>KK116251.1:529178-618775 GCA_000611955.2 Stegodyphus mimosarum | reverse complement strand
ATGTGGTTTCCATGCTTTGTACCTTTTTCTTAGGTATAATGATACAGCAAATTCAGGATACAAAGAAACGTCACAACATACAGAAACTGTACATTTATAATTATCCATGTTATCTTCGGGATCTGAATCCGGGTTCATCGATACGCAGCCAGTATCGCTGTACAATACCGGTCAGGTCGGTAACGATAAAAACGATATTTTGTCGGAACAGTGAGTAAGAGAAATAATGCACATTTGTCACCTTCACAGAGTTGTCACAAGCATATGATCAACACGCGTAGGATCGGCAGGGCAAAGTACACGAATCACCAGACATTCGCCAGTGAATTTACAGATATTGCTCCGTCGTTATACAGTACTAGAGCAGCACCTACGGTAGGGGGCACAGCTCGTGGAATCGGCCCAGATAGGAAACCACCACACCAGCGCACAGTGTTCTCACCTTTCTTCCACTGTCGTTACCGTCGCCTTACCGGTTTCTGGAATCTGCGTTCATTGGTATCTCAATGTATTACATAGCATACATAATACATATCTTGTACTTAATATGTAGGATATTACATAGTATACAGGAATTTCAAACTTCGTTCTGAATTTTGCACAGATAAATATAGATCACTACGTTTACGTGAAGCATTCTACCCGTTATCTTTGAATTTTGTTGCGTAGGATCGATAGTGATGATACATCGATCACTCGGCCTTGCAATTATAGGACCGTCACGGCATAGAATCAGCACCGGCATTGGTATGCAATCGACAAGCTGCAGGTCCCAAACGGCACAGCACCGTCACCGCATAGAATCAGCACCAGCATTGGTACGCAATCGACAAGCTGCAGGTCCCAAACGGCACAGCACCGTCACGGCATAAAATCAGCACCAGCATTGGTACGCAATCGACAAGCTGCAGATCTCAAACGATACAGAACCGTCACCGCGTAGAATCAGCACCAACATTGGTATGCAATCGACGAGCTGCAGGTCCCAAACGGCACAGGACCGTCACCTCATAGAATCAGCACCGACACTGGTATGCAATCGACAAGCTGCAGATCCCAAACGGTACAGAACCGTCACCGCATAGAATCAGCACCGACACTGGTATGCAATCGACAAGTTGTAGGTCCCAAACGGTACAGAACCATCACCGCATAGAATCAGCACCGACATCGATATGCAATCGACAAGTTGCAGGTCCCAAACGGCACAGGACCGTCACCACATAGAATCAGCACCAGCATTGGTATGCAATCAACAAACTGCAGGTCCCAAATGGCACAGCACCGTCACCGCATAGTATCAACATGACGTAAAACTAGTATGTACTCGTCGACACTGCATAAAGAAACCCAAAAAATAATTGGCAACGGCGCATAATCAAGAAAGAAAAATTTAATGAACTTATTATTTTTCAAGTACTCTCACAGGAATGACGGACCCCCCGAGTAAGATCCACAGCGCCATAAGATTGAACCCAACAGAACAGAACTCTAGATAGTTATACATCTAGAAGATGTATCTCTTATTTTTCGAGACGGTGTTGTTCAAACTCGTTTTTGAGTTGCCTTGCATATTGATCCTGTTCCTGCAGTGAAGTTTTCAACTCGATGTCTTGTCGATCTTGGGTGAAATTCCTTTAAAATCAACCACAGACTGTGATATCAGTAAGTTTTTAGTTTTCGATATTTAGTAATTTGTTACGTGCCTGTTTTTGTGCAGGCGGTAATTATTCTTAACACTTACACAGACAAAAGTGAACTCTACACGAATACCGTATGAAGCAGAAGATTCAAGTTCAGATCTACAAAACAACTATACTTCGTAAAGGTCAATCTACTTCAAAAATAAGAAGAAAAAAATAACTAATATCAATGGAAGAATGTTTCGTCTATCAAACAACCAATTTATGGTTTCTTCCCACGTATCTTTGCTCAGATACTAAATGGGACATAAAATCTCTGCGGGGCACACAAACATATACGTTTTGCTTGGAGATTAAAGGGCGTTGAACTCGCTCTTACGGACGTAACATCAAAGAGAGAACCACACCCCAGTTTTGATGTATCGTGGTGTTTGAGAGTCTAATCAACAAGCATCATTCGGTATTATTTAGCTAAATAACATTTACCTTATTGCATTGAAACTATGGCATCTTAAAAGTTCTTCCATAAAAGGGCGGCATTTCCCCCCCCCCTCATTAGCTTAGTCTTAAACAACGAATGTTGACATATCTATTAAAGAAAACAGACGGTTAAATACCGAAATATTTCAGAACCCAGTGGCTTTCATTTGCTTAGAAAACAATATTGTTACTTCTTAGGAGATCACATTATCTTCAGATGGCAGTTAAATAAATGAACTTTACAGCTATCGAATGCAATTTAACGATGTTTTTGCATGACATCTGTACGTAAGAACAGAATAAAGAACTCTTTTCCCCCAAAAAATTATAAAATTGTTTTAAATTATAAAATTGTTTTATTTATTTCCGTGGCGTATATATTTCTATGTATGTATGTATGTATGTGTGTATTCATCTCGCATAACTCAAAAACGAGTAGTTTCAGAACGTTGAAATTTTGTATATAGAACTGCTATAACATGTAGACGTGCTCCCATTTTGGTTGCAATCGGCCGCACCAAAAATATATATATATCCACTCTGTTACTCGGCTCAGTAAGCTCAGTTTCTGTATTCTTATGTTTGTAAATCGTGCTTTTTTGCTTTGAAAATTATTGAATTATGTTGTTCTGGTTAAGATTTTTATGCCTTTACTTAACCTGCATACAATAATTGTGGAATTATCAACAATTTAAAAGTTTTTTAAGTGCGCCTAAGCCTAATTTTTGATTACTATAGCCGCCATATTTGTTTACATTTGAAACTTAGCAGAATTGTGGATTTGTTGCCAATCTAGACAAACTAAGCTTCGCAATAACAAAGTAACATCTTCTTTGATTATTGCGAATTAAATTATGTTTAATTCATTCTGGAATTATCATTTAAGTTATTAGTTTGTTTTTGCGTAGAAACTGTAATTTTAACTGCAAAAATTGTTTTTTTAATTGTTTTAACTGTACTTGGTGTTTTATGTTTTTCTATACCTTTCAATTTTACCGTGAAATCCGTGAAATCGCTACAGCATAAAGTAAACAAAAAGCAGTTCGCTTTAAAGAGCTACAACTACAACAACAACAACTGAGATGAGGTGTTTCAATTCGGCTTTTATAAGCTTTTTAATTATCACTAGAACAATCTCGATTTTTCTGAATGGCAACAGTAATTACGAGATATTTATTTATTAAACATTAAATGCACGCTCTCTTTTATTTTTATTTTTTTGACGCAGCTTTCTCTTCGAAAATCGTCTGCGTTGCACGGGAAATATAAAGGCAATTTTAATAACAATTCTATTAAATAAATAGGCAAATAAATGTGAAATCCGTAACAATATTATTGCCAGTTTATATATATTGTTAAAAAGAAAATCACATGTTTGAAAGTAGAGAAATTATTCCTTGTGAGCAACAAAGAATATTATATAATTGTCTATTAAGCTATCATGATCCATCTTGAATCTATTTGAAAATATTGATTTAAAAGTCTGTACTTTTCGCTTAGCCTATCGATTCAGCTATCAATTTGGAAAAAATATTCAAAATAGATAAATAATGCTAGAGATTCCAAATATTTAGATGACTGTTTTTCGATCATGATGGGAAAAGAACAGGAAATTGAGAGGTAAAAAGATTTCTTCATATTAAATTACAACAATTCTATAGTCAAAGTCCGATGGTCCGGCATTCGATGGCTAGGCATACATGATAATCCGGCCGACATTTCACCCATAAATTAGTAATACTATCATTTCATTTAGCAATATTCGAAAAGTCTCCGCAGTTGTTTCGCAATATTTTGCCATTTTCAGTTCCTTCTTTAATCAAAACTTCGTATTTATGAATCATTTGTTTTCCAATATTGATTTATTTAGAATACTTTATAAAAATTTCACAAACATATTAATAAAAGAACAAAACAGAAATATGTGGTTTTAACAGCTCACCAGAAGCTGGATAATTTTAATCGCACCTACGAATTAAGGTGTTATTGAGAGCTTTAGATCTGAATATAGGATTTAATGTATGGGAAAGTTATTAAACACGGATTGCGATGCCAACGGTTTCCATGATCAATTCAGTACAAAAGGTACTATTTTTATGGCTGCTGTCCTTGGATCACGTTCTCTTTGCTATCATAAACTTTGGTAGATCACACTAAGAAACCTGGTGACTTCTTGGACAGGCGTAAAGAATACCAACACAGGAGAATAAAATAACCCTTTATTATTCGTCAAACTTATAAGGTATTTCTCCCGCCTTCTTCACATGCCTTCTTGGTGTAGTAGTCAGCAAGCTCGGTGCGTATTCAAGAGGTACGTGGTTCGAGTCCTGGCGAGGGCATTGCACATTTTTCATCTCTCCTGCTTCTAAATAACCTAATGACTCAACAAGTGGCGCCCGAACTACCTAAAAAAGATGGTGGATGATGATTCTCCAACACCGGGATTTGGCGATTGGGTCCCCTGATCCCTAGTCGCCCTTTACCAGGAGAAGTGTATAAGGTATTTCTCCCGCCTTCTTCGCATGCCTTTGTGGTGTAGTGGTCAGCACGCTCGGCGCGTATTTGAGAGGTCCATGGTTCGGGTCTCGGCGAGGGCATTGCACATTTTTCATCTCTCCTGCTTCTAAATAACCTAATGAGTCTACAAACTCTTAACATAAATGCATTTACTTCGTGCTTACAATAATACCGACGACTTGCGGTGGAACTTAAGATTAATTTCACAACAAATTCAAAGAGTAGCGCTGGACTAACAATTTAATTTAAAGCTAACTAGTCTGACTCAACAACCTACAAAGCGATATTAACCAGGGTTTTCGCTAAGAAAGCACAAATTTCCCAAAACTACTATCAAAAAAATTTATTTTCTTGATTTAATGTAAAAATTCTCCTGGCATTTTATACCTGGATTTATGTTCTTTTAATATATTGCCTTAATTTCTTTGACATATTTTAATATGCACGTGTATATACGTTCTTACAGATATCACAAATATTCTAAGCCATATATATACGGCATTGCCGGTTAGAGGGTTTTAAATGGCCAAAAGGGAATATCAGTAACTCAGCGTAACAGCAAGGGCAAACTACTAACGTACACTGGCTAGCGAAATCACGTCCTATATAAACTACACGATTCGTCAGTTTAAATACTCATTCCACCTGACTTTTAAATTTGTTTAATAAGTAAAATAAAATAGTTTAATAAGTAAAATAAGGGAAATCCTACGCTGTTGCTTAGAAACGTCTAAACAACGCAGCGCTGCAAAACATTTGTCAAAAACTGTAACCACTGCCATAAAGCAAATTCTGTCAAAGAAGACGAAAATATTGATAATCGAATAACCCTCCACTCGTCTTGAGTTACTAAAAACCAGTTAAAAGTCTTCCTTTGAGAAATCCATTCATTACGTTTTGAGGAAACGAAATTACTTAAATGGAAAAATGGCTATTATCTAATTTGCACTATCACAGACGAGTCAATTGAGGAGGTCAAAGAATTTGTACCCGCAGATACTAAAAGAAATGAAAAGTGAAGAAGATTCGACCACGATCACATGGCGCGAGGCTGGGGAAGGATTAAATACATTTGTGAAATTTGTCACAAAAGCTTTAAAAATATAATAGTGGGAAAAAATAATACGTATTTATGTCCTACAAAAACCTCTTAAAAATAACGAAATATAGAAGCAAACGAGTCTTCGAACTTTATTTAGAAAGAATCTGAACTCTAGCAGTAATGATGACGTGAAAGCAAAAGCTGATTTAATACTGTACAATTAAACTATGAATAAATTTATTTACTAAAGAGCTGAACTTAATAAATATGCTTTTAGAATTGCTATTTAATTTTTTTTTTCTTGCATTCCTCATTGCATTCCATAATAAACTATTTTCTGCTTTTTCCAATTTTAGTTCGATAATTTGACATATTTGATAATTTGGCATCGTTATAGTCCTGAACGTTTTGAATTATCAGATTTTTGCTGTATGATACACTTCTAAAACATCGCTGCTAAATACTGTAAATGTTCGATGATGCGGAAATTCTGAAATCGCAGTAATAATGAATCAACAAACAAATCGAGAATTTAATTTACTGTATGAATGCAAGGTTTTAAATGAAAATTTTCATACAGTAATTCTACACATAATTTTAACAGCATAATAATTCTACAAATAATTTTAACAGCTTAATAATTTAGCTGCATAATGCATAATTCATTCTTAATTTATGTTTTAGAATCTAATGTATTGTTGTTGCTTGAAGATGTTTCAGAAGTTCGAATGTCAACTTTCGTGCGAAACATCTTCGAAAGGAAATGAAAATTCACCACTTCTTCATTTCTTTGTAATCAATACGCTCTGAAAATTTCACTGGTCTATTAATGCTCCTTACGTCATTCAGTAATTTTCTTCTTCAGAAATGTAAAAAGAAAAAAATCTGATCTGTACACGACATGATTTCCTTGCAAGGAATGTTAAATTACACGCATTTTTTCTTGAATTTCATTTAAACTTATTGGATTTAATTAAATTTACTTCGTATATCGTGCATAAGCCACAATACAATAAAAGCACTCTTAAAAATTCACTATATTTGTTTACCATAGAGACACTCTGGAGCTCGGTTCACTTAACAGCGTTACATCTCATTCATTTTATAACTCACAATGCACAAAAATAATGTATATCATCTGAAGAATTATGTAATCGTTACCACATGTTCTATTCAAATACTATAATAAATCTAAAACTATGTATAAAAGAAATTAAACAAGCAAACAAAAAAAGAAACAGTTTTTAACAGACGATTCAGTATTTCTCATTCAATTAATTGAGTTCCCACTTGGCGACAAAGCAAAAATACATAAAAACTCAAAATATCTATATTTAAAATTACAAAGTAAATCTTAAACAGTTATTTCCTCGAATAAATTCCAGAATGGATTAAGAATGATTTAATTCGCGATAATAAAAGGAGGCGTTATCTTTGTTGTTGCGAAGTTTAGTTTCTCTAGATTGGCAACAAATCAACTATTCTGCTAAGTTTCAAATGTACTTTGTTCAAATGGAAACAAAGATGGCTGCGATAGTAATAAATATAGTTTAAATTGCTGATAATTCTATCAATATTGCATGCAAATTTACTAAAGGCATAAAAACCTTAACCGGAAGATAAAAACGACATAATTCAATAATTTGTAAAGCAGAAAGAGGGACAGTTTACAAACATATAAGAAAAAAGAAATTGAGAGCAATAAGCCGAATAACAGAGTGGATATACATATACATATTGTCGCGTAGATGAAGGGATTGTACAAATGAACAGGCAAGTACTCAAGTCTAAACTCAAGACTTTATTATTTCGAACTGAATGAAGAACTACTTATATACTACAGCTGATTAGCATACTGGAAGATTTCAGACTCGGAATGTTCTGGAACATAAAGAAAATAGGTTAATAAGAAGGAAATTTACATAAAAATCGATTATCAGGCATCTTGCCTTTGATAGGTTTCGAACCTGCGACCTTCGTCTCTCGAGTCCTGCGTCTTATCCACTAAGCTATGAGGAGCTCAGTTGAAAGGTGCAATTTTCGCTACATTTCCCCCTTCTTAGGAAGAAGCAGCGTCCCGCTGTGATCTGGTCTGGCTTCTTGTAACAGGTCTCCTGGGAATATTGGACTTTCTTTCATCGTCTAGTTGTACTTTTGGATCAAGATAGGGCTTCAATCTCAACACGTGAACGATGTCTTTTGAATTCCGTCTCTTCTTATTTTGTTCTATACTTTCTACTTCGTACGTCACGTCAGAGAGCCGTCGTGTTATTCGATACGGTCCAAAGTAACGTTTTAGGAGCTTTTCGGATAATCCAACCTTTCGTACTGGAGTGAAGACCCAGACTAAGTCTCCAATGTTGTAGCTGACAGGTCGATGCCTTTCGTCATATCGGCGCTTGTCTGTGATTTGCGCTTTAAGAATATTGAGTTTTGCAAGCTGTCTAGCTTCTTCAGCTCTAGTGATCAGATGTTGCGCATAACTATTGTCAGAATCTTCGATACTGTATGGAAAAATTACGTCGAGAGGAGTCTGGATGTCTCTACCATAAATGAGAAAGAATGGGCTGAATCCCGTTGTGTCTTGTTTCGCTGAATTATAGGCATAGGTTACAAATGGTAGAACAGTATCCCAATTTTTCTGTTCAACGTCTACGTACATGGACAGCATGTCTACCAGTGTCTTATTGAATCTTTCAGTTAAGCCATTGGTCTGAGGGTGGTATGCAGTCGTCAGAAGATGAGACGTCTTGCATAGTTGAATGACTTCTTTAACAACGGTAGATAGGAAGTTGCGTCCTCGGTCACTTATCATCTCTTTGGGGGCACCATGCTTCAGTACAATTTCTTCAACTATAAACTTGGCAATTTCAGTGCCCTCAGCTGTCGGTATTGCCTTTGTGACTGTAAATCTGGTAAGGTAATCTGTGCAAACTATTATCCACCGGTTCCCATTTCGAGTAATAGGAAAGCGTCCAAGTAAATCTATCCCAATTTTGGTAAACGGTGAGTCGGGGGGTTTTATTGGATGAAGCTGTCCCGGTGGAAGCTGAGGTGGCGATTTCCGTCTTTGGCATTCTCGGCAGTGTGATACATACCGCCGTGTGCTCCCATATAGCCCTGGCCAATAGTACTTCCTGCTTATTCGGTCGTACGTTTTGGCAAATCCGAGATGTCCAGCGGTTGGAGCATCATGAAGGCTTCTTAGAACCTCACTACGAAGTTGCTTTGGTACTACTAAGAGCCATTGCTGTCCCATAGGATCATAGCTTCTTTTGTACAGTATACCATTTCTCATTTGATAATTTTGATATGTGTCACCTCTCTTGAGAATTGTAATAATGGATTTTAATTGTTTGTCCTTCTGCTGCTCTTTTCCGTAATCTACGATGGCTGCAAAGAAAGGGATGTCTTCATTGTTTTCAATTATTGGTTCTATAAGGGGCTTCCTTGATAGTGAGTCTGCATCGGCGTGTTTGCGACCGCTCTTATAGACGATATTTATGTCGTATTCCTGCAGCCTGAGAGCCCACCTTGCAAGTCTTCCGGATGGATCCTTAACATTGGCCAGCCAGCATAAAGAATGGTGATCCGTGACTACCGTGAAGGGTTTTCCGTAGAGATATGGCCTGAATTTACTGATTGCCCAGATGACGGCAAGGCATTCTTTTTCGGTCGTAGAATAGTTCCTTTCAGCTGCAGTAAGGGACCTGGATGCATAGGCTATTGGCTTTTCTTTGCCTTTCTGAATCTGAACCAGTACTGCACCGATGCCATAGCCGCTAGCGTCAGAATGTATCCTCGTTTCTGCGTCTGGAATAAAATGTCCCAAAACAGTGCCACTGGTCAGCAATCTTTTGAGCTTTGCGAAAGATTCAACCTGTAACTCGTTCCAAGAAAATTTTGCATCTTTCTTCAACAAGTCCTGCAGGGGCTGTGCGATATCCGCGAAATTTTTAATGAATCGTCGGTAGTAGGAGCACAAGCCCAGAAAACTTCGGACATCGGCGATATTCTGCGGAACAGGGAACTTTGCTACAGCCTCTACCTTTTGTGGATCGGGATATATCCCATGTTGATCGACTAAGTGTCCCAGGATAGTCAGCCTCTTTTTGCCGAATGAACATTTCTTGGAATTTAGCGTCAATCCTGCTCTTTGGATGCATTTCAGTATTTCCCTCAAACGCTTTTGGTGTTCTTTGAAATTAGGAGCGTACAGGATTATGTCGTCGAGGTAGCAAAGGCAAATATTCCATTTGAGGCCTCTTAGTACCGTATCCATCATCCGTTCGAACGTGGCTGGAGCATTGCATAATCCGAACGGCATGACTTTAAATTCATAGAGACCATCTGGAGTCACAAAAGCTGTCTTTTCTCTGTCTTTATCATCAACCTCTATTTGCCAGTATCCTGACTTCAGATCCATCATAGAGAAAATTTTTGCACCAGCTACGCAGTCCAAGGCATCATCGACACGAGGCAACGGATAGACGTCCTTTTTGGTTACCTTGTTTAATTTTCTGTAATCGACACAAAAACGCCATTCGCCATTTTTCTTCTTCACAAGCACGACTGGAGGTGACCATGGGCTGTCTGACGGTTGTATCACGTCTTCTTTTAGCATTCGTTGCACTTCGTCTGCAATCACACGCCTCTCAGCGGCTGACACACGGTACGGCCTTTGTTTGATTGGTGCACTGTCACCTGTATCAATCCTGTGCTTCACCGCATTGCATCGGGATTTTCTCGCAATACTGTTAAAGTCAAAAACGTCACTAAATTCATCCAGTAGACTCAGTAGATCGTCTTTCTCAGCATTGGTCAGATCAGTATCGAAAATTTCTTTTAAGTTTTCTTGAGATAACGTATTCTTGAACCTATGTCCCTTGGAACCTTCTGGAATCTGACCGCTTAGGGAGCAAATAGCGTCGTTTTTTATGCTCGTTAAACAGCCCACATTCATCCCTTTCGGTATCAGTTGGGTTCGTCGAGAACAATTAGTTACCCATAATTTACCACAACCATCCTCTATAGTGACAATTGAAGCTGGTATTGATA
Source organism: Stegodyphus mimosarum (assembly GCA_000611955.2). Classification (NCBI taxonomy): domain Eukaryota; kingdom Metazoa; phylum Arthropoda; class Arachnida; order Araneae; family Eresidae; genus Stegodyphus; species Stegodyphus mimosarum. The sequence continues at coordinate 608,035 of KK116251.1, read as the reverse complement.
GTCCTTTTTCGCACATCAGAAATTTATTTCCAACAATCATAGCTCCATCTGCTTCCTGTAGTTCTGAACTCAAGGCACATATTCGTCTTGTGGTGTTTGCTTCAATTAAATAATCGCTTGCGGCAAACAAGGAAGACTCTGACTTATTTAAATATTCATTGTCTGGAAGGATTTCTGCAAGCTGAAGTTCTTGATTTCCACAATCGATAACGGCATCGGTGGCACGAAAAAAGTTCCATCCAAGTATTATTTGATGACTACATTCAGGAAACACAAGGAATTCAAACGGCCTCTTAGTCCCATTTAAATCAACTTTCAATACACAGCGCCCCGAGGCGGCTACAGGTTTACCGCAGGCAGTTTTCAATATAGGTCCATTTTCAGTAAACATAGGAGCATTCAGCTGTCGACGTAACTCCTCAGATATGACGGAATAATCGGCTCCCGAATCAACAAGAGCTTTTACACACTGTCCGTTCACGGTGATAAAAGTGGTATTCTTTTTCAACTTGGCTGTGGTGTACGTCGGAGGATTTTCTTCATCTGCGGCCTCACCTCCTGCACAGGTCGCTTGAGCTAGTTTTCCTCATTGGTTCGGCGTGGGGAACGGCTGGAGCGGCGTACTGGCGACTGCGATTGTCTGCGGTTGAGAGAGCGTCGCGGATAAGGTGAACTGCTCCTTATTCGGGAAGAAGTAGGTTGTGCATAATAGTCGTCGAAACCGTATGTAGAATCAGTATCTCTGTCCCGTCGAGGGTTGAATGTCTTTGCAGCTCTTGCATTTTCAAATATCTGGCGTCTCTCCCTACAGTACCTCAGAACGTGTCCTGGGCGTCCGCAATGAAAACACAGAGGCACATTATCGTCAGTCCTCCACAGATCTGTCCTACGTTGTGGAGTAGTTCTCTGGCTAATTTCATGTCTTGGCTGCGGCCTGACTGGAAGTGAACATTGGATAGTGTTTTTGCTTCTCTCTGCTCCTGTGAGTGGTGCCAACGCCTCTATAACCTCTTCCCGGACCATAGATGCTATGTCATTCGATGCTACAGGTTCTATTTTCGTGTAGCCCTGAACTTGTGGCAGGAATTTCTGAAGCTCTTGCCTAACGATGGCGCGCACTAGAGACTCCAATTCACCGGCGTCCGCATCGGCCGACACTGCGGAGACATTAGGTAGCCTCTGAAATCGTGGTCGGGCGATACGTCTTCGTCGAAGGCTTTCTATGTGACGGCAGCGTTTCACGAAGGCATCGACACTGTCATAGTCCTGGGACGACAGGACCTGGTACAAATCCTCAGCAATGCCTTTCATGAGATGGGCCACTTTCTCGTCTTCAGACATGGACGGGTTTGCTTTTCGGCAGAGAGAAAGAACATCTTGAATGTAAGCTTCAGACGTCTCATCGATTTGCTGCGCACGTGTGAGTAGTAATCGCTCAGCTTGGCGCTTCACGTCAGCTGTACGGGAAAATGCGTTCTTAAGAGCATTCCTGAAAACAGTCCAACTAGTAAATGTGTCTTCATTATTATCGAACCACTGTCGAGCGGTTCCGGCAAGGTAAAAAATGACGTTCGCCAAGCACATTTGGTCATCCCAGTGGTTATAGTTGGCGATTCGATCAAAGTCCTTGAGCCATCTATTAGTATCTTCTTGGCCGTCCCCGGTGAATATACACGGGCTTCTGGGTAGTTGGTACGTCAGGATCGGTATTGGTGCGATGTTACTCGAAGCGGAACTAGCTCCTGCTGGAGGATTCTGCTCGGTTGCCTTTTCATCAACCATCTTTCTCGGTCTTATATGCGAATCCCGTAAGAGCCCAAACTCAGGAGGAAGTCCTCGAATCCGAAGGCTTTGGCGTAACTCTGCCGTAGTAACTTGAGTGGTACCCGGCGCCTCCACCATATTGTCGCGTAGATGAAGGGATCGTACAAATGAACAGGCAAGTACTCAAGTCTAAACTCAAGACTTTATTATTTCGAACTGAATGAAGAACTACTTATATACTACAGCTGATTAGCATACTGGAACATTTCAGACTCGGAATGTTCTGGAACATAAAGAAAATAGGTTAATAAGAAGGAAATTTACATAAAAATCGATTATCAGGCATCTTGCCTTTGATAGGTTTCGAACCTGCGACCTTCGTCTCTCGAGTCCTGCGTCTTATCCACTAAGCTATGAGGAGCTCAGTTGAAAGGTGCAATTTTCGCTACAATATATTTATAAACTTTTGATGCGGCCTATTGCAACCAAAATAAGAGGTGCACATCTATATGTTATAGCAGTCCTATATACAAAATTTCAACGTTCTGAGGCTACTCGTTTTTGAGTTATGCGAGATACGTACGTACGTACGTACGCACAGACGTCACAAAAAATTCTCTTCAGAATCCATTTGAAATCAGTTTTATAATTTTTTTATTCTGTCTTTACGTATAGATGTCACGCAAAAACATCGTTAAATTGCATTGGATAGTGGTCAAAATGGATATTTTCGTTGAAATATTATACTCGAAATTTTTCGCGATTACAATACTTCCTTATTACTTTGTACAAGGAAGTAAAAAAGCACATTTTATGTTAATTTCAGCGGCTCAAAGTGGTCATTCATGGCCGTCAGTACTTCTGTATGACATTCTGTATACATACATGTCTCTGAAACAAATATCCAATGTTTCCGATTACTTCCAAATGATACGCTCATATCCTTATAAGTCAGGAACAGGTACAAGTAGACGGAACACTGGAATTTTACCATTGCTCGTACAGGTATAGCCGTACCGCACTAGCTATGTAGCTCTGCCCCATTTATGATGAAGATCACCTTGGGGGTCGGTCTGAGGATCTCGCATCCCTCTTCCTAACTGCCAACCACTCGAAACGATTTTCGGTTCACCGGTATATTGAGCGTCCCCAAGTCGTACAGATATTATATACTTATAGGCATCCATACATTCTCTAAGATTCAATCCCGAATCAATCTGCATGGCATCAGCGTTGGTAACTACTGTACCATTCAGGAAAGCAACCTCGTAAGACAGCAGTACTATCGGATACAGACGTGCTAGATTGCCAAATGCACTGAACAACGAGGGGGGGGGGCGGATTAAAACGCGCTTACTGTACTGCCATTGGAAATACACATATGTGCTAATTTTTATGAAAATCGGAAAGATGGAAATTTGTTAAAAGTCTCACTTGAAGTTTTGAGCCAAATAACAGTCTAGTAAACACACAAAAAGGTAAAAAGCATCTAAATACTTTGAAGTACTACTGAATTAGGGATACCCGATTAATACCGAATTGCTGTTGCTTTGGCCTTGACAAAGCAATTGCCACATGACGAAGCGTGGATTCGGTAAACCGAAGGATGTGTTCCAGAGATAAGTCTGCCAAACATCGTCTAAAATTTCTCATATATCAGTTAACTATATTGGTGTATGAGGACGTACTTGCGTCAACTTTTCCAGAGTGTCCCAAAGATATTAATTTAGAGTTCTTGATGGCCATTTTAGAACAGAGAATTCAATGGAATTCAATTTAGAATTCTCGATGGCCATTTCAGAACAGAGAATTCAATGGAATTCAATTTACGGTTACCGATGGCCATTTCAGAGCAGCGAATTCAATGGAATTCTCTTCAAACCAGGTGATAGCCAACCAAGATCTGTGACACGATTAATCGTATTTCTGCCATTCCAGTGCACTTAATTTCCACTGGAATGGCAGAAACATGTAAAGACGTATAAAGCAATTTCCCAGAAGCTCTGCATACTTTTAGATGCGGTCAGGGTGCTTGGTACAAATACCAAAGTACCAAATATTGCTACGTGAAAACAATCTCAGACTATCACTGAGCCGCAATAACCATGTACAGCACCAAACTTGCACTCTGAATTCGTGTGTTCTTGGAGCTGATGCATGGTGCAGAGATTCATCATTTTTTGAAATTCGCTCCTAAACGTCGACGGTACAATCACACTTTCCTTTTGTTATACAATATGCTGAGAGCGTAGTGGTTTGCAAAAGACTTTACATTTTCGAGGATCTTCAGCTTTTGAAGCCACAAGGTGAAGCCAAGCGTTGTACACTTCGTCTACTAGCTGTGCGATTGTAAGGTCTGGTTTCACAAGCTACGCACAATATGGCTGAATCTTCGAGGCTCAAAGCCATCCAAGGCTACTTCTTGCAGTTTGCCATTTTTCACTATGTGAGTGCACTCGCCATAGTCTTTGATACCATGCAGCAAGAAAATTTCAATTCTCGAACTATTTCCGAAACTAAATTACTTGTTTAATGACTAAATAACCTAAGTATCTCCTATTAGTCTTCCATCGATGGTGTCTAAATCGAGAGATTTAACCCTTAAGTTACTTTTGTAAACAAATCTCGTTTGTAAATGTTGTCAACAAATGATGTACAAAACTTCATCATTCCGTTTAATGAAAATACAACACACTTTTTTTTAACAGGAAAGAAACTAAACTATCAAAGTCTGGCTATAATCAATTTTCAGACAGCGACGAATAGAAACTCTAGTATAACGTTTATCAATTTTTTTTTAATGTGGACTATTTTTAAAAAGTAGAATGTTCTGTGGACCTTGTTCCAGAACCTTGTTCTGAATGTTCTGTGAACTACTCTTAAGCAATTTCTTAACATATGTCTACTAGTATACTTCGATTTTAAAAATATAATGAATTAAAATTCATTTAATTTTATATTGGTAATAGGTTAATGGAAGAGAATTTATATTCGTTTTTAACAATTCGAAGCCGTTTGAAGTTTGGATAATCTTTAACTAATTACATAAATATAGGTATTCACGTTAATGAAATAGATGAACCAGCAAATTCCTGCCAGCTGTTCCGTGTTTTGATGCATACTGGTAAGCAGCATTTCAGTCATAGGGCTTTAAATCTCCCTTTTGTTGCTAAGAAGTACGTAGGTGTGGTAACGGGTAATAAATTTCGTAAAATATCAGTATTGAAAGAAAATGTGATATACAATTGCCATATGAAATTTCCAGAATATAATATTTTTAGCCATAGTGTGGCAAGCACAGTTAATTTGAAAATTTTGTTTTCGGTGTTTTTGGAAAATTTAGGAGGACACCAAATGGCAGACTTCCAAGGATCACTTGTGGTCCATGGACCACTGATTGATAAATGCTGCTCTTGTGGTCCAGTTATGTCGGTCCAGATATTAGAAATGGAAGCTCCGTCATAGTTTCAGTTATCAAAAATTAATCTTTTTCTGTGAAGCTATAGCTAGAGTACGACCGAAAAGATAAAGTTCAAGTCTACTTATGACCTTCGGACACGCACTACTGCAACTTTCCAACATGTCCAACATCTTTGGGACATTCTGCAGCGTAGGTAGCTGGAACTGAATACCGTTTAGCTTCAATTTCTGATGTCTGGACCCATATAACTGGACCCACAAGAGCAGCATTTATCAATCAGTGGTCTATGGACAACAAGTGATCCTTGGCCCTTGGTGTCCTCCTAAATTTTCCAAAAACAGCGAAAAAAAATTTTCAAATTAACTGTGCTTGCCAAACTATGGCTAAAAACAGCATATTCTGGAAATTTCATAGGGCAATCGTCTATCACATTTTGCAGTAAACAGTCTACCTGTAAAGAGGTACTGATAAAGTTGTGCAAAACTTAAAGTATATTAATCTTAGCAGCATGAAAGTTCTTTGCTGTGTAGGTTTGTCGTTTTACGAGGAACTTCAAATTGTACCCAACATGTGTACAGTAGACAACACCCTGTATGTATACAGTAGGCAGCATCCTCATATGAAGCAGCAGCGCCACGATAGAACCTAAAGCTGTCTAATGTGTCATTCAATGACATTTCAGGATAAAAAAAATGACAAAAAAAAACAGGAGCATGTTAAAAATACTCATGTTGTATGAATTATGTATACAATTAAAATGTTAAATTATTTATTAATTAAATATTAAATAATGTCTTAAAAACAAATGAAGACTTCACTTGAAGGAAATAGTAACATAGTTATAAAGTTTCTTCTTCTTACCATTTAAAACGAGGCTTTCAAAATTCAAGGACTGAGGGTTATTTCGTGGGCGATAATGACCTTGAAGAGCTTATGGCTATCTGAAGAAATCTTTTACAAATTATACATTAACTTTTTTTAACTTATTTATTTCTAACGTTTGATTGAAAACTTCATTTGAAAGCTCGGCCTTGGCTTGTTGCCAGTTTTTCCGCATTCATATTCAGCTTTCCGAAAAGTAATAATTTTTGTCTTTTGTGTTTGTAGTTTATTGGCTGAACAAAACAATTGATTTAAAATCCATGCAAATTTTTATTATAAATATATAAAGAGTTTCGCAGAATTCGTTTTGCTTGTGAGTAAAAACTATTCAGTCGTATTTTTAAAGACGTTATTGTTTGTACAGCTAATTGTAGTTTAAATCTTATCCCATATTTTGCCGAGGAAAAATTAAATAATTGGCAATTAAATTATTTGGGAAGTGAAATTAAATAATTTTAGAGGATTTTCTAAAAATTCATGAATGCCAAATGTTTACTCAAATTCCGAATAAACAGACGGATTTCAGACTTTTCCTATTTATTTTGTAAATTTCCGCTGTAACTTTTGGAATGTTTTCTATGTTTAAACAACTTGTTGTTAGTTTACGCGAGAAAGTACACTGCAAAGTAATGCTGTTTTAAACTTGCTTACAGTTGTAAAATTAAAAATACTAACACCAAAAATAATAAAACAAATCTAATAAACCATTTTTATGCAAAATCTTCATACTTATGTTGTTGTTACTTTGTAAGGATCTCAAGTTTGACTAACGTTTATTTTATTTTAAAGCTTTACTATCATCTGTGTACTGATCATTACTCCAAGAAGACATGCTAAGAAGATTGGAGAAATACCTTATATTGTAAGTACTACAGAGACAGGAAAAGGGGTGTAAAGGAAACTTTCATTAACTAAAATAAAATTGAACAGTCCGCTCCAACTTGTGCTTACAGAAACCAACAATTATGGCTTAAAGTAAAGAAAATGGATTAACTAAGAAATTAAGTCACACTAACGGCTTCACAGCTGAAATAACGTGCAAACTGGCTGTGACCTATGGTCGGCGTAAACAAGCCCAATGGCAAAAATAACTCAATGCTGCAGAATATTAATCATAAAAGAATGAAATTTAGCAACGTGGCCTTCAAGCAAGCACAGCACGCTCTGATTCTATTCTTTAAAAATCTACCTTTAAATAGTTCCTTCTTTCATTTGAATATCGCGCGGGCTAGAAATTTACATTCTAGCAGGGAAATGGAAATTAAGGCGACAGGCTAAAAATATGAACGTAAATTACCTGGTTAGAAATTGAAATGAAAGCTCATAATTTCTTTTTTCCCGTCTCATAGAAAATAAATTTAATGTAATTAATATCATGTATAAACAATAACAAAATCTGTAGCATTATGAATCAAATTTAGATTGATTCACTAATTCTACATGCATCGGTATCAACAAAGCCAGCGTCGCGTTTTATCAGCACTAAACACGAATTAATTAGTAGATTGTACAAAATTCATTAACCGATTGGAAACATGAGTACATGGAAATAAACTACAATAAAAATTCCATTAATCAAGCGAAACTGAGCTGTAAGTCCTTGAAATACACTCCTGTCCATAAATTAAGGATAATTCGGAGTCGCTCAGAAATCGAACTCTAGAATAAATATATCCCCTGTAAAATCACTACACACATCTTCAAGAATCATATGCAAATTTCAGGAAGTAAACAGATGACACCGATGGTACGTCACAATCACGAGAGTGTAAGAGAGTGATATATAAGGAATACAGGCAAAGAAGTAAAATTGTTCGCAGCCGCTTTATAAGCATTTCAGTGCAATAACCGAATATTTATGACACAAAGGACGCATTTGGATGATTTTTTACGTGGTTCAATTATCGGCCGTCTGGAATGTGGGAGTACCCAACTGGAAGTATCAGACGAACTTGGAATTGCCCAGAGTGTCATCTCCAGGCTTTGGCAACGATTCCAAGATGATGGTAATGTGAGTAGACATTACAGCACAAGTCGCCCCAGAGATACAACGCCGAATGAGGACCGGTATGGGGCAGTTACTGCCAAAAGAAACAGGCGGAGCACAGACTCGGACCTGTCTCGTCAGCTCTCTTCAGCCACTGGTACGACAATTGCAAGGCAGACCGTGTACAGACGCTTAGGGAAGATTGGTCTATATGCTCGTAGACCTGTCAGATGCGTTCGACGTACTACAACTCACTGTCGCCTGCGGTTAGCCTGGAGTAGAGAGCATGCATTGTGGACACCGCAACAGTGGGCTTGTGTGATGTTTTCCGACGAGCTCAGGTTTAGCTTGCAGTCTGATTCTCGCCGAACTTTCATATGGAAAGCTCCAGGTACCCGCTACCCCAAGAAAACATCATTGGACGACACCGTTACGGTGCTGCAGGAGTGCTCGTTTGGGGTGGATTTATTCTGGGTTCCAGAACTACCTGCATTTTCAAACCGGAACCATGACAAGCCAAATCTATCGGGACGTCATTCTGGAACAACATGTACGTTTGTTTCGGGGAGCCATGTGCGCACAATTTGTGTTTATGGATGAGAACGCCCGTTCTCACTGTGCAAACATCGTAAGCGAATGCCTTCAATCGGAGGATATCACACGTATGGACTGGCCAGCATTGTCACCGGACTTGTACCCAGTAGAGCACGTGTGGGACATGCTTGGCCGACGAGTTGCAGCTCGTCAACCTCCTCCTACATGTCTACCTGAACTTCGGAGAGCATTGCTTTTTGAGGGTGTAATATTCCCCAAGATCAGATGGATAATTTGATACTCAGCATGCCTAGGCGTTGTACGGACTGTATTGCATCGTCTGGGAGACATACAATGTATTAACAATCATACCAACCATGTAATATTGGTTTTTTGTAAATAGGTTTTTTTTTGTAATTTGCTCCAGGGAGAAAAAATCGCTAATTTTTTTAATAATATCAAACATATAGCATCTTTTTTTGCTCTTTACCTTTTGTTTAATAAATAAGCTTTACAAATAAGTCAAATTTGTTTTGCTTCTAACTCTTCCTTTGCCTGATTTTGCATTATCCTTAATTTATGGATATGAGTGTAAATTGTTTATAGATCTTAACTGGAATGATATCGACTTTTAACTTAAAAAACTAGTGAATTTTAAATTTTGCACATTTCATTATTTCATATGCTCTGTGATATTTAACAAAAACTGTCAAAGCAAAAAATGTAGTCATCTTTGCTATAATGCATACATAAAGCTAACTTCTACAGCTTAAAGTAATTTTTTAAAAATGTGGTATTAAGAAGCACGTCTTGTATGAAAACTCAAGAAAAGCACTTAAAGAAAGAAAGTAGAAAATTGCATCGCCACATTTCAGCCTAAAATTCTTTTTCAAATTTTAATTTAATTTATGAATAAAGATTGTTTTAAAGGTTGGCGACGACAGGTATTTTTATTTAGAAAAGAAACAGAATATTCATATCATTTACATATCTCTCTATATATCTCATATCATCTCTATACCCCATTAAAAATGTAATAAAAAAATCTGAAAGGTTTCAGATTTTAAATTATGTCCAAAGGAGCGTTTTTTAAACATTTTGTATGTTACTTTTATTTATTGAATATCATGTTCTTCGCATTTAAACCATAAAATTCAGTTAAAGAACAATATCGCAAAATAATTTTAAACTGAGCATATCTTTAGAATTTCCTACACACAGTCTCACGCGCTGCAGATAAAAATGTTTTTTTCTGTACAACGTTGCCATTGCCCGCTTTGAAATTCTCGAGTTTGTTCATCAAAAATTCGTTAAAGTTTTACAAAATATGAAATCGTTAATAAAACAAATTCCAAATTTAGGCTTCCAGATGCCTATATTCGCGGCAGGATGACGGCATTCAAAATTGGATGGCCTTAGGTACCGTCGTTTTAGCACAATGCGATACATACATTTATGCACATTCTTCATTATTTAATTTCTTTAAATATAATACAGGGCTGCAATATTTTGTGGCAGCAGTTTGAAAAGTGATACAGACTTTTAATGTTTCCGACGCAAAATCGCAAAACGAAAACAATAGTCCTTCAAGGACAAAGCCTCTTTGGACTAATAAACTTCTTCGATGGGTTAGAATGTATCTGAAGTTTTCAGGCTGTTAAGGTAATGTTTCGCATATTTTTAATAACTTATCTGATTGATACTGTTACGAATTTTGTAGTATGTAAATAATTTTAGTGAAATTATATGTGAAACTAGAGTATTCCTTTTTTGTGTAATGTCACATGAATATCAAAAGAAGCGAAGTCTTGCTGGAAAAGTAACAATTTAAGGGGAGGTCTCTTTAACATTGATTAAATGTCTATCTCGCTAAATTGGCGAGATATCGCCAGGCTGGCGATGGTTTTAGCGACTAATTTTTATCGCGAATTTGGAAAGAAATCGCGAAAAATCGCCTACTGAAAAACTGATATTTATTGATGAAGAATTAAGAAGTTGAAGAAAGTAATATGTGTTTCTAAAGATTTGTCACATATACCCGTGAATGCTGTCGTGGTGTAAATGGTTAGTACATCAGCTAGCATGTTAGAAGATCCGTGGTTCGAATCCCAGCGACGGTAGAATTAATTTTTTTTTGGTTCATGTTTCTGGGCTTCGAAAAACGTAATAGTCTCTATAGTTGACACCGAATTAAATATGTAACAGTAGTAATTCTCCACGGCGTATATTTGGTCGACTTGATCTCTACCCCTCCGTATGAAAATCAGTTAGTTTAGCTGGAAATATTATCTAAATTGATATTTCATTTCCAAATCAGTCAAAAATATTTTAATACTTCATTTTAAATGGTCTTCTAAATTCACAATTAAATGAAAAAAAAATTTAATAAAAAGAGAGAGTCTGAGAGCTTTCATATTTTATATTACGCCCAAAGGGGCTTTTTAAACGTTTTCTGTGTTACCCTTATTTATTAAATATCATGTTCTTCGCACTTAAACCATAAAATTCAATTCAACAGGAATATCGCAAAATAATTTTTAAATGAGCATGTGTTTAGAATTTCCGATACACAGTCTCGCACCCTGGATATAAAAATGTTTTTTTTCGTATAGTGTTGCCATTGCTTGCTTTGAAATTGTTGAGTTTCTTAATCAAATTTCGAAGTCTTTCAAAATATGAAATCGGCAATAAAACAGATACCAAATTCGGGCTTCCAGATGCCCATATTCGGAAGAGGATTACGTTATTCAAATTTGGATGGCTCTAGGTACTGTTGTTTTGTCACAATGCGAGAAATATACCTACAATTATGCAGATTCTTCATTATTTAATTTCTTTAAATGTAACACGGGACGATAATATTTGGTGGAAACAGTTTGAAAAATAATATGGACATTTACAGTGAATCGACGCAAAATGACAAAGCGAAATTACAAATGGGAAGGATAAAAATTCTCGAGAAATGGGACCCGATATTTTGTCGCAAACCTCGAGATTTCTCAAGCACAGTCGCTGTGCATGTTTATAGAACCGATTCTAGAATAACAATTAGCTATCATCTCCGACATTATACAATCCGGAAATATTTCAAAATCTTCGTGTGCTTCGTTTGCTCAAGTTCTTCGTGGAAATTCTTCCAAACTTGCCGCAAGGGGAGCTAAAGGCGACTCACGGAAGTGAAATACATGTGAAGTAAATGACGGAAGTGCTCCACTTTTATTTGGCTGATGAAATTATACTTGACTCAGTTTCAAGTTTATTTAAGTTTATATCTAAATACTTTTCAGAATTACGGATATTATGCACAAAATTTGTAACATTTCTTAAAATGAAATTATTCGATTAGGGCAAAACCAGAGCTGGCACTTGAAGTGTATAGGTATTAAAGTGGCACCAAACCCATATAGCTAAAAACCCTTCTTGAGAAATCGTGAAGAAACTGCTCATGGGTTCAGCGCACATCCTCAGGACAACCCTGAATGTGCCGTAACGTTCCAAACACATCTCTGGAGTGTTTATTGTCACATTACATTAGATCCTCAGAACATCCTCGCGATGTCCATCAAAGAGCGGATTTAAAATCCTACTTACCACATCCTCAATGCATTCCGGAATATATTCCTAACATATTCTTGTAAGAGCTTAATGCCACATCTGAGTGTATCCCTCGGTAATCCTCGATAAATTTCTTTTACTGAAGATTAAAATTCTGCTTACCACACCCTCAGGACATCCCGAATATTCCCTTAACATATTCTTTCAACTGCTTAAAACTGTGTACTGGCATATCCTCAGAGTATCCTTCCTAAACGCCTCTAACAAAGAGTTTAAAATCCTACTTACCATATCCTCAGGACATCCCGAAATATATCCTTAACACGTTCTTCCCAAGTGCTTTATGTTTTATATCAGTATACCTTCAAGGCATCCTTATTAAATACCTCTAACAAAGGGTTAAAATCGGACTTTATTAAATACCTCTAACAAAGGGTTAAAATCGGACTTTATTAAATACCTCTAACAAAGGGTTAAAATCGGACTTTATTAAATACCTCTAACAAAGGGTTAAAATTGCACTTATAACATCCTCGGGACATCTTGAAATATACCCCTCTCTAGTGTCTAACGTCATATTCCAGTGTACCGCTATGACGCCCTCTTTAAATCTTTTCGACAGAGGATTTAAGATTCTACTTACAACATCCTCAGGACATCTCCGAATATAAGTCTGAGTGTCTGATATCGAATCCAAATACATCTCCAAGACAAAATTAATTGCTAGAATTGAAAATTAATATCCTTAGGATGTTTGACAACTAGCGGAAGTACCCGATGCCAGTTAAGTTAGATTGAGATTAATGCATCTGGCAACAGAGAGAACGATACCGCTGATATCCTACTCTAATAACCACGCAAAAAATACGATTCATAGTCATACATTTTTCAATCTGGCGCGATATGGGACATGCATAAAAAATTTTCATAGAAAAATAAACTAATTCTCTCTCATTATATCAGCAACAATGTCACGCAGTTTTTAATGATTTTCGTCTTTCTAATCAAATGGGCGTAAAAGCTGAAGTTCCGTCGAATATTTCACCTATACTGAATTTTAGTCGATTAAATCTGGCAAAACATTTATCATAATTGATCAGAAATCAATAACGTGAACAAACAAACACACACACAAGCAGACATTCTTCTTTATATGTACAGATTTTGTAAGACTTACAGATTTTTGATTAACAAACTCTACGATTTGAAAGCGAGCAGTAGCAGCACATTTCGAAATTAGGCATTTTTATCTCCAACGCGCGAGACTGTTGCCACTCGGAAAAATGAGTGCAAAAATGAGCGCTGTCAGAGTTTTTAATTAATATTTCGGCTGATTAATGTCGTACGAAGATGGGAATAGTCGAAATTGCTTCCCACGAATTTTTGGAATCGGGAATAATGTATTTAATGTTCGGCAAGACTATTTTTATTTCATCGTAAAACTTAGAAATTTTTATTAACAATCTCCACGATTTGAAAGCGAGCAGTGGCAACAACTTTCGAAATAAAGCAGATTTTCATCTCCAGCTTGCTAGATTGTTGATACGCGGAGAAATGAGGGCGGAAATGGTCGTTTTCCCGAGTTTTTAATTAACATCTCTGATTTTAGCTGCTTTTTTATGGAAAAAAAAGTGGACGTCGACCTTTTCCAGGAACCAGAAAAGATTTATAGAAAGTTCGGTGATGATTACTATAGTAGTGACTGAGTTATTATAGGACAAACCAACAGACTTTCTTCTTTATGAATCAACTTCTTAGGGACACTATCTCATATTCGAGGACGTATGTACCGGGTGGCCATAATTAAACTGACCAAGTGCTCACAGTGTTCTGTAGCGCGATCTATTTGCGAGAATGACGGCATATTTTGTAGGAAGATTAAACAAGACAAGGATTCCGCGAAAAAACAAATTAGTTCCAAAAGTAACCGCTAGGGCAATATTTGGCGCTGTGTAATAGAAAATAGAGTGTTAACAAATGCAAATTAATACGGAATAAAATTACCTTTTATTATGCACATTTTCTGATTTAGTTCAAGTGCAATATGGCAACACTTTTAAAAAAGCGTAAAATCTGTTTGGTGTGGGTTCACAGCGGAATTTATCGTAGGTCCATTTTCTATGAGAACATTACCCCGACAGGACCGGAAACCGGTTCTGTTACCGGAGAGAAATATCGCCACATGTTGAACAGCTTTGTCATTCCGGCACTTCAGCAAAGACAATGCCTGGGGGAAATGATTTTCATGCAAGATGGAGCCCCTCCACATGTTCTTGCAGCTGGTGCAACAGATGCTACGACAGAAATTCACAACAGAAAGAGTCATTAGCCGCTACTTTCCAACTGCATGGCCACCTCGGTCGCCTGATCTTACCCCATGCGACTTCTGACTATGGGGTTACCTTAAGTCCAAGGTATATCAAGGAGTGGTCCAGGACCTGGCTACGTTGAAGGATAACATATCATGGACTGTACGGGAGATTCCTGCAGACATGTTACTTTCTGCTGTTGTGCATACTGTGCACAGAATGCAATATGTGGTCCACAGCAACGGCAGCGACATTGAACCTCATTTGAATGCAAAATAAAAGGTAATTTTCGCATTGATTTGCATTTGTTAACACTCTATTTTCTATTACAAAGCGCCAAATATTCCCCTAGCGGTGACTTTTGGAACTAATTTGTTTTTTTCGCGGAATCCTTCGTCCCCCGTCTTGTTTAATCTTCCTACAAAATGTGGCGTCATTCTCGCAAATAGATCGCGCTAGAGAACACTGTGAGCACTGTCAGTTTAATTATGGCCACCCGGTACTTAGAAATGACATCTTCAGAATGTTAAAAGACGAAATTCTCAGAAAATCTGAATATCAAGATCACCAGGTTATCTTCAGTGTGTCCCGGGATGTTAATGTCTCAGACACGACATTTTGAGAATATTCTGTGTTACGCATAACTTACAAACATCCCTGTAAAGGCCGTTCAAACGGTATAATGGTTAGGGGAGCCTACTGCGGTACCGAAGGCTCGGGTTCGAATCCTGGAGATGGCATGGATGTTTGTAAATGTATAGTGTGTTTGCGGCATGGGGGAGGCTGTAAATATATGGCGAGCTAAAAGTCCTCTCGTGTGATTTGGTGGTAGGGGAGAGACGCGTGGGAGACCCTCGACTCCCCACTCTCCTGGGTTGCTGTCGCTCAAAACTGGGGTGGAAATAGAAGTCCAATCTCCTTGAAGCTCTGGCAACCTCTTCCATGAATTACATGGACAAGACAGCAACAACAACAACAACATTCCTTCAAAGTTAAACATGGGCAAAATAGGGAAAATATTCATGCATAACCCGATTACGGTCAAAATTCGAAACGATAAGATACCATGAGTATGCATCTGGCCACTTGTGAGTCTTAAAAAAATTAAGAATTCTATAGCAATATTAAATTGAAAGTATTCTGATAAAATTCACAAATAACTCAAAGAAGAAACTTAAATTGCAAGCAACATAAATTAGTTAGGATTTTCTTTTAGCTATTTCCAGTTCCAGTTCTAAAACGTTTTCTGCTGATTATCTATTATAATTGAGGTTAAGATAAGGATCTACATTTTGGCGATAAAGTAACAAATTCTTCATAAATGAGAACTGTTAAAACTAACAAAGACAGTAACATCCTGATTAAAAAAAGCATTCGGAATATTTCCTTTATAATGTGAGTTTAGAATCACAATTTGCCGTTTCCTTTTGGCAGATTAAAGAAAGAAAGAAAGAAAAATAACAGATTAACAAAGTTAATAATTCTTTTCTTTTCCTAAATGGCTCAAACAAAGAGACAGATTTGATTGAATAAATGCTTTTTCTCCTTTTCATATTGGCAACCTGAAGCGTCAAGCGCGTTTAATAGACAGTTCATCAGCCTCCACTCATAACTGGTACTTTTGTTCTGATGGGAAGCAAAATTGACCTTGCGAAGGACGCCGTGGAATCATTTCCGCAAAGTGTTTCACTTTAAAAATTGGTAAATGCCAATTCTTATAAAGTAATATTAAATAAACTCCAATTTAAGTTTCACAAGCTTCTGAAATCTCTAAAGTATCTGAAGCAGTGATTCTCAACCACTGTGCCGCGGCACTTTTATATGCCGCCAAATTCTTAAAATGTGCCGCCAAATTCTTAAAATGTGCCGCCAAATTTTAGAAATGTATATAGTAAAAATTATAATGGATTTAGTCCTAGTATACTGTACACATGAGAATTGGCGAAATTCGGTTTTTAAGACATTAATAAGGCATCAATAGTTTTATCGAAGCCGATTTTGGTGCTTTGGAGGAGAGCGCATTTCGGAGCATGTTCAGTACATAATTTAGATGGGAGGCTAGCTTACTTATCAGACATTTTTGTTATTTTCAATAACATAAATTCAGGTATGCAAGGGCCGAAAAGAAAATGTATTAAACTCAACAGATAAACTGGTGAGATTCCAAAAACAGACTTTTTGAAAGAATAAAGCTCAGGAAGGCAATTTGGAAAAATCTGAGTCAGTCCCAAAAGATTTTAATAAAATTAATATTGTTATTCATAAAATTGTTGTTGACCATTTGACAACATTATAGGAGAGAATTATTCATATTTCTCAAATTTAGATATAAAAAAGTTTGATTAGGTCCGTAATCCATTTGTGATAACGAATACTTTTGTATTTGAATTTAACTTTGAATGAAGAACTAATTTCTCTTTCTAATAATCTGTCAGGACTGAGTGTTCGATGCATACTCTTGGCGAACATATTCGAGAAATACTTTAAGTCCTGATCTTGAACAGGGTGCTGAATGCAGCTATGTTCTGTGGTAGAAAACTGTGGTTAAGTGGTAGAAGAACTGCACTTAAGAAGGATTTAAAATCCTCTTTTATTAAACCACAATTATATACAGCCACTTCCCAACTCGGGAGGGATACAGAAAATAATGACCGCACTTGGGTATAAACTGAACAATCAAATAACTTAAACTAAAATTAAATAGAAATTAAATCGTCTTTGCTCACAGAGCTATGAACGCGAGGTTGGCCTCTTTGCTAAAGGGTGCGTAGCAAGATTTAACTAATACTAACGCACTTAGATTTATTTCAATAAGTAATAGAGTAACAGCGCTAAGGCTTAGAATTTAAATACTAGCTGGTCAGGCGAACGTCGAACAGAGCAGCCGTGATCTGAGACTAAAAGCTCTTTCACACTGAGAGGTTCCTACCTAGAAACTTGAACTTGAATGTTTACATAGAAACTTGGCTCCACTTCAAATTAGCATAAAGCTGAAAGGCGCGCTTATTCTAACGGGAAGTTGAAATAAGAACAGATAGAAAAAAGGCAAATTAAAATAAAACTTTGTTAATTTAAACTAAAACCTTACAAATCGAGATTTAATTTTAAAATATTCGGAAGAATCAATTCGTTCATTTTGGATTAACATTAGACGCGATTATCGCACGACGGCCAAAAAAAGCTCTAAAAATATTATTACAATTTTCTACATCTACTTCGTGTGAATTCGGGTTTTCAGTATTAACCGACATCAAAATGAATAAAAGATCGAGACTGTTAAATGTAACAGACGATATGATAGTAGTATTGCCATTTTTACGATCGAATATAAATGAAACTATTCTCAAAAAACATCAAGCTCAAATTTCTCATTAAAAGTATTCTTATTATTACCGTATTTGACGGCACATAAGACGCACCCTTATTTAGAAGGCTACGCACAAGGAAGAAATGTTTCAATAGTCCGCCCGACAGCGCGGTACCACAATAACTTAAAATGCGGTTTCTTTTTAGTTCTCACGTTTGGTAAAAGCGAAATAAACAATCATTGAATGCGATTACCAAACATATTTTTATTGAGGAAAATTAACAAACGGCAAGCTATTTTG
This sequence comes from Stegodyphus mimosarum, assembly GCA_000611955.2. Classification (NCBI taxonomy): domain Eukaryota; kingdom Metazoa; phylum Arthropoda; class Arachnida; order Araneae; family Eresidae; genus Stegodyphus; species Stegodyphus mimosarum. The sequence goes on along the minus strand of KK116251.1, from coordinate 589,975 downwards.
AACATGATATGTAAATTTCAATAATAAATAAATGAATGAACGGCAAGCAATCAAACATAATACGAAAAAAAAAATCTGAAAGGAATAAGATTTTAGATTACGTCCAAAGGGATCTTGCTTAATAATATAATAACTTGCCGAACGAAACAAACATTAAACTAAACCCAATACGAACACAAAAACCAACCCAATATAATTCCAATAGTCAACCCAATACAATTCCATTAATTCATCCAGTACAGACCCAATAACCAACACAGTACAATTCCAAAAATTCTAATAGCCAACCCAATGCAACTTCAATTACCAACAAAGAAACATAAGCACTAAATTGAAAAGTGAATCGGACATTTTTATGAAACGACGCAAAACGGCCAAACGAAAGTAATAGTCCTTCGGGACTACATCCCTTTGGACTAATAAAGCAGAAACAACAATAAACACAGATTCAAGGAAAACGTTGCCTATCATGAAATTAGACTTTAATCACTTTCAAAACCATAAAAATCCTTTTCACTATCGTCATCATCATCGAAAACGAGAATATCTTCATCACTACTGTTTCCGTCATCGCTGCTATCACCTTCTTCGAATAATGCATCGTCTTCTGTTCTGTCAAGAACACTACTGATTCCGCACTTCTTAAAGGACTTAACAATTACTTCAGCCTTTACGTCCTCCCAAGATCTTTTTACCCACTCGCACACTTGTGAAATAGAGGGCCGCTTCATTCTACCTGAGTGTGCGAGGGCGTGATGTGGTTCTCTTATCCACTTGTTCCATCGTTCTCGCACTTTTTCCTTAAATGGCTTATTCACAGATACATCTAAAGGCTGCAATTGGCTAGTCGATCCACCAGGAATGACAGCTATCTGGGTTTTTAATTCTCTCGCTTTATTCTTTATGGTTTAAGTTCTATGGGCGCTAAACTGATCCAAAGCCAAAAGAGAGAGTTTTCTTAAGAGTCCACCAGGTCGCTTCGTCCGTACGTTCTGTAACCACAGTTTCATTCCAGCTTCGTCCATCCAGCCTTTCGGATCAAGATGAACAATTACACCCGTTGGAAGTTTTTCTTTCGGATGAGTTTTTCTTTCGAATATGAAAAACGGCGGTAGTTTTGTGTCATCAGCACAACATGTTAGAACTACCGTATATCGGGTTTTCTCATGACCTGTGGTTTTTATGGTTATTGATTTAGACTCTTTAATACTTACAGTCTTGTTGGATGGTACATCAAATGTGAGTGGAATTTCAACCATATTTCCTATTTGACCGAGCTCAAAAGAAGTTTTCTTGAGTGCATTTATAACAAACCAAAATGCTAGTATTTTTTCTTCATAACCTGCTGGCATTTTCTGTGCAATAGTTGTTTTTGTACGCATTGATAAGCCTTGCCTTTTCATGAATCTGTAGCACCAGCCCTGAGACCCTGAAAAGTTCCGATTCCCATGTTTTTCTGCAAATCCTTTGGCCTCATTGATTATCATTTTGGTTGAAGCACTTATCCCAGAATTCCTCTTATCTATCACCCACATTTTTACGGCATTTTCAAGTTCAGGCCAAGATGGAGCTGGGCATCGAAGGTTATGTTTTTGTTTTTTAGCAGTCTTCAGTTGATCTTCCTGCAGTCGCCAAGCACGTATCATTTTTTCGGTAGGTGGTGGACCGAAATGCCTTGCTGCTGCTCGGTTTCCATGCACTTTGGCGTAGTTTAATGCTCCTAGTTTATACTGAATTGTATAGCTTAATCTCTTGTTTCCTTCTTTACATATTATTTCATTTTATGTTCAAAATTATTATTATAAACTATTTTACACAGTGTATTATAGGTAAATAAACAACTTTTAAACTTATCTTTTTCTTTGTGTATCGCCAAATTTTCAAATCGTCAAAAGTGTTCCGGGACAAAAATAAAAAAAAACAAAAAAAAAAAGAGAGAGAGAGAGAGAATTACTGATCTAAAGTATTAAAGATATTAAGAAACATTCTCAACTACTAGTAGGCCCCCAATTTTCTAAAGAATCGAGTAATGCTTTAAATTAAAATGACCAACCAACGTTCAGCGATTCTTTTCAATCCCCAATGATCTGTCTCGAATAGTTTTTTGATGTATTAGTGTTGATGTTAACTCTCGCCGAGCACACGGAGAGAGCTAAACGTTTTTGAGAGCTCAATGTTGATGTTAATTCGTCGAACGCACAGACAGAACTAACATTTTTTTGATTGCTCCATCATGTCTCTCAGATTATTTTTTATTGTTCTCAGTTTCGAAAGCACAGTGGTCGGTAAACGTAAGTATTGATCCGATGAGAACGTCTGCAGAAGTTTAACATTGAAATTTCAGTTTATTTTCATTTCCTTACAAACACTGCGCGCGAAAAAAAAAAAAAAGAAAAAAAGAAAAATAGTACTGTTTTATATCTTCTGTTCTACTGGGTTGATTGACGAAATTCAAATTGCATTTTTCATGTCTCGAAAGTGCGACTTAGGATACATATTAAATTTATATATAGCATTGTTCTAACATAGAAGTTTTGATACAAAACGGGTCTTTTTCTAAAATAACATACCAATCGTTTTCCAAATTTCGATTCTACGACTCAAATTATGCCTAAATATTAATTTTGTAAAATTTGGTGCGAAATTTACGGAGAAATTCAAAAATTTATCTTTGCGCATTTTTTCCAGTTTGCGCCAAGAATAATTCACTTGACGAACTTCTTAATTTATATCAACGTATTTTTCTTTCCTTTTTTTTTCTTTGTAGACGAGCGGAGAAAAAGTCATCGGTCTTATTTTCAAGTAATTTTAACAAAGTGCGTAAACACATTTTTGGCGATATTATCGCTCATAACAATTATGCCAAACTTTAAAACATTCTTCTGGTATATCTTAGAAAATTCTGAATAAAAAACTCTAATTTTTTTGCAGATGTCCCTAGAAACACATCTACATTAAGACGATGTTAAATATTTTATAGGTTATAATTCAAAATTTTTCTCGAAAAGACAAATAAGTTTAATAAAAAAGAGATAAATTAACAAATATATACCAAATTCAATTAACAAGAAGAAGCTAAAATTTTTAGAGCTAATTTTTTAAAAACTACTCGTACGATTTTTGCAAAACTTGGCAGTTTGGCATAATTTAAGTCATAAAATCGAAATATGTACAAAAATTGGCATGTTATTTTAGAAAAAGTCCGATTTCGTGTCAAAATACCTATATTAGAACAATGCTATATATAAATCTAATACGTATTCTAAGTCTCGCTTTCGAGACATGAAAAACGTAAGTTGAATTTCATCAATCGGGCCACTAAAACGCGAGATATAGAATTGTCACGCCCCTATTTTTTCGCACTGTACAATATCATAAATAACAAAGCAAAATAAAATAAAAAAGAAGTCCGAAAAGCTGAAAGTCTCGGCCTGAAACTCAAATTATGCCTAAATATTAATTTTGTAAAATTTGCTGCGAAATTTACGGAGACATTCAAAAATTTAACTTGGCGAATTGTTTTCAGTTTGCGCCAAGAATAATTCACTTGGCGAACTTCTTAATACATGGCAACCTATTTTCCTAGCCCTTCCATTGTGCAGGAGCGTAAAAAAGTCACATGGCTCCTGCTTTCAAATAATTTAAGCAAAGTGCGTAAAACACATTAAATGTTATTATAGCTTTCAGCAAATGTGCCAAATTTCAAAACGCGCCAACATATAAATTCACGCACATCTTCGAAAATTTTGAATAAAAAGTTCTAATAAAGTTCTTCTGAATAAAAGTTCTAAAGCCTCTTAAAAGTACATCTACTTCAAGTTGATGGTAAAACTTTTATAGGTTATAGTTCAAAATTTCTTGCCAAAAAATTTGTAAAAATCATTTAAAAATACAAATGTTAAAAATAAATCATAAAAAATGGGTCAATTTTATTTGGAGTAGTGAACCTAAATTTCGAACTGTGCAAGAAGGAATCAAGTAAGTGTAATAAAAAAGTGATATTAATAAATACATACCAAATTGAATTAACTTTGAGAAGCTAAAATTTTGATAGTTAATATTTTAAAAACGACTCGTGCGGTTTTCACAAAACTGGGCCGTTTGATATAATTTGGTATCGTAGAATCGAAATATGGAAAAGAATTGGTATGTTATTTCAGAAAAAGTCCAATTTTGTGTCGAAATTCCTATATTAGAACAATGTTATATATAAATCTAATACATATCCTAAGTCGCGCTTTCGAGACATGGAAAACGCAGTTTGAATTTCGTCAATCGGCCCAGTGGAACGGGAGAAATAGAAGTGTCCCCTCCCCTTTTTTTTGCGCAGTGTACATGTAAAAATCTAATTTCCCTATGCTGATGTTTTCAGTATTTTCACGTAACATTTTTAGATCCCGCGTAAAACACGCAGGCGTAAATTTCGATCTTATTTTTGTATTAGAAGTGCGCGTTATACACCGGACTGTTATTATTAGGTTATAAGGAATTTCTTCCGCCTTCTTGGCATGCATTCGTGGTGTAGTGGTCAGCAAGCTCGGCGCGTATTCGAGAGGTCCGTGGCTCGACTCCCGGCAAGTGCATTGCTCATTTTTCATGTCTCCTGCTTCCAAATAACCTAATGTCTCTACAAGGTTTCTGTCGTAGAGTTGAAATTGATAACGATTTTTTTTAGTTATTTCGGTTAATAATTGCAATAAGTTCTCGAAGAACATTCTTATTTTAGATGAGGTGCTTTAAATGTTAAGGTCTTCTGGAATTTTATTTGTATTAGACATAAAAAACGCTGTTTTTTAACCTCGCATTTCTAGATCATATGCCAGAATATTCCAAAGTTATGGCTGGCGGCGGTATTAGTCTTTAGTGTACTAAAGCCAAGTTGGCGCGTTATCAGATTCCAGGAAGGGGTTTTGAATGCCAACACGAGCATTACAAAATTGTTTTTCTCAAACATGAATGACACTTTGAATGGCAAATATTTTTTTATTAAAAAATCCAGCAAAGATAGATATAGGTATTTCTGGTCAAATTTTGTGCTCACACGTTGAAAGTAATACGTATTTCGTACGTCTGAAGCTATTTTTGTTACATTAATACTTATGAGGCTCATAACATAAAGTAATTCCAAATGACTGACGTGACCTCAAATTATTTGCGTACCCCAAATTTGTAAAAGAGATGGACAATTAATACATGATGCTTGTTAGCCCATAAGGGTTAGTAGTCTTGAAACAGTACTTTGCGTCAATCACTAAAAGCGTTGAATCACTTTTCAGATTGTTGCCACCAAATATTATCGCCCTGTATTATATTTAAAGAAATTAAATAACGAAGAATCTGCATGAATATATGTATGTTTCTCGCATTATGAAAAACAGTGGTACCAAGAGTCATCAAATTCTGAATAACGTAGTCCTCCACCCGAATACCCCGCATTTGGAATTTGTTTTATTATCTATTTTATATTTTGTAAAACTTTTACGCCTTTTTGATTAAAAACTGAACGATTTCAAAGTGAGCAGCGGCAGCACTATACAGAATAAAATGTTTTTACCTAAAACGCGCAAGACTGTCTATCGGAAATACCAAAGATATGCTGTTTTTAAATATTTTTAGCCCAAAGGGGCGTTATCCCAAATGCCCTCGAAACGTGCTTGTGTGTGTGAATAAAAAAAAATCCCTTCGGTCCCCTTCCTCGATATAAAATCTGAAAGCTTTCATATATATTGTTAGGAAATGTCCAGGCGCGGTAATATAGCTTCCCCGCAAAGCAGGCTTAGGGTTGCCAGAAAATGGCAACGGAAGGCAGGTTTGCCACATTTGGCGAGAAATCGCCCGTTTGGCGATATTTGGCGACAAAATTGCCAATATGTCATAGACGGATGGAGAACCATCTGGAATGAATTCTTACTAGTTTAGCCCAGAATGTTCTCGAACACAAGTCAAAAGCTATATAAATCCTGCTGGTATGCGGCTTTACTTCATGAACCGGCAACACTGCTTCGGCAGTAGCCCAGTGATAATCAACAGTCTAAGGAGATCGAGTCAGTTGGGTCAGTTGAATCGGAGATCGGGTCGGTGCGAGGTCACTGAGCGAGTGTCTCTTAGTCTAGTGCCGAGCTGGTCGTCGAGCGCATCGAGAGAATCTCTTAGTGTATCGCGAGTTAGTGGATCGTCTTAGAGTGTGTTGAGCTCCGGGAACGACCGAACCTAGTCGGGAGCTGTACTTTAGCGTATCGTCGAGTGTATCGCGAGTTCTAGCGTGGAGAGTCTCGAAAGTACGTGGAGTTCCGACAACGACCGAGCAGAGCCGGGAACTGTACTCTAGTGCTTTGCTGTGAAGCCGTCTTCACCATTATAACCTGATAGCTTGGAGGCTGTGTCGCTGATTGTCTCAGCGTGTTTATAGTAGTTCTTCGACGACTGTAAGCGTGATTTTGGAGCTGTCTTGAGAAATACTGGGCAATAAAGTGTGTTTTGATACTCCATCAAGTAGTGTCGTCGTTATTCTCTCCAAATCAACGAACCCTTTAACGTACGAAAGAAGAGAAAAAGGTAACAATATATATATTTAGTGAAATGTGGAAAATTATGCGAGGGCTTTTAGTGTAACGGAAGAAATGCCTTTGAAAGGCATAAGGGATTATAGTGGAAACTGGAGAACATGCACATTACACGTGAAGGATAAGGGATTATAGTGGAAACTGGAGAACATACACATTACACGTGAAGGATAAGGGATTATAGTGGAAACTGGAGAACATGCACATGACACGTGAAGGATAAGGGATTATAGTGGAAACTGGAGAACGTGCACATTACACGTGAAGGATAAGGGATTATAGTAGAAACTGGAGAACATGCACATTACACGTTAAGGATAAGGAATTATAGTGGAAACTGGAGAACATGCACATTACACGTGAAGGATAAGGGATTATAGTGGAAACTGGAGAACATGCACATTACAAGTAAAGGATAAGGGATTATAGTGGAAACTGGAGAACATGCACATTACACGTGAAGGATAAGGGATTATAGTGGAAACTGGAGAACATGCACATTACACGTGAAGGATGAGGGATTATAGTGGAAACTGGAGAACATGCACATTACACAAAAGGGCCGATACAACCTGTTCGTTCCCCGATTTTTGAAGTCCAATCAAATTACTAATATTAAAGTAGTTTTATTCATTGACCTCTAGCGGATACCAAATTGTAAGGTTAAACCTAATTAACTAGACTTCCAGAGTTTACAGAAATATTCTGCTTCACACTCGGCAAAACGTTTCAAGAAGAAAGATAAAATGTAAAGAATAAATAAAAGTTTTATTAAAACCAGGTTATGTGAATGCAAATAAAATTTAACAAAATTTACCCAGCGCCACGTGCAGGGTCTTACAATCAAACAAGTAGAACACAACAAATAGCTTTAATGCTTGATGATCCCCCTGGCATTCCAAGCAAGCTAACATATTACTTAAGAAACCGTGTAATGTATTTCTGTTATAACCCTTGCTTGTATACAATGTTTAACGCATAATCTAAGCAGCGGTTTAAATGCCCCGCCTATCCAGATACAGAACAGGACAACTGATGATACCGCCTGCGATGGCAGAATGCTGGCATGCCGAACGGGCATTGTATATTTACATACATACATGCCTTCTCCAGAATTCGAAACCTGGAGTTACCGAACCAGGCCCTTCGGTACGGTAGTTATCTTTTGTAAACACTCTTATGTTGGCTTCAAATGAAAAGCTGCGACAGCAAGTCTTCTTCAGAAACTGGAGAATTTATCAAGTAATTGTTCAAAATCCTTTTTTTTTTATTTATTTTTGCTTAATTTATTACTTTTATTCATAATATTTTACATAAGCTTGGCTAAAATAAGGCCTGAACTCTGTGGAAAAAATTGCCGAAAATACAGAGGCTGTTCGCACATGTTTTAGACGATTTTGGTAAGCGGTAATAAAAAATCGTTTGCTGCAAAAGAAGTAATTGCAACTGTACTATGTTTTTTAAAAGTCAAAATTATCGTCTGTGGCTTGAAAGTTTTGTTTTTATTCAAAATGGCGAATTTAACAAAGTAGTGGTTCGAAGGCTACATTGACGCTCTTTCCGAAGAGAAACATGCATACTCCGTTATCCAAAAACGATGTGAGAGTCATGTTTTTGTGATATCTAAAGTGTCTATAGGTAATATCATCAACAAGAAAGGAAAAAAACGTCAAATTGGAGACTCAAGTGGGACAAAAATTCCAAGCAAGTACCCAAGGAAAAAACGGTCATCTTCGACTATTATAAAGGTACGTTGTTTAATGTTAAAAGAAAATCCCCCTAGTCAAAGGACACATGCAAAATCATTAAAATGCTCGATCGCCACCGTAAACAGAATGACAAACGTTAATTTAAATCTTAAAGCGAAAAAACGCAATGTGCATCGTCTTCTTCCGAAGCATATCGCTCGACGCAGGACACGCTGCAGAATTTTATATGAGAAGCACTTATCCAAAGAAAAATGGAAAACAATTGTGACAGTAGATGAAGCATGGGTGTATTTAAATCATTGTAACAAAAAAAGAGCCATTTATTATCATAAAAGGGGAGAAAATAATTTAAGTGCATGGTTCAAAGAATTGAAAGAAAGTTTTTCTAAGGGATTCATGATTGTTGCTCGTTTTTCTTATAATGGCAAGTTAAAAATAAAGAGAGTGCAAAAAAAATGTCAAGATTAACTCAATACTATCAGGAATATATTTTATCGCCAATTTTTCTGAATGAAACACCATCGCTTTACCCACAGTGCCATCAATCTGTGAGACTCCATCAGGACAAAGCTAGCAGTCACACATCAAAATCCACTGTAAATTTCCTAAAAGAAATGGAACAAAAAACTGGTATCAAGGCCATACCCTTCACTGATATCCCTACTAAATCTCTCGATGTGTCACCTATGGGTTTTTGTGCTTTGGGACCTTTAAAAACTGCATTATGCAAACGTTGTCCCAAAACCCTAACAGGACTCTGGAAAGCTGTTCGGGAGCAATGGGCTAGAATACCTCTTCTGACGCTTCAAAAGGCATTATTATCCTGGAAATTGCGGTGTCGAAAGATAGTTCAGAATAAGGGATGTCAAATAGAACATTTAAAACACAAGAATTTTATGTAATTTAGTTTTGTGAATACACATATACATCGTCTAAAAAATGTGCGAACAGCCTCTGTATAATCTGACAAATATTGGCCACATTGTAGAATCTTTTACATGGATAAACAACAGTGAATTACGTGGTCTGAAACTGAAGCTTCGGGTGAAAAAAAAATAATGCAACTCTCGCGAAGAGTACAATACACATGGATCAATTTTTTAATGAAGTAGTAATTGAAAAAGTTGTTTTGGTCAGTTAATTATTAAATTTGGAAAATATTCAGCCCTTTAAAAGAAAACATATCATTACTAAATGTTGTTCAAATAATGGAGTACATTTTTAGCATGAAAGAAACATCGACATCAGTTGAAAAGAGCAAAAACCAAAAAGCAGCACACACACACATACACACATATCACATAAAAAATCAGAGACGTTTCCTATAAATAATAAAGAAAGAATCTTATAGTATCTACGTGGGACGAATCGAACTTTTTCTCAAGCTTCCAACAAAAGCTGTCGGTGAACTTATAAGGTAGTTGTCTCGCCTTCTTCGCATGCCTTCGTGATGTAGTGGTCAGCACGCTCGACGCGTATTCGAGAGGTCCGTGGTTCGAGTCCCGGCGAGGGCATTGCTCACCTTATGTCTAGAGTGGCGCTCGAACTAAAAACGGTTATGGATGATGACGCCCCACCACCAGGATTTGGCGATTGGGTTCCCTCATCCCCAATCGCCTTTTAAAAGGGGGAGTATATAAGATATTTCTCCCGCCTTTTTGGTATGCCTTTGTGGTGTAGTCGTCAGCACGCTCGGCGCGTATTCGAGAGATTCGTGGTTCGATTCCTGGCGAAGGCATTGCTCATTTTTCATCTCTCCTGCTTAGAAATAACCTACCTAAATAATGTCTCTACGCTGGCACCCGAACTAAAAAAGGTGGTGGATGATGTTTCTCCTCCACCAAGATTTGGAGATTGGGGCCCATAACCCCCAGTCGCCCTTTAAAAGGGGGATTATGTAAGATATTTTTTCCGCCATCTTTGCATGCCTTCGTGGTGTAGTGGTCAGCACGCTTGACGAGTATTTGAGAGGTCCGTGGTTCGAGTCTCGGTGAGGGCATTACTCATGATTCCTGCTTCAAAATGACCTAATGTCTCTACAAACTGTAAAAGAGCTACCACTTCGTTTTGTGGAATAACTGATCATTCACTCATTAAAGTAAATTGGTTCTTTGAATCAATTCCGGAGCGAATCGTTCAACTCTAACTTAAACGGTTAATTGGAAAAACTCGAAATCCAGTCGAACATATTCAGGTGGTAACGAGTTATTATCCACTATATTTTAGCTCGGACGTCATTCTAGAAGCATTGAACCTTTTCAGATCTGAGAAACATGATAAATCTACTATCTACTGAAATCACAACAGCATGCATGGAACATGGTAATTCTTCGTACAGTTAAAACTTAAATTCTTTATCTCTGAACGGGCGATAAATCGCTTTAATACTTACATTGCAAAAATACAGCGCTAAGTTCAAGATAGAACGACGTGTAGGCAGGGTTTACGTTAAGAGCTACATTATTATTCGACTCCATAATCGCTTCATGTTTCTCTTTACACGAGCGAAAAGCGAAACAGATAGTAAATAGATGTGTAGTGTCAATATTCCAAATAAAAAGGGAAGTACCAATTTCATCCTCTTCCGTTTCTGCCTCTTTCCGTCTCCGATCTATTCACCTTTCGGTAAAGGAAAGACTTGATGTATCAGGAAGTTGGGATGTTATCTGTGTTTTGACGGGTCTAGCATCTCCTATTGGATACAGTTGATTGCTAATAAGGAAATTACAGTCAAATTTCTCCTTATTCATTAAACGCGAACCAATGCAACTGTTAAACGGAACGACTAGCTGTGGTGTTGCCAGCCTCTGCTTGGGGATCTATGGCAGTGCGAAAGAAATGGAACTACAGAAGCTAAGTCAAATTACGAAAAAATTTCTTTAATATTTCTGCCATTCTCGTTCGTCGGTCATTTGAATCTTAAAGTGTTCTTTTTGGTGTCTAGTTTTTGCCAGACTCTGGTAACCACTAAATCACAGTGTAATTTAAGACGAAAAAAAAGAAAAGGTGTTTCGCAAATATAATCAATACATCGCGCTCCATCAGAAAAACATTTCTTAATAAAAGATACATACGTTTCATTCATACAGAATGACATATTAAATAATGCGTTGAGATGTTATGATAATGGGACGATAGTAGTAGCCGGGGGGAGGGCGTAATGGCAAACCGCACATTGAGTTGATCAATGTTAATGAATTTCGCTTACTGCGCATGCTCAATAGTGTACCTTTGGCGTGGGAGAAAACACTAAGGAATAAAAATAAACAACCCTACATAAGCCTGTTCGTCATGTTTTCCTTAGCGACTCTTTACGATTGCAATACTATGGACACTTTTTTTGTGCTTATTGCACTTGCTTCTGTTTCATTTCATTTGGGTTTATTTTGTTCATAAACATTACATTTAGTGTCAGTTATTTCTAATAATTTCTTTGGCTTTAATTCAGTAATTTAAACTAGATATATTCATTAAGTTGTTAAAGTATTTATGAATGGAACGCATGGTAAATAATCGATTGCTTTTATTCCTCAGACGTACAATCAATAAGCAACATCATGTAGCATTTCCTGTTTTGTAAACCTTCTTAAACGAAAATTTGGGAAGTTTACAATCGATATTTATACTCTAAGTAATGAAGCAACGTACAACCTAACAAGTTTTAAAACCCCGAACGGTTTCCGGCCAGAAAACAGAATATCAACCATATACCACATTTATCTTCTTTTAAAATTACACCAAACTCGTAATTGCGCCAAATTTTCTTATGGGCATGCGCAGTGTGCGTAATTCGTTTAACATTGTTCAACTGAATGTGCGGTTTGCCATCGCGCAGCTTGGGGTACTCAGACGGCGCCCGAGACAATAGAGGGCGTGGCCGCCATCTTGGATCACGTGACAACCGGAAGTGACGCCACTCTTTTGAATGACGTCATGAATAGTTTCGTTTTTATTGCGTGGCAACCATCCTCTTTTTCAAACATTTATTTTTTTTGCCAACGAGTTTCTTTTTTCAAAGTTTTATTTGTTGTGGCAACGAACATATTTATTTGTGTTTTTGTTCTCGAACCACGTGTTAGGAATGACATTAGTTTTAATTAATCATTTTTAAATAACCGATTAATATTAATTGCTTTTAATTAGTTACTCTTTTTAATTATTTCATACGTGATTAATTTCGATTACTCAGTACGTCATATTATTTTTAAAAATCATGGAAAATGATACTAAATTCAATAGAAAATTAATTAAAGGTAATAATTAAAAAAAATTATAAACGAAATTATTATTAATAAAAAAAAATCTGAAAGATTTCAGATTTTAAATTACGTCCAAAGGCGCGTTTTTTTAACGTTTCGTGTGCTACCTTTTATTATTAAATATCATGTACTACGTACTCAAACCATAAAATTCAGTTCAAAATCAATATCGCGAAATCATTTTAAAATGAACATATCTTTAGAATTTCCGTAAGTCTCGTGCGCTGGAGATAAAAATGTTTTTCTTTTTTCGTACAGTGTTGCCATTGTTCGCTTTGAAATCATTTAGTTTGTTAATCAGAAATTCGTTGAAATGTTACAAAACATAAAATCGATAATAAAGCAAATTTCAAATTCAAAATTAGGGCTTCCAGATGCCCATATTCGCAGTAGGATTACGTCATTCAAAATTCGATGGCTCTAGGTTTTATCACAATGCGAGAAACATGCATACATTTATGCAGATTTTTCATTTTTTAAAATTTAATGCAGAGCGATAACATTTAGTGGCAACAATTTGAAAAGTGAAACGGGCATTCAGAGTGATTCAACGCAAAATCGCAAAACGAAAGTAATAGTCCTTCGGGACTAAATCCCTTTGGACTAATAAAGACGCACTAAGTAATCGAAATTAATCACGTATGAAATAATTAAAAAGAATAAATAATTAACAGCTCTACATAATAACTGTAAAAGATATGCGGTATTTATTATCATTGTTAAAAATTCATGAATCATTTTATAAACCTTGTCTCTTAACACTTCCCGGTATACTTTGAAGTTTCAGGTTAGGTTAGGTTATTCAATTATGGCAAAGCACACGAGGGCTATCTGCCTAAGGGGAGGGATGCCTTCGTGGAGGACTTTCTAAGGGAAACTGGCTCATATACACGTTACACATGGGGAAAACCACGAAAACGCCCATGCAGCCAGCCCGTTCGCGGGGTTCGAACCTCGGACCGAACTACCAGTGTTCAGCGTTTTTACCGCTCGGCCGCTGGTGGGCATTTGAAGTTTCAGGAGTGGATCGTATTGGTTTAGGGATGAACTATTACAATATATATTCTTTAAACTATGAAACAATATTGGTGTCAGATTTGGAGATTATAGGTTGACAGCTAGCCATTATAGCTCACATACACATTTTGAGAACAATTACATCTACTTTTGTGAATAAATGTACTTTTCAACATTGATATTTCTTTTGACGATTAGTACCAATTTGATTTGGTTTGCTTTTGTATAACTAAGATCTTCGTTAGAATGCGTATTTTAGAATTACAAAGGATTCTAATAATGGCAAATATTTATTCTCTCCCCTTTCTAGATACCCCTTTCTCCACCCCTTTCTAGATATTTTGTTCTCCTGATGAGGAGGGACCTGAAGCTGCCCTCGAAATCGATTGAGTGTTTTAGTAAATGTACGCCAAATACAAGGTTGTTTCAGCGATTTTGATTTATTCTCCATTTAATAAAATTTAAAATGGTAAACAGTTTAGACTTTTATTACAATAAAAATATTCCTATTTAAGATGGTAAAAATGATGACAATAGCGCTTTTTTTTTCTTTTTAGAATGCTTGCTTTTTTCCTTTAGGCCAAATAAAAATTAAACTTAATAATTTTTAAATTAAATTATAAATTTTGCCTGTAAATTAAACATATATGCTGGTCATTCTAGACCAAGAAAAATTAAACTCTTTTAAAATTTGCAAGTTTATAAGGTATTTCTTCCGCCTTAGCATGCCTTTGTGGTGTAATGCTCAGCACACTCGGCGCGCATTCGAGAGGGCAGAGGTTCGAGTCCCGGAGAGGGCATTGCTCATTTTTTTATCTTCCTGATGTCGAAAATAACCGAATGTCTCTACAGTGGCGCTCAAACTAAGAAAAAGGTGGTAGATGATGATTCTCCACCACCAGGATTTGGCGTTTAAAAAGGGGGAGTATGTAAGGTATTTCTCCGGCCTTTTTTGCATGCCTTCGTGGTGTAGTGGTTAGCACGCTCGGCGCGTATTCGAAAGGCCAGTCACGGCGAGGGCACTGCTCATTTCTTCAGCTTTCTGACGTCGAAAATAATCTAACGTCTCTACGAGATAAGCTCCTAAAATCAGTCCTATACTCCTTCGCAATAACCCCTGAAATTAACTCAAGTGCACTTGAAACTGCGCATCCCTTACACTTACGCCAGTGTTTCACCTAATGCAAAAGCAGATGCGTCAACTGACCAAAATTACGCGGTTCAAAATCATCACCACGTCCCTTTTATTATCTTCAAGGTCATCAATTTAATGCTGTTTTATAGCAGATTTCTACCGTGAGAACAGAAAAATGTCGCACGTTAGGAGATCTGAAGTATAGGATAGATCTGGAAGTATACGAAGTTTTTGTTTTTCGTCAAGCATTGAGTTACCAACAGAGCTTAACGGCACATTATCGTTTTGTAAGATCTAGCCTCTCTTCGCCAAGTTTGGATTTATTTGCATGACTCCAACGCCTTAAACGCTTAAAAAGTTCACGATAAAAGGTTGCATCAAAAACCTGAGTCAGTGGTACGAACTCTTTGTGTATAAAAAATACTGGTATACATTTTACCATAGACGAATTCATTTGTGTACTCTTGTCTATGGTAAGCAATGTTCAAGGTATAAAACGTATAATTTGTTAAAAAAAAATCAGATCGTTATTTGCTCGATTCAACGAAAAACCTAATAACAGTTCTCTACTCAACTTTTGTGTTCAACTCTTTCAACTTCTTTGCTCAACTTTGCAAGACAAGAGTTCCAGAGGAACCAATTTTTACGAATCAGTAATTTGCAACTACCGATGATAAGATCGTGCAGTTTGGTATTGTAATAAGGGGTCATTAGTGCGATACACATGCCATTATTGCATGATTATTATTATTATGCCATTATTGCACGTCCATTATTGCCATTATTGCACATTATGCCATTATTGCACATGCCATTATTGCATTACCAAATTACACAACTGTAGAATTCGTTGTTGCGGAGTTACATATACATTTGCTTTTCTGTGCTCAGAATAGTTTCGCGTCTGTGTTGCCAATTCTGGAATAGAAATAATTTTGCTTTAATTATGGTACTTGTAAACAAAGTAAAAATAGCGAATTAACGTTTTTATTTCTCAATTCCATTGGCTTGGGTATCGTTTTAATAACGCTCAAGTAAAAATAGAAATAGCTGCAAAAATGTTGACAAATGTTTTGATGTCAAAACAAAGGTAAGGTGAGAATGTTTTTCTTCTTCTTTTGTGATAACACCTGTAAGGATGTTATTTTCATAAATCGCATAAGCTGATATACACTGAATGATTCAAAATGACTGATGAACTTTCCTGTGAAAACAAAAACACAGACGGGAAAGTAACACATGAAATGAAACCTTTTACCTATATTTATCAGGAAATATTAGATTAAACTCAGTTTGGTTTGTTCTAACAAATGCCTCAGTCATCTTGGAAACTATAGAGAATGTTAAAAAAATACGGAAACATTCGATAAAAGAAATTGACAAATGTAAATGTTTTCCCGTTGAAAATATAGAAAAATGTATTTATGTTTCTTGCTTGTCAGTTATTGTCCTATCAGAGTGTGGAAAACCTCACTATTTTAGGTAGTTTAGATTAGATAAGAAACTAGTTTAAAAAATCATTCATCTACTACCTCGTCATCTTCTTACAAGACAAACGTTTAACGAACAGGTATCGAACTACTGGAAGGAAAAGGAACCTCACAAACAGGTAAATTATGGTTGAGCTGTAATTGCCAAATAAATCACTAATTAGGGGAGGTAATGTCACATGAAGTAGTAATGAAGCATTCATAAAATTTCGGGCTATCGATCAATGAAGACTGTTATTTGGTCTGATGACCCTATCTGCACACTATTTTCAACATGTAGTCGATTTTACATGTGGAGAATTTGTATCCAAGCTTTTGGCTGGATGGCATCTTGCCGATACTGTAGCATGGCGGAAATTCGGTTATGATATTCTTGTGTTTATTTTGCAAGATTATTTAGTTTTAAAGATCAAATAAGCATTTCAAAGGACCAAGTCCATCCTTTGATGTAAACATTGTTTTCTTCAGGAGGTACCTAAAATATATTTCCAAGATGTCCAAAGAAGGAGCAAGTCCATCCTTTGATGCAAACATTATTTACTTCAGGAGATACTATCAAGATGATACCCAGTAAAATATTTTTTCAAGATGGCCCAAGGCAGGACCAAGTCCATCCTTTAATGCAAACTTTGTTTTCTTCAGGAGATACCATCAAGATGATACCCAGTAAAACATTTTATCAAGATGCCCAAAGAAGGACCAAGTCCATCCTTTGATGCAAACAATGTTTTCTTCAAGAGATACCATCCAGATGATACCCAGGAAAATATTTTTTCAAGATGGCCCAAGGCAAGACCAAGTCCATCCTTTAATGCAAACTTTCTTTTCTTCAGGAGATACCGTCAAGATGATATCCAGTAAAATATTTTTTCAAGATGTCCAAGGAAGGAGCAAGTCCATCCTTTGATGCAAACATTATTTTCTTCAGAAGATACCATTGAGATGATACCCGGTAAAAATTTTTACGAAATACCGGATTTTATCACGATGACAAAACCTGAATTCGTGAGTTTCATACTAGCCATTCGTGATTTGTGAATATGCAGTTATAATATTGCATTACCAAATTATACAATGGTAGGATTCGGGGTTGCGGAGTTACATATATATTTGCTTTTCTGTACTCATAATAGTTTCGCGTCTATGTTGCCAACTCTGGAGTATAAATCATTTTGCATTAATTATGGTACTCGAAAACAAAGTAAAAATAGCGAATTAACATTTTCATTACCCAACTTTCCAGGTCCCTTTCATTCGCCAATGCGCAACATTATATACACTGCTCGACACTGAAAATACAACACCAAGAAGGAGTCGTCAGAAAGTGATGAAATTTGGAAAAAAGACAGAGATAGCAGGCAGCAATAAGTGATCTTTATTTCAAAATGATAGTCTGAATACAGAGCGAGAACGGCGTCGGCTCAGTAAGATAAAGGACCACCGCGGACAGCGATGCACGAAGAAACACGTCTAGGCATAGAGTCAGTAAGAGTGCGGATGGTGTTCTGAGGGATGGCTCTTCATTCCCTTTCAACCATTTGACACAGTTCGTCTTCTGAACGAGGCAGGGACAGAGTTTGCAAACGGCGTCCAATCACATCCCACACATGTTCGATTGGTTACAGGTCAGGAGAGTACGGTGGCCAGGGAAGCATCAGTATACCTTGCAGAGCATGTTGGCAGATGCGAGCACTGTGTGGTCGGGCGTTATTCTGTGGAAAAATTGCATTAGGCAGCACCTGAAGGTAGGGGATTGCCATCGTATCCAAGTATCGTTAAGTATAGTACATTATCCAAGTATCGTTGGGCCGTCATAGTGTCCTGAATACGAACTAGAGGTGACCTGGAATCGTAGGCAATAGCGCCCCAAACCATTATGCCACGTTATCGCGCGGTGGGGCGTTCACAGTTACTGCCGGATTAGATCTGTCTCCACGTCGTCGCTACACACATATGCGGCGACTGTCACTGGATAAACAGAAGCGTGAGTCATCTGAGAACACGACGTTTCTCCATTCTGTCATCCACAGCGTTCCATTCTAAACGATGGCGTCTATGCTGTGGGGTCAATGGCAGTCTTCTTAACGGACGCCGTGAGTGCAGGTCACCTTCAAACAATTGACGGGAAATGGTTCTCGTCGACACGGAAACATCCAGGGTATCTTGCATATGCTGCAGAATTGCGGTACAAGTGACTTGCGGGACCGCCACAGCTTGTCGGCGGATGCGTCGATCCACGTGTGTTGACGTCACTCTGGCTGCACCTGCACCTCTCCTTCTTCCCACATTTCCTTGTTCCAACCATGCTCGCCATAGCCGATGCACCGTGCTGCCATCGATGTGGGTATCAGCTGCGATTTGACGTAAAGACCAACCCGCCCTTCTCAGTCCGATCACCATACCCCTCGAAAAATCTTCTATCTGTTGGACGTGGCTTCGTTGACGGCGGCCTGGCATTCTCTCCTATTACACGTATCCTCCGGGACAAAAACCAACTTTCTTCGGTAATTCGTCTGGCAGAAATAACGACACGAATATTGCCCATTCTGCACGTTCCTTCCCATATATCTTACTTCACGAACGTTGGAGAGCTGCGCATGATGCGATCGCATAACTCATTGACGCGCGTCTACTCTAAAATTTGCATAAATTTCTGACCACTCCTTCTTGGTATTGCATTTTCAATGTCGAGCTGTGTAGTACTGTAGCCGACTTGATCAGCATAGTTGTTAGCGAAGCTAGCTGCCGTACCACTAGGCCCATGTTAGGTTCCTGGAAAAGGGGTGGATATTTGTAAGTGCCTGTGCGGTATGGCGACATTTAAAATATTAGCGAACAGATGGTCTTATTGAGCAGTTCGATAGTAGAGGAAGAGTGGTGAGAGAGCCTCAGATCCGTCACTAGACATGTTCTACTACAAATCTGGGATGGAGGTGCACAGTTAGTGACATGGAAATATATGTGTGTACGACTAATGATCAAATTTTGGTATCCTCACCCATGTGTAATGTGAATACGAGCCAGTTTCTTTCAGGAAAACCTCCACGAAGGCATCCCTCCTATTAGGCAGATGGTCATTGTGATTGTGCCATATACAAATAACCTAAGCTAAACTTACCTTTTAATTTAAATATCCTCTTCCTGATAGGATAGGCTTCCTGAGCATAGGATTTATTATAAACTATACATTATGTTATCGTATCGGTCCAAATTTTACTATTATGTAATATAATTTTGATTTTAACTTCTAACTATACCTGCTCCGCAGTTATCTTTGGTTGTTTTTTACCTTTCTGTGTTTTTGTTCTTATACGTTTCAAAAAGAAATGCAGTTAGGAAGTACGCAGATGTGGTGTTTGATTCCAAACTGGAATCAGGTACAAAATTTCCGTACACAGGAAGTACCTCCCTTTTACCCAATCACCCCGAATTAGTAGTAGCTTTATCCGCCATTGTCTTCGCACAATCGCATAAAGACCTCTGTTTTCTGAAATAACAGTCAATGGGAAATGTTTTGCTTTTATTCAGAAAACCACAGCATGCCTGAGATCTGGTAATAAGATGATCATATTGAGCAAGACTTAGATCTTTATCTGGACCAAAATACTTTTCGATTTCCCGTAGTGGTTTAAAAACAAAGTAATTCTCTCGTTGAGATTTCTTTGGAAATGAATAGTCAAGTCAAAAAAACAAAGTTAAATAGTCAAGGTTTGAGTGGAAATACTAGAAGATGCAAATTCCAATCGAATAAGTTCGCCACTTTTGTCTTCTTTGTTGTTGGACAAAGGATTTATTCAAGGAATTAAGAGATTTGAATGGTTAGAGGTAATGTAACATTAAAGAGGTCAGATCGAGCTGGATGTCAGGTTTGACGCAACCAGGAATAATGGTTTATGGTGGTTTTGATTGAAAGGAGAAATATTATTTCAGAATAAGAAACTTCAGAGGAAAAATAAAAAGAAGCAAAGAAAGGTTACCTTTTAACAAAAGAAAATACTGACGTTCCGATTATGAAGCACAGTTTGACCATTCGATCACTGCCCAGTTTATTTCAGTATTCCCTAAAACAAAAAGCTGCAAAATCTGGGTAAATATCACCTACATTTTCAACTCATTTCAGCAATCGCTGAGTTATTAATGACACCCTCAATATGTGCCAGTGTTTTCAATTACAGATACAATTTTGTCCGCTAGAAGTTAAAAGTCAAATGCGAACACCACGTGACTTCCTTATACGGTCTATCAAATTATATACATTTTTGCTAAACTTCATTTAAACTTATTTTCTCTAATTTCGTTAGAGATATATATTTCTCATTCAACCAATTCAGTTCACATTTCATTCAAGACAAAAATAGTACATAAAAACTCAAAGCATCTTCATTAAAAATTGTAAAATACAAGAAAGCCTAAAACACCTAATACAGCTAAAACAGTTTTAAAAGAATTTCTACAATTAAAATTAAGAGTTTCTAAGCAAAAACAAGTAATTCGGCCAGCAGGCATGAAGACAAATTTTCCGCTGCACAAAATTGATAAGTATACTTTTGGTCCCACTCGGCAAAAAGACACTGAAGTGGGTGCACAAAATGACTTAATCCACTTTTCTACTAAGTTTCAATGAAAACAAATGGCGGCCTCGTTAGGCATACCAGAACTTAAACTGCTGATAATTCTACAACTATTGCATGCAGATTAACTAAAGGCATAAAACCTTAACCAGAACATAAGGACAACATAATTCAACGACTTTTAAAGCAAAAGATACACAATTTACCAGTATATCAGACTAAATTTGTTTGTGTGTGTGTATTATATATAATGTGGCCGATTACAAGAAAAAATGCAGAAATACAGCTACATGTTACAGCAGTGTGTTATACAAAATTTCAGCGTTGAACAGCTAGTCGTTGTTGAGTTATGCGAGATACATAAATAAATGAAAGTATGTATATGTGCGTAGGTCTGTACGTATATCTATGTATATGTGCGTATGGCATAGGGACGTACGTACAAACGTCACGAAAAAATTACTCCTGGAAAAATTTTACAATTCGTTTTAGAAAAAATCTGTTCTGTGTACCACATGACTTCCTTGTACGAAATATTAAATTATACGCATTTTGCATTTCATTTAAACTTATAAGATTGAATTAAATCTACTTCGTCGATAGCGCATAAACCACAACAGAATAAATCCACTCTTTAAAATCCACTATATTTGTTTACCACAGCGACACTCTGGCGCTAGCTTCATCTAATACTTTCTATAACATCTCATTCATTCTATACCTCGCCCACCAGCGGCCGAGCGGTAAAGTCGCTGAACACTGGTAGTTCGGTCCGAGGTTCGAATCCCGCGAACGGGCTGGCTGCATGGGCGTTTTCCTGGTTTTCCCCATGTGTAACGTGTATACGAGCCACTTTCCCTTAGAAAGTCCTCCACGAAGGCATCCGTCCCTTTAGGCAGATAGCCCTCGTATGCTTTGCCATAATTGAATAACCTAACCATTCTATAACTCATCAAAATGCACATAAAAATTATGTATATCATCTGCAAAATTACCTATTCGTTGCTACATGTTCTATTCAAATACAATAATAAGACTAAAATGATGTGTAAAAGAAATTTAGAAAAAAAGAAACAGTTTTTCGCAGATAAATTGCAGATTTACTTAATCGCAGACGATTCAGTATTTCTCATTCAATTAGTTGAGTTCTCACTTCGCGACAAGGCAAAAATACATAAAAACTAAAAATTTCTATATTTTAAATTACAAAGTAAATCTTAAACAGTTATCACCTCGAATAAATTTCAGAATGAATTACGCATGATTTTAATTCGCAATAATAAAAAAGACCGTTTTCTTGGAGCGTTGGGAAGCTTAGTTTCTTTAGAATGGCAACAAATCCACTAGTCTGGTAAGTTTCAAATGTAAACAAATAGGGCCGCTGTAGCCAAAATAATTAGACTTAGCCGCACCTAAACAACATTGAAATTGTTGATAATTCTGCAATTATAACATGCAAGTTAACTAAAAGCATAAAAACCTCAACCGGAAGATAAGAACCGTATAATTCAATCATTTTAAAAGCAAAGCATGCACAATTTACAAACATATAAGAATAAAGAAACTGAGCTCACTGAGCCGAGTAACAGAGTGGATACATATATACCTAAATTTATATACTTTTCGTGCGGCAGATTTTAATCAAAATAGGAGGTGACATCTACATCTTATAGCAGTCCTATACAAAATTTCAACATTCTGAGACTACTCGTTTTTGAGTTATGCGATATAGTACATACGTACGCACGTACGCAGAGACGCCGCGAAAAAAATCTCTTCAGAATACATTTTAAATCAGTTTTATAATTTTTTGGGGGATAAAGAGTCCTTTATTCTGTTCTTACATACGAATGTCACTCAAAAACATGGTTAAATTGCATTCCATAAGGGTCGAAATAGATATTTTCGTTGAAATATGATACCCAAAATTTTTCGCGATTACAATACTTCGTACAAGGAAGTAAAAAGAGTCCTTTATTGTGTCCGTACGTACAGATATTACGCAAAAAATCATCTAATTGAATTCGAGACAGGTCAGAATGGATATTGTTGCGTTATACGGGTTCGTGGATTTGAGAGTATCCGATGAAAACACGATGCAGAACAATAAAAAGCACAATTTATTTACAAGAATCACTATTTACAGCACAGTTTCAAAATTACCTTTAAAAGCGTCGAAAATCTACAATAAATACGCTGAAACAATCAGCAACACAGCTTCAGGCTGTAACTGTAAAGGTAGCTTCACGGCAACACTAGACTTATAATAAACACCGTGGAACAATCACCAATACACTGTCAAGCTATACTGTAAAGGTAGCTTCACGGCAAAGCACTATCTCGATCGCTTTCCGTTCACAAAACTCTCGCGTAGCTCAGCACTCACAGTAAGCAGCTATTCTCACAATTCTCACAATAATCACACTTTCTCGCAATTAATCACACTACTCGCAACACCGGCTCTCAGACACGCAAGGGTTTATGTAGCTTTTCCTTAGGTTCCACAGGTTTCGAGAAATATCTGGACAGGAAGTTATTCTAGAAGCTTCCCGATTGGACCATGGGATATCGCCAATTTGGTCGCCAAATCGGCGATAAAGTCGCCAATCTGGCAACCCTAGTGCTCTGCCGGAAAGCTTACATACAGGCGCAACCGCCGAATTTTTCGCAACAATATTTTCGTTGTAATGTGGAACTCGAAACTTTTCGCGATTACAACACTTCCTCAATTTTGTAAAGTGCAAACAGAAACACTACAGCATGTTGTTACCAATGATCTAAGCTCAGTACAGTCTCAACGTGCAACAAATATCTGCACATAACAAGAACCAGACACTCCAATACATGAGCAAAGTCAAATCCCATATGTTTATCTGCTTGACATAAAAATGTAAAATTTCCAGTGCAGCGATCGCCAAAGCATCAACTCTATTGTTTTACGTAGTCCAATATTGTAATGCATATTCAACAGTTTGTGTTACGTAATTTTGCCTAATTGTATGCTATTATAATCTTATGTTTAAATGTAAGAACTCCAATGTAACTCCAGTGTTCCTTAACAGAAAACATACAGTCAAATCCAGTATCCACGCGCCGGCGGTTTAGCCTTATCTAACATCCCTCCCCACCGAACCTTTTGCGACTCCATAGGTTGTTTTGGTTTGGTTTATTTGACTACGGAAAGCACTCAAGAACTATCTGCTTAAGATAGTAATGCCCTCGTGGAGGACTTTTAAAAAGTTACATATGGAAAAAACCACGAAAATGCCCATTCAGACAGCCCGTTCACCAGGAATTGAACCCAGGTTGAAACTACCAGTGTTTAGCAATTTGACCGCTCGGCCGCTGGTAGACCTCATGGAGGTGTCAAACTTTAGCTGGTTAGTGTAATGGGGCAATGCCTGTTCGATTCTGTAGTGAAGTCTTTACTATCATAAGTACTTTTACCTGTTAAGGTATTTTATTTACACTCATGTCCATAAATTAAGGATAATTCGGAGTCACGCGGAAATCGAACTCTAAAATAAATACATCACCTGTAAAATCACTACACTCATCTTCAAGAATCATATGCAAATTTCAGGAAGTAACCAGATGACACCGATGGTACGTCACAATGACGAGAGTGTAAGAGAGCGATATATAAGGAATACAGGCAAAGAAGTAAAATTGTTCGCAGGCGCTTTATAAGCATTTCAGTGCAATAACCGAATAGTTATGACACAAAGGACGCATTTGGATGATTTTTTACGTGCTAGAATTATCGGCCGTCTGGAATGTGGGCGTACCCAACTGGAAGTATCAGACAAACTTGGAATTTCCCAGAGTGTCATCTCCAGGCTTTGGCAACGACTTCAAGGTGATGGTAATGTGAGTAGATGTTACAGCCCATGTCGCCGTAGAGGTACAACGCCGAATGAGGACCGGTATTTGGCAGTTACTGCCAAAAGAAACAGGCGGAGCACAGCCTCAGACCTGTCTTGTCAGCTCCCTTCAGCCACTGATACCACAATTTCAAGGCAGACCGTGTACAGACGCTTAGGGCAGATTGGTCTATATGCTCGTAGACCTGTCAGATGCGTTCCACTTACTGCAACTCACTGTCGCCTGCGGTTAGCCTGGAGTAGAGAGCATGCATTGTGGACACCGCAACACTGGGCTTGTGTGATGTTTTCCGACGAGTCCAGGTTTAGCTCGCAGTCTGATTCTCGCCGGACATTCATATGGAGAGCTCCAGGTACCCGTTACCACCAAAAAAGATCATTGAACGACACCGTTACGGTGGTGCAGGAGTGCTCTTTTGGGGCGGAATTATTCTAGGTTCCAGAACTGATCTGCATGTTCAAATTGGAACCATGACAAGCCAAATCTATCGGAACGTCATTCTGGAACAACATGTACGTTTGTTACGGGACGCCATGGGCGCACAATTTGTGTGACAACGCCCGTCCTCACCGTGCAAACATCGTAAGCGAATGCCTTCAATTGGAGGATATCCCCCGTATGGACTGGCCAGCATTCTCACCGGACTTGGATCCAGTAAAGCACGTGTGGGACATGCTTAGCCGACGAGTTGCAGCCCGTCAACCTCCTCCTGCATGTCTACCGGAACTTCGAAGAGCATTGCTTTTTCAGTGGTGTAATATCCCCCAAGATTAAATCGATAATTTGATACTCAGCATGCCTAGGCGTTGCATGGACTGTATTGCATCGTCTGGGAGACATATCAGTATTAACAATCATACCAACCATGTAATATTTGTTTTTTGTAAATAGGTGTTTTTTGTAATTTGCTCCACGGAGAAAATATCGCTAAGTTTTTTAATAATGTCAATCATATAGCATCTTTTTTTGCTCTTTACCTTTTGTTTAACAAATAAGCTTTACAAATAAGTCAAATTTGTTTTGCTTCTAACTCTTCCTTTGCCTGATTTTGCATTATCCTTAATTTATGGACATAAGTTTACTTTCTTCAATACCATAACAGTACGTCGCACATTAGCGACTGAAAGTAAATAATTTAATAAATTACTTTGTCTGCCGTCTTAACAACAATTTGTAACAAGTTTTCGTTTATGCCCTAAGCAGAAGGAATAAAATATTGTAGAGACATTAGGTATTTTTTTAAAGCAGGAGACGTGAGAAATGAGCAATGCCCTCACCGGGACTCGAACCACGGACCTCTCAAATACGCGCCGAGCTTGCTGACCACTACACCACGAAGGCATGCCGAAAAAAGGGAGAAAATACCTTATAATATAACTGCACTATAATAATGACAATCAGTAATACGAGGACCACCTTAAGAAGGGAATACTTCAGAAAGAGGTTTGTTTTATAAAAGTGCAGCTACTTTATGCATGTTGACCACTGTTCTAGGAAGGAGAAACTTTCATAAGAGTATCCCGACATATAGATTTTCGCATCCTTCTGCAATTTGGTATGTAACTTAACAACAGTAAAGTTCATACACATGTATTAGTTGCTTTTTGGCGGCGCACTACTTCGAAAGAAACCTTTACTATTCTGATTCATAAAGCAAATGACAATTCTGCTTGTATATCGAAAATTTCGATTTACCGTGTACATTACAAAAGGAAAAATCACTGCCTATCCATCGCGGTTGGAACCAAAGAGGACCTGAGTGTTCCGTAGTCTCATCGAATCGTCCCTTAGTTGAGCCCTGCTTTGAAATACAGTATATTACCTCTCAGGGTATGATTTATGTTATTCTTTTGGCCAATAGTAACATGCAAGTTAGAAATTGTACTGGAATATGTACTTTCAATTGCGATCCTTACGTATCTCAAGGTCAAGTGAATATATATATATATATATATATTACTGTGAAAGACCGAAATTGGAGAATGTCGACTTTCACCGGAGAATGTCAACATTCACCAAATACGTCGGTGAAAGATCGAATATAACATTGCATTCTTGTACATTCGGACCCTCACCGGTGTATGTCGACAATCACAGATATGCTCTGGTGTAGGTCGAAAAGTGAGGCGACTGGCTGTTTCCCATAAATGCAGTGTAAAAGCATAGTCTCATAATAGTTTAAGTTGTTGCAATCCATCAGAATTGAATCACATAATTTAATAAGTTTTTTATTACTATTATTTTATTTTCTCATTTACTACGGACTGTATAATTAAGTAAGTTTCTTAACTTTTATTATTTTCCTTTATCATTTTGAATGTATTGTGTGTTTTAAGTACTTGTGTTTTTTTTCGCGACTGAATTACGGAGAAGAAAATATAATATTCTCATATATTCAACATTCACCATTATTACATGGTGAATGTCGACATTCACTGGTGTAAGTCAGAAATAAGATTATTCGGAAAATATTTCGGACATACACCAAGCGACTATGTGAATGTTGACATTCACCGGTGAAATTCGAAATTCTCCAGATTTCGGTGTTTCATCGTAATATATATATATTTTAATTTACGCCAATTGATTGCTGAATGTAACATGCAACGTGGATAACTGTTATACAATTATCCACGTTCTATATTGCATTCGCATAACACAGCGTTCCTCAAACTGCGGTCGAAGAACTACGAGTGATTTTCGAAGCTTGTACTGCTGATAGATTTGCAAAAATGTCCTTGTACTCGTAAACGACATTAACAAGATTTGACACCATTTCTTGCCATTTTTTTTCTTCATAAACGGACATGTGGCTAAGTACACTGTTATATCATTCGGATGTAGAATTCTAAAAACTAAATTAACTAAATCTCTGTCTACAAGATAATTCTTTAACTGTTTGTTCTCAATTCTGACCAGAAATTAAAAGACGTTTGAGGGAAAACTTAATTTTGGGAATATCTGCGCAAAACAGAGAAATTTTTTACCGTATCCAATCTTGGAATTTATTTTAATAGAAAATGATATCGTTATTGGAAAAGAATTAGGCATCTCGAATCTCTGAGATCACAATTTGAAATTTATTTTCCAAGTGGTGGCTATAAGAATTTCCATGGGTTCTTGATCCTTTCCATTACGAATTTGAAATTAACAAATCGTCACGAAATGAAAGGAAACAGTTAATTGAATTCTTAAATGGTACCGGTCTTACGAATTAACGCAATCTACTTGGCGAAATTGGACGATATTTTGCAGATGAAAAGGTAAATGTGACTTATCGTGTGCAAGCTGGTGGTTTTCGCGCCTTTTGTTTAGAAACATTCCCAAGCTATTAATATTTATCGTAAAGTGGTAAACATTATCAACATAGAAAAAATACTTTATCGATTTAAAATAACAAATTTGGGTAAAACTGCATATTACGGGCCAGTTTGGCGCATTTTCGAAAAGTTGCCAAATCGGTTATTTTCACGCGTTGTAGAATATCACTAACTCATCATATGCCACATTAGATGGTTGCGAATTTGAACGAATCCTGTAAACATGCAAAAAAATTGGTCATGTAAACATGCAAAAATATCTAAAGCAGAAGTGCAAGCAAAACAACGATAAAGTATTTGAAAGTGTATAACTATGTATTTTATGGCTCAACAATATTAAAACTTTTCATAATATATACCATTTTTAAGACAGTAGCAAAATGGAGTAAAACGTTTTAGCACGAAATTTAAGAAATTGTAATAAGCAGTAAATGAGCAATGAATGACCGGAAAGCATTGATTCACATTTAATCTAAAACTTTAAAAAAAAATGCAGAAGAAAAAAATGATAAAATTCAAAATTTCGATCTATTGAAACATGAGCAATAGTATAGTATAGAAAAAAGAAAAGTGGTTAAACAATTTTAACTACGTAATTTATATTTTTACAATAAATTTTTATTTATAATAAATAGTAGAAACTCGCATTTGTTTATAGCCACGCTAAAATGTAACAATACAATGGAGATGAAATTCAAAATGGCGCGCTCATTCAACACCGACTCTACGGCTCATTTCAACCATATGCTTAACCACATATAACGGACACACACCTCCATTCACACAAATCTGTCGCATCTTTCATTTCAAGTAATTTCATACTATTTTTACAATTAGGACATTCGTACATATTCGCAATCAAACCATAATTCATGCACCATTCTATCGGACATCTTTCGCCCTTATCTTGCAACCGAATCAAATTAGTAAAATCTACACTTTCAACTCTTTCGACGTCAGCCATTTTGCTCACAATTTACTAGAAGCACAGTGAAATGACGAAAATTCAAAAAGCCCATTTAAATGCTATAAACTGTAACCTTAAATCCTAATGACGCCAAGAGGTTACCAGATTTGGCGCGATTTCGCTTCAGTTAGCCACTGGCCCGTAATCTGCAGTCTAGCCCAAATTTGAATTATTAAATAAGGATTACGTGATACATTAAAAAAAAAAAACATTTACATTCTTCTTCAAATCTTTGTGTAATTTTTTTTGCGCTGTTCTTCTTTCGAAGTACACAGCTATCTGTTTTCGCTCAAAAAAGCACCAGAGAATAGCGGAGACTCGGTTTCGTGCAAACCTCGGCAACAGTGGCTATCCAGGAAACGCATTTTCTCGCTGTTCCCTTTAGAAATTTTCAGCAAAATTCTGTATTCCTGTGGAACGTTTGACGCAGTTTCTTCCACTGCTGGAAAATTCCGCAAGTTCAAATTCTAAAACTAAGTTTAAGACAAAAAATATCACGATTTGTTTATAAAAATCTTTAGAACTTACAATATAACAAAAAAGAACGCATAAGAAAATGGCGACGTTTGTCTGACTGAAGGATTATTATGAGCATGGTTTCCGGAAGATTGGTTATGCGCATGGCTACCAGAGTTTGGCACATACTGAAAATTTGGCGACCTTTAATAAGGCAGTTAGTTGTGTTAATAGACAAGTAGCGAGGGTTTGAAATTCCAAACAGAAGGTATAGTAAGTTTCTGAACCTCATTAACAGTGAAAACGGAATATAGTGAACTGTAATATGGCGCTTTAAAAATTATAATTCGGTTTTGCTTCTATGTATCTGCAAAAGATAGGGTTTTCGACACGAACTCAACATAGAACAGTTCTGCAAGAATCGACTGGCCCATCCGTGTCATTAACGTGACCATCAATATTTATTTCATTTTTAGTTACTAAGACAGAGATTATCTAGAATCTATAGCTTTAAATAATCAAAAATAAATAGAACTTTTATTTTATTAATTTATCACTACCAATATAAAATTACACGTGTTTTAATTAATTATATTTTAAAAATAAAAGTAGCAGTTTAGTAACATAAATTTGTGCAGTTATACATTTTAGAAACATGCAATGATAATAAAAGATTTCTTTCGAAAGCTAAAAAAATGCATTTAACAAGGTAAGAGTAAAATGGCCCACAGAACACTCTAATTACTTCCTTGTACGAAGAAAAAGGAAGTATTGTAATCGCGAAAAATTTCGGGTATCATATTTGAACGAAAATATCCATTTTGACCGCTATCGAATGCAATTTAACGATGTTTTTGAGTGACATCTGAGCGTAAGGACAGAATAAAAGACTCTTTTTCTCTCAAAAAATTATAAAACTGATTTAAAATGAATTTTGAAGAGATTTTTCTGTGGCGTCTCTGCGTGCGTGCGTGCGTACGTACGTACGTATGTATCTCGCATAACTCAAAAACGAGTAGCCTCAGAACTTTGAAATTTTGTATATACGACTGCTATAACATGTAGATGTGCACCTTCTATTTTGGTTGCAATCGGCTGCACCAAAAGTATATAAATATACGTATATATGTATCCACTTTGTTACTCGGCTCAGTGAGCTCAGTTTTTTTGTTCTTATATGTTGGTAAATTGTGCTTTTTTGCTTTAAAATGATTGAATTATGTGTTCTTATCTTCCGGTTAAGGTTTTTATGTCTTTAGTAAATCTGCATGCAATATTATCAACAATTTAAACGTTGTTTAAGTGCGGCTAAGCTTAATTATTATTACTATAGCAGACATATTTGTTGGTATAATAATGGATTTGTTGCCAATCTAAAAAAATTAAGCTTAAATTAAGCAAGAACAAGGATAACGCCTCCTTTTATTACTGCGAATTAAATCATGCTTAATCCATTCTGGAATTGTTTCGAGGAAATAAATGTTTAAGATTTACTTTGTAATTTTAAATATAGATATTTTGAGTTTTTATGAATTTTTGCCTTGTTGCCAAGTGAGAATTGTATTAATTGAACGAGAAACATTGAATCGTCTGTGGAAAAACTCTTTCTTTTCTTTTTTTTAATACATCCTTTTAGATTTATTATAGTATTTGAATAGAACATGTGGCAACAATTAGATAATTCTTGAAGTGGTATAATTTTTGTGCATTCTGAGTTATAAAATGAATAAGATGTAACGGTGTTAAGTGAAGCTATAGCCAGAATGTCGCTGTGATAAACAAATATAGTGAATTTAAAGACGGCATTTATTCTTTTCATTCATTTCGACGAAGTAGAAGTTTAAATAGAATACAAAATGCGTATAATTTAATATTGCGTACAAGGAAGTCATGTGGTGTACACATCAGATTTTTTATGAAAGTGGTTCCCATTTGAAAAAAGTTTAAGGAATGCTGGCATAACATAATTTCTATCAACGCGCACTAATCGATAGCGTTAATGGGAAATTTCTTGCAAGCGGAAAGGATGAAACTTATAAAATTGGGGCGTCACTATTGTAAACATCAAACAATAAACTTAAAATATCGCCTTGAATTTTGAATGTCCAAAGGAGCAAAAAATTTCAAGCGAATTACGGTTTTCAACTTAAAGTTCCTACCACGTGCTTAACGTTGTGGATGCACCGGTCTTGTGACTAACGAAATTTATTGATAGAAGAAAGGTGATGACCCGGGGAGAATTCAGACAGTTAAGATTTAATGTTTATTCAGACATGTATGACCGTTAAAAAGGCAGAAGATTATGTATGGAGTCTGGTCTCATTCCGTTCCTCGTGATTCATCATAAAAAAGGGGAAATTGTTTATTATTATTTCTGTTTTTATTAGCAAATCCTTAACTTTAGAAGGGGAGGATAGGGGTAAGGGAAAAACTCGTGAGAAATAAATCCAGTTGAATATCTGGCCATAAAATCTGTCCTTGTCGTGTGTAAACTCCGAAAAACCGATAAAAAGAGAAGAAAGAAAAAGATTAATAAAGAATCTGATGTGTACACCACATGACTTCCTTTTATGGAATATTAAATTACACGCATTTTGCATTTAGATTTTGCATTGGATTGAATTAAATCTACTTTGTCGATAGCGCATAAACCACAATAGAATAAATGCACTCCAAAATGCACTATATTTGTTTACCATTGCGACACTGTGGCGCTAGGTTCACTTAACAGCGTTACATCTCATCCATTTTGTAACACAGAATGCACAAAAATTATGTATATCGTCTGAAGAATTATCTAATCGTTGCCACATGTTCTATACAAATACTATGATAAATCTAAAACTATGTATAAAAGAAATTAAACAAACAAACAAAGAAACAGTTTTTCACAGACGATTCAGTATTTTTCATTCAATTAATTCAGTTTTCAAGCGACAAGGCAAAAATACATAACAATTAAAAATCTCTATATTAAAAATTACGAAGTAAATCTTAAGCACTTATTTCCTGGAATAAATTCCAGAATGGGTTAAGCATGATTGAATTCACAATAACAAAAGAAGGCGTTATCTTTGCTCTTGGGAAGCTTAGTTTCTCTAGATTGGCAACAAATCCACTATTCTACTAAGTTTCAAATGTAAACAAATATGTCCGCCATGAGAAAAATGGCATTTCTGCATGCAGATTTACTAAAGGCGTAAAAAGCTTAACCGGAAGATAAGAACAACATAATTCAATCATTTTTAATGCAAAAAAATGCACAATTTACCAACATATAAGCATAAAGAAACTGAGCTCACTGAGCCGAGTCACAAAGTGGATATATATATACATAAACATATATTTATACACATTTGGTGCGGCCAATTTCAACCAAAATAAGAGGTGCACATCTACGTGTTATAGCAGTCTTATATACAAAATTTCAACGTACGTTCTGAGGCTACTCATTTTTGAGTTAGACGAGATACATGCATACGTACGTACATACGCACAGACGCCACGATAAAATCTCTTCAGAATCCATTTTAAATCAGTTTTATAATTTTTTGGGGGTAAGGAGTTCTTTATTCTGTCCTTACGAACGGATGTTACTCAAAAACATTGTTAAATTGCATTCGATAGCGGTCAGAATAGATATTTTCGTTGAAAGAGCTTACTAATTAGAAAATATTTTAGTCATTTGTAGTTTAAAACTTGTTTGTTTGTTGTCTTAATTCATTTTTAATTTCTTTGGAATTTTTAACTGTAATAACTTTCACTTTTCTTCGCATCTCCACGATATTTAACCGGCAATTTTTAATTTTCATGCTTATGTATGCTTTATTGATAATCTAATAATTTCATTTGCATTTTTATTTTGGGTTTTAATTATTCATTTCATTTGGGTGAGTTTTATTTTATCATTCTGCTTTAAACTGTAGCGGCAATTTTTAATTTCGTCGGCAGTTTTTCCCATTAAAACATTTCATGTGCTTTACAGTTCGGCAAAACGTAACATCTTTAATTTATCACTCAAATCTGCTAGTCTGCAACTGATTAATAAAGAGAATCTGAAGATAATTCACCGATTTTTCAAAACCCGGAAATTAACCATTCAAATTAACCAGTTTAACCTAGTCACGAATTAAACGATCCTTGTCTAGAAAGAGGGGGGATAAGTTTGTTTATTGGGGAACGATTGAAGAGTTATTCACACAAAATAGTAGTCTGTAGTATTCACACAAAGTAATAGTCAAAATAGTATATCCTTTAAATCTTCTCATATACTCCCAACACAGTTGAAGAAATCACTTATTCCACTTATTGTTAACTGTGCTAGGCTTTACGCTCTCCCAAAAGTTCACAAAACTGGTATTCCTTTTCGACCAATTGTTTCCAACATAGATACAGCACCCTATCCTTTGGCCAAATATTTAGTTTCCAGATTTTCTCCTTTACTTGCTAACAATATTTACACTGTAAAAAATTCTTCTGAAGTCATCGATAAATTTAACGGTATTTCTCCACTGCGTTCCATTATGGTTTCACTTGATGTCAAATCACTGTTTACTAATGTTCCAGTCGAAGGAGCACTAAAATGTCTTGAAACTAAGCATAGGGAATTCCATTTCACACATACTGAAATTGATGAGTTGGTTTCACTTACTAAAGTCTCTCTCAGTCAAACCCACTTTGTTTTCCAAAATGAATATTATCGTCAAATAGAAGGATTAGCTATGGGTAATCCTCTCAGTCCTGTACTTGCTGACATTTATATGCACTATTTTGAGGTAAAATTATTTGATAAACTATCTTTTCGTCTCTGGATTCGTTATGTAGATGACACTTTCGCACTTTTTGACGGTAATAAAGACGATTTATCCGAGATTTTATCTACTATAAATTCAATTGATCCAGCCATCCAATTCACTCTTGAAATTGAATCCAACAATTCCCTCCCCTTCCTTGATATTCTTATAATCCGCAATGAAATTGATTTTAGCACTACTGTGTACCGTAAACCCTTTGCAGTTTGTTTACCACCCCATGCTAGGTCATGCCACCCTGTTAAGCAGAAAATGGCTTTTTTTACTATTATGTATTTCGCGCGCTCAAAGTTTGTTCCTCAGAATCCTTGCTTACCAATGAACTTAATTACTTAAAAGCAGTTGCTATTGACCGAGGATTTTCTCCCGTGATCATTGATAAAGCCGTTAAAAAATTTTCAGATTCCTATCTTAGAAGACTAGATCACTGTTAGAAAGAATATTAATGACCTTGTCGTGCTTCCATTTTGTCCTTCTGTTAGTTATAAAGTTGCACGGATTCTCCAGAAATTCAATTTTCAGGTCAATTTCTCCTCTATCAATAAAATTCACGCTTAGTTTCTAAAAGATTGCGTTTCTGACTTTAAATCTTATGTCCGAAAGGGCGAAATTAACAAGTCTTCAATAGCGTATCATAGTTGGAAATTTAATCATAATTTTGATTTTGGATCTGCAAAATTTATCCAAAAAGCTTCTTCCGTTGGTGAATTGGGTTTTCTTGAGGCTTTTCATATTCACAAAGATTTAGCATGTTTAGCGAATGATTTTAAGTCCAATCCAGTCCTTCCTAACGTTTTTAAAATTCTATTAACATAATTCTTGGTTATTATTTTTGCCGATAGATGGCGTTGCCTCCTCGCGCGGGGTTCTACCCGAGGGTATAAAAAAGCCGTTACTGAGGTTGCTTTCCCTTTCTAGATATTTTGTTCTCCTGATGAGGAGGTACCTGTAGCTGCCCTCGAAATCGATTGAGTGTTTTAGTAAATGTTCGCCAAATACAAGGTTGTTTCAGCGATTTTGATTGTCACATTGGCGTGTTTCTCTTCTATTCTAGTAGTCTCAAATTCAGATTACATGATGGCCGAATGCACGATCTAAAAATAGCCGACGGCTAGAATTTTTAGCCCGAAGGGGGCTATTTGCCTCGATGCGGGATTCGTATCACTATAAATGCACGCTCACTTTCGACGGCTCATTCACTTTTTTAATTGTTGCCCTCAAATGCTATCGTCCTGCATTATAGTCAAATAAATTAATTATGAAGAATTTGCATCTATGTATGCAAGTTCCTCGCATTATGAAAAAACGACGGTAGGGTACCTAGAGACATCAAATTTTGAATTACATAGTCCTCCACCCAAACGTGTGCACCTGAAAGCTCGAATTTTGAAATTCAAATTTGTTTTATTATTTATTTTCTACCCTGTAAAACTTTAATCATTTTTCGATTAACAAAATCAACAATTTCCAAGCGAGCAGTGGCAACAGTGTTCGAAATTAAACATTTTTATTTCCAGCAGGCAAGACTGTTGCCATACAGAAAAATACAAATATTTCTCTTTAAGGCAAAAGGGGGTATTAGTTTCGAAATGGGATTTTGCATCAGTTCATTATAAACGGCGAATCATTTTTCGAACTGTTGGCACCAAATATTATACACCGTATATTATTTTTAAGGAAATTAAAAAATGAAGAATCTGCATGTATGTATGTATGTCCCTCACATTGTGGAAAACATGCCTTACCTAGAGCCATATAATTTGAAATCTCATAGCCCACACGAACATCTGCATCTAGAAGCCCACATTTTGAATTTGTTTTATTATATATTTTATATCTTATAAAACTTTAACGAAGTTTTGATTCAGGAACTTAACAGTGTGGAAGCGAGCAGGGCAGCCAACACTTAACACTGCATAGGGAATTTTAAACATATATAGCTAGACTGCCTTTAAAAATTTTGTGATTTTTCTATCCAATTGTCTGTGGCGTAAGAGAGGAGAAAACAATGCTTAATAATAAGATCAAAAAGACAAAAAAAAAGGGGAGGTTAAACAGAAGAGAATACAAGAGCAAACTGATAGACCGCGAGCTCAGCGAATGCGTAAAAAACCCTAACGACCATTTTGCGGAACGTGTTAAAATCTGAAATCTTTCAGATCTTTTTTTTAATGAAAATTTTTATAAATGAAATAAAGAATATTTGAAGTAAGTTTTAAATTTCGCCTACTAACTATATAAGGCATTTCTCCCGACTTCTTGGCCTGCCTTCGTGGTGTAGTGGTCAGCACCCTCGACGCGCATTCGAGAGGTCTGTGGTTCGAGACCCGGCGAGGGCATTTCTCATTTTTCACTTCGCCTATCTCTAAATAACCTAATGTCTCTATAAATATTTATCGAAACATACATAAACAAAATAATAATAATAATGTCGCTAAGGATAAAAATTTCAGTGGAACCTGAAGTTTTATACCTGCAAGATTTCATTGTTGGTTAAAATTTACTGTTCAAGTAGTCTATTGATAGCTAAATATTAAATTTTCAAACTTACATTTATTTAAAATAGCTTTAATATGTTTAATTAAACTTCAAGTAACTTACTTAAATTTGAACTCAAAATAAAGAAGTTATGAAAACTTTTTCGAAATTTTCAAGAGAAAATTTTTATAGTGGAACAAAACTTAAGAATAAATAATGACAATCTAGTTATTATTTTCTCTTATTTATTAAATTTTTTTTCGACGCATAAATAAAAATACTTGCGTTTGTATGCAAATAATTTATAAATAAACTTCTTCATTTCTTATGAAAGCCTGGCATTTGATGGCGTTTCAGTTTTGATAAAGTTTGTAGCCAGGCAGAAAAATTACTAGAAATTACCACGGATTGCTGATGGTCATCGGTCAATAGGGTTCTTTCGTTAATATAGTTTTCAACTGTGAAAAACGTTGTTCACATACAAAGGTATTCCCAAACAAAGCGATTGTTTTTAGTGCAGAAATTCGTTACTGTTCTTATTTAATTTATGACAGGTATGAATAAAAGTTAATAAAATATGAATCTTCCCATCTTTGAATAAGATTTATATTACATTTTAAATCAATCAGCTATATTTACAGAATTTCTTGCGCGTCATTTATACTCGTTTTTAATGGAAATCAAAATAATATGAACTCGAAATCCAAAAAAACTAAAAATCTTCGTAAGAAATGCATACTTAAAATGTCTTTGCTGTCCGTATAAAACTGCCAAGGGGACCGAATGCAGCCTGAACGTTTGAGACCACTATTATGATGTAAAATGGCGTTCTTATTTTGTAGAGGCAATGGAATTTTCTGAAGCCATTGCCTCTACAAATTGGACAAGCATTAAAAATTAGCGATACCCCCGACGGGATTCGAACTCATACCTTCCGAGTGTTAGTTGAGCGTGCTACTAATTACACCACGAATGCAGGAGAAAGGAAGGAGAAAACTTCTTATATTCTCCCCTACTTAGAAGTGACTGAAAATGAGAGGAACCTATTTCCCAAATAGAGATGGTGACGAATTATTATCCACGGCATTATCGGGCGCCATTCCAGAAAATTTTCAAATAGTGGAGGTACAATGCGGGGGAGGGCAAATGGGACAGTTATATATCTCGCGTTCTATTGGGCCGATTGACGAAATTCAAATTGCGTTTTTTATGTCTCGAAAGCGCGATTTAGGATATATACTAAATTTATACATAGCATTGTTCTAATACTCGTATTTTGACACAAAAGCGGACTTTTTCTGAAATGACATGCCAATGTTTTCCATATTTCGATTCTACAACTCAAATTATGCTTAAACATTAAATTTTGTAAAATTTGATGCGAAATTTGCGGAGAAATTCAAAAATTTACCGAATTTATATTGGCGCATTCTTTTTACATTGCGCCAAGAATAATCCGCTTAGCGAATTTCTTAATTTATAGCAACCTATTTTCCTTTCCTTTTCTTCATTGTACACGAGCGGGAAAAAAAGTCATCATTCATACTTTCGAATAATTTTAGAAGACTGCGTAAACCACATTTTCGTTATTATCGCTTATAATAAATACGACAAATTTCAAAATGCGCCAAAAAGTAAATTCACGTCTATCTTGGGAAATTTTGAATAAAAAACTCTAATTTTTACAGGTGTGCTTAGAAATATATCTACTTCAAGATGATGGTAAAAATTTTATTGGTTATAATTGAGAATTGTTTTCGAAAAATTTATAAAAATTATTTAAAAATACAAATTTTTAAAATAAATCTTAAAATGGGGGCGAATTTTATTTGGAATGAACATAAATTTCGAAATGTGAAAGAAAGAATCAAATAAGTTTGATAAAAAAAGAGATATTACTAAAGATATACCAAATTCAATTAACACTGAGGAGCTAATTTTTTAAAAACTACTCTTGCCGTTTTTTACAAAACTTGTCGCATTGGCATAATTTGAATCGTAGAATCAAAATATGAAAAAAAAATGGCATGCCATTTCAAAAAAAGTCCGATTTTGTGTCAAAATACCTATATTAGAACAATGTTATATATAAATCTGATGCATATCCTAAGTCGCGCCTTCGAGACATGAAAAAAAAGAAAGTTGAATTTGGTCAGTCGGTCCAGTAGATCGGGAGATAATAGAACTATTCTCCCCCTTTTTTTTTTGCAGTGTACGTAGGTGGATAAAAAAAAGTTTACAAGCATGAGCATTTGAAAAGTAATTATTGTGGAGGGAGTATTTTATCACCAGAGTGTAAGCAGATGACACTAGTTGTCTAGCAGTGGCTGTGCGGGTAGGTAGAGTAAATTCGCAGACAGGTCAGAGAGATTGAAATGGCAAGACATTTTGAAAAGTGGTCTCACTTGGAGGAGTGAGCTTTCATTCGTTGTCCTGATGGAATACCTGGGGAGGCCCAGGTTATACCGTTACTGCCGATTGTTATTGTGCCATTTAGACAAGATTACGTGAAGCCATCCGACGCTAGCGCCCTGACGTATTGTGTGATGTTGTCATCCTTCTGAATAGCAATACCCGGCTCCATACTACTCGCCAAACTCACGAACCTCTGCAAAAGTGTAGTGGGAAATCTGAAGTCATCCCCCATATAGCCCGGATTTAGCACACTGGCTATTTCCTTTCTCGAAAACTGAAGGAGCCTTTATCTGGAATGAGGTTCCTTTCAGACAGTGATGTGAAAACAGCCATGAAGAACTGGCTCAATGATCCCGAACGTAATTTCTACCAAGCCGGGTTAAACACTTTCGTCCTGCGTCCACATGTAGTTGTTGTTGTCTTGTAATTCATGGAAGAATGGTTACCGGAGCCTCAAAGACGTTGGACTTCTACTTCCACCTCAATTTTGAGGAAGAGCACCCCGGGGAGGGTCCTTTTTGTTCGGCGTTGCACATTAAAAAACGGGACGGACCACTGAATTTTCATCCTTCCTGAATCTTTTGCCGCAAACCGCATTAAAATCGAATACTTTCTAACAAAACTACAGCCCATTGGAATACGTCAGTTCTAAAAGAATCACCTTGTATTTAAAGAAATTAAATAATAAAGAATCTGCATGAATGTTTGTATGTTTCTCGCATTGTGAAAAAACAACGGTACCTAGAGATATCAAATTTTGAATAACGTAGTCCTCCACTTGAATATGGGCATTTGGAAGCCCAAATTGGGAATTCCGAATTTGCTTTATTATCTATTTCCTATTTTGTAAAACTTTAATGAATTTTTGACTAATAAACTCAACGATTTTAAGCCAGCAGTGGGAACACTGTAAGGAAAAAGAAATTTTTATCTTCAGCGTGTGAGACTGTCTATCGGAAATTCCATAGATATGCTGTTTTTAAATATTTTTAGCCTAAAGGAATATTAGCTCAAATACTCTCGAAACGTGTATGTGTGCGCAAATGAAAAAATTTGGACGTAATATAAAATCTGAAAGCTTTCAGAATTTTTCCCCGTTTTCCATACAATTTAATATTCTCATTTGAGAGTATTATTATAATTTTTTTTATTTTTGACAACTGTTGAATTAACGTAGAATTTACAAAATTAGAATGAGACATGTGACTTTAAAAAATAATAAACAATGTAAAATACATAACTTTAAAAGCCCATTAACTTTTTTTTCCGTTCTATCGTAATTATTCAATTAAAGTAGTAGAAACCAATAAAAAGTTAAAGAAATCTTGATGAGTAATTGTCAGAAAAGTTTCAGGACTCCTGTTAAGACAGAAATTTGAAATTTCTAATTTCCAAGTTTTCTAAATTCCATTTCGTTTTTTATGTCCACTTCCTATTTCGTCGCGCAACTTCAGTTTCTCCTGTCAACTGTCATTTCTGCCCCGCCCACCGATCAAACTGTCCTCTTTTCAGATATTTCGCAAACATTTTGGAGTATCTGCTTTCAGTGTTTTATCGGATGCAGCTTCGATAAGATAACTAAACTCTTCACCCCAATGGATCAATTGGAACACCATCGCGAATCAATCTTCTATCACCCCAAAGTCCAGTGAGTAATTGTTTAATTTCCGCTTTCTGTTTACTTCCAAGATGTAATTTTAGTTTGTCAATAAAATATACCCTAAGGACAAGGATTCCTAACTATTTCTCCTGCATCGACTCCTTTCAAAGAGCGATTTCTTCATTGACCCCTTATATTTTTCTCTATAACATACAGCATACAACCTAATTATGATACAAATAACTGCACATAAATAATTTAAAGATAACATTTAGATTAAGAATGTGAACAAAAGCTTTAAAACAAAAAATATTTATCTGACATATGTTTTATTATTTTCTGTATCATTATGATTTTGTTTTCATTTTACAAATATGAACATGATTTCAGAAAAAAAAAATCTGATGTGTACACCACATGAGTTCGTGGTACTGAAAACTACATTTCATTTAAGCTTATTAGATTGCATTAAATCTACTTCTTCGATAGCGCATAAACCCCAATTGAATAAATATACCTTTTAAAATTCACTGCATTTGTTTATCATAGCGACACTCTGGCGCTAGGTTCACTTAACAGCGTTACATCTCATTCATTTTATAACTCAGAATACACAAATATTATGTATATCATCTGAAGAATTGCCTAATCGTTGCCACATATGTTCTGCTCAAGTACTATAATAAATCTAAAAGAAATTAAACAAACAAAAAGAAAGAAACATTATTTCACAGACGATTAAGTATTTCTCATTCAATTAATTCAGCTCTCACTTTGCGACAAGGCAAAAATACATAAAAACTCAAAATATCTATATTAAAAATTACGAAGTAAATCTTAAACACTTATTTCCTGGAATAAATTCCAGAATGGGTTAAGCATGATTTAATTCGCAATAATAATAGAAGGCGTTATCTTTGTTGTGAGAAGCTTAGTTTCTCTAGATTGGCAACGCAGCCACTATTCTCTTAAGTTTCAAATGTAAACAAATATGGTTGCTACATGGCCAAAATAATTAGGTTTAGCCGCATTTAAACAATTTTTAAATTGGGAACAGCTTGAGTATAGGCCCCCATTGGCGCGGTCGCCAAGCCATGGAAAAGCGGTTAAAATTCAAAACATAAGTTAGAAAGCACGTTTTAACCAGAAAAAAAATTTAGAATATATGTTTAAACAACACATTTGAAGGTGCATAAGTAAGTGGGGGCATATTTTAAATAGTAATATTGAAAATACAAGTTTAGCCTTAGAAAAGCAGTAAAATTAAAAATAGAAGTTAGAATGCACATTTTAACAAGAAAAATTTTAAACACAAATTTAGAATATATATTTAAATAGTAAAATTGAAAATAAATAAATAAGTGGAGGCATATTTTTAGCAGTCA
Source organism: Stegodyphus mimosarum (assembly GCA_000611955.2). Classification (NCBI taxonomy): domain Eukaryota; kingdom Metazoa; phylum Arthropoda; class Arachnida; order Araneae; family Eresidae; genus Stegodyphus; species Stegodyphus mimosarum. Next base: position 547,914 of record KK116251.1, on the reverse strand, counting down.
TACGGAAAATACAAATTTTAAGTTGTAAAATTAAAAATAGGAGTTCAGAATACATGTTTAAATTAAAAACATGAAAATAGGAGTTAAGAATGCATGCTTAAATTAAAAAGAAAGCAACGTTTGAAAATACTCAAGTACATGGAGGCATATTTTAAGCAGTAATATTGAAAATGCAAGTTTTAAGTTGTAAAACTGAAAACAGAAGTTCAGAATACATGTTTACATTAAAAAAAAAGTAAAGAAATGCTGGAAATTTAGTAAAGTTTACAAAATTACGGTAAATTTACAAAGAAATCCTATACTCTGCCCAGTTTATGTACCTTACAATTTCTAGAAATGTGCTAAATACATCAATATTTTGCTGCTTGCAAGATTTAGTGAAAATACAGACAGGTTTGCCGAAATGGAGTATTCTAGAATTCGCTGGGTTACCAGAAAAAAACCGTCCGAAAAGTGCGCCAAGTTGAAAATCGCCGATGGGGTCCTATACTCAAGCTGTACCTTAAATTGTTGATTAATTCTACAAGTATTGCATGCAGATTTACTAAAGGCATAAAAACATTCACCGAAAAATAGGAACAACATAATTCATCACATTTAAAGCAAAAAATGCGAATTTACCAACAAGTAAGAATAAAAAACTGAGCTCGCTGAGCCAAATAACAGAGTGAAGATATATATACACATACAGATATATTTGTATACTTTTTGGCACGGCCTTTTGCAACCAAAATAGGAGGTGCACGTTTACATGTTATACAGAGGCTGTTCGCACATTTTTTAGACGATGTATATTGTATTTACAAAACTAAATTACATAAAATTCTTGTGTTTTAAATATTCTATCTGACATCCCTTATTCTGAACTAGCTTTCGACACCGCAATTTCCAGGATAATAATGCCTTTTGAAGTGCTAGAAGAGGCATTCTATCCCATTCCTCCCGAACAACTTTCCAGAGTCCTGTTAGGGTTTTGGGACAACGTTTGGATAATACAGTTTTTAAAAGTCCGAAAGGACAAAATTCCATAGGTGACACATCGGGAGATTTAGTAGGGATATCAGTGAAGGGTATGGCCTTGATACCAGTTTTTTGTTCCATTTCTTTTAGGAAATTTACAGTGGATTTTGATGTGTGACTGCTAGCTTTGCCCGATGGAGTCTCACAGATTGATTGCACTGTGGGTAAAGCGATGGTATTTCATTCAGAAAAATTGGCGATAAAATATGTTCCTGATAGTATTTGGAGTTAATCTTGACATTTTTTTGCACTCTCTTCATTTTTAACTTGTATTATAAGAAAAACCAGCAAAAATCATGAATCCCTTAGAAAAACTTTCTTTCGATTCTTTGAACCATTAAATTTTTTTCTCCCCTTTTATGATAATAAATGGCTCTTTTTTTGTTACAATCATTTAAATACACCCATGATTCATCTATCGTGACAAATGTTTTCCATTTTTCTTCGGATAAGTGTTTCTCATATAGAATTCTGCAGCGTGTCCTGCGTCGAGCGATATGCTTTGGAAGAAGACGATGCACGTTTCGTTTTTTCGCTTTCGTAAGACTTAAATCAACGTTTATCATTTTGTTTACAGTGGGCACCGAGCATTTTAATGATTTTGCGACTGTCCTTTGACTAGGGGATTTTCTTTTAACATTAAACAACGTACCTTTGCAATAGTCGAAGATGTCCGTTTTTTCCTTGGATACGTGTTTGGATTTTTTGTCCCACCTGAGGCTCCAAGTTGACATTATTTTCCTTTCTTGTTGATGATATTACCTATCGACGCTTTAGATATCACAAAACCATGACGGTCACATCGTTTTCGGATAACGGAGTATGCATATTTCTCTTCGGAAAGAGCGTCAATGTAGCCTTCGAACCACTGCTTCGTTAAATTCGCCATTTTGAATAAAAACAAAACTTTCAAGCCACAGACGATAATTTTGACTTTTAAAAACATAGTACAATTGCAATTACTTCTTTTGCAGCAAACAATGTTTTATTACCGCTCACCATAATCGTCTAAAAAATGTGCGAACAGCCTGTGTAGCAGTCCTATTCACAAAATTTCAACTTTCTGAGCTTCTCGTTTTTGAGTCATGCGATCTACATATATACGTACGATGAAAATATCCATTTTTCCATTTTTAAAATTAATCCATTTTTAAAAAGAATCCATTTTAAATCAGTTTTATAATTCGCTTGGGGAAATAGAGTCCTTTGTTCTTTACTTACATACAGATGTCACGCAAAAAATCGTTAAATTGCATTCGATAGCGGTCAAAATGGATATTTTCGTTGAAATATGGTACCCGGAATTTTTCGTGATTACAATACTTCCTTTACTACGTGCAAGGAAGTAAAAATCAACGATTCTAATAGCATAGACTTTCAATTTTAATTAATTTACGGTTTCTTCACTACTGTGCTTAGTCACTTTGGTTTAAAGTATTTAACTTGTTTTCCCATCTAGTTTTGACTGTTTTTTATTTTTGTATTGTACAACTTTTCCTTTATTATGTTCTTACTGTAATTGTGTTCTTCGGAAATAAAACTGCTTGCATGATTTTCCTCTCTCGAATTTCGGAAAGTAAAATTAGTTAAAAAAATCTTATGTGTATACCGCATATCTTACTTGTACGGCCTATACATATTTTTTGCTGTATTTCATTTAAATTTATTTTCTCGAATTTTTTTAGACATTTATTTTTCATTCAGTTAATTTAGTTCTTATTCCAAACCAACGCAAAAATACATAAATATGAAAAAAAATCTTCAATAACAATTGTTAAACACACACACGCACACACAAAATAAATAAATAAATAAATAAAATAAAACACCGAATACAATTAAAAACAGTTAAAAAAACAGAATTTTTTGCAATTAAAATTAGAGTTTCTACGGAAAAACAAGCAATTCGGCCAAAGGCAGAAAGACACAATTTTCGGTGCACATCAAGATTAAGTTGACTTTTAGGCCTACTGGGCAAAAAGACACTGAACTTGGCGTACCAACTGATTTAATTCATTGTACTATAAATAGTTTTCAAGCGCAAATTAATAGCTGTCACGTTAGTCTTAACTGGTAAACATGCACTTTTAAATTGCTGATAATTCTACAACTATTGCATGCAAATTAACTACAGACATAAAGACCTTAACCGGAACATAAATACAACGTATTTCAATCTCTTTTAAAGCCAAAAATGCGCAATATACGAGCGTATAAGAATTAAAAACAAAGCTCACCAGGCCGGGTGTATATATATATGTAATAATAAAATTCCATAGTCAAAAGTACATATAAAACCCTAAGTTAAATTTCGTCTTTTATTTTTGTTTATTCCTCAATCACAATTCTAAATGCATGTTCTTTTCTTTTTAATGGCGACGATCTCTTATTCGAAAGTACGTGGGATTAAATCCACAGCCCCGTAGTCAAATTGTGTTTCCCGCTTTTTCCTACACGTACAGTTATAGAATGTTCTGGAAATATTTAAAGCGAACTGGATTGGCTGACGAGGCTGACGTAATTTCTTGGAAGCTCTGCCTTTCCAGTAATTATAAAAGAACTCGCAAAGGAACATCGGGCGGTCTTTTCATTAATGTAATGATGGAATAAACATCAATTCAAAAAGCTATTAATTGTTCTTCGAAGATGTAAATTTTAACACAGCTGTTTTTCAAGAAAAATAATAAATGGATTCTTTTTGTTATCATCGTTTGTTACTTTGAGCTACGACTACATTTTTGCTTATCTTTATATATATATATATACTGAGAAAGTTGACAAATTTTCTATTTGTTGTTGAGAGAATAAGCTAGAAAAACTAGTAGAAATCTGCTCGTAGTGCTGCAGGATTTTTTATACCATCTAATATGGGAAATGAAATATATGAGAGAATTACTTAAGAATTGTAAGAACCATGATCCCCTATCTATTTTTATTTTTATGAATTTGCAAATTTTATAATATACATTTGGAACAAAAAAAGTAAAAAAGTTGAAAATACAAAAACAGCGAAAACCAAAGTTAATCCTTTTTTACACTAGTGCAAAACTTAAGCAACAATGTAAAAATTTAGCAGATAGCCATAAAATTGCAGAAAAGGAGGTCTGGAGACCAGTACAATGAACACGTGAGTTAGTAGAAACATCATGCGTATGCAAATATCAGGAACGAAACGTCAGAGGCGACGTGAGCGTACACAAAACGCGTGATGTCGGCGCGCGCAGCTGAACAGTAGAATAAAAGGAAGGACGGAGACGCAATTCAACATATTCGCTGCAAGTGCCAGTGAGTCAGTTCGTGAAACATGGCTAAAAAAATCACCTGGACGACTTCACACGTGGAAGAATGATCGGAAAGCTGCAGGAGGGGCGTAATGTCACCAGTGTAGCTGCAGTGTTCGGAATCAACAAAAGTGTCGTTTCGCGCGCTTGGAAAGCGTTCCAAACCACAGGTGCAGCTGCTAGAAAGGTTGGTGGTGGCCGCCTGAGGACGACATCTGCAGGGGGTGACCGATATATCGTCCTGCAGTCGAAAAGAGGCCGTCAGCAGTCAGCAAGCGCCATTGCTCAGCAACTCTGTACAGCAACGGGGCGACATGTGTCGCGGTTTACTGTGGCCAGACGTCTTCACAAAGAGGGCCTATTCGCCCGCCGTTCTGGACGCTGCCTCCCGTTGAAAGTTGGCCACCGACGCCACCGTTTACAGTGGTGCAGAGAGCACAAAAACTGGACAACTGATCAACGGAGTCCTGTCCTCTTTTCGGATGAGAGTCGATTCAGTACCAGAAGCGATTCTCAACGCATTTTGATTTGGAGAGAAGTCGGGACTCAGTTTTATCCCAGTAACATCAAGGAAAAACACCGTAACGGTGGTCCTGGAGTTCTTGTCTTGGGAGGCATTATGCTGAACGGGAGAACTGAGCTCCACGTTTTCGACAGAGGGTCTGTAACCGGGGATCGCTATTGTGAGGAGGTATTCCTTCCCCATGTGCGTCTGTTCCGAGGTGCCATTGGCCCAGATTTAATTTTTATGGATGACAGTAATGCACTGCCACATCGGACTCTTGCTGTTGAGGAGCTACTTTGAAGTTGAATATATTACTCTAATGGATTGGCCAGCGTACTCCCCAGATTTAAATCCCATCGAACATGTGTGGGATGCTTTGGGGAGACGCATTGCACACTTGCATCCTCCGGAGAACACTCAACAACTGAAGCAGATGCTGATTGAGAAATGGGCACTCCTATCGCAAGAAGTGTTGCACCAGCTGGTTCTGAGCATGCAGAGACGATGCGAAGCAACCATTGCAGTGAGGGGAGGGCATATCCCATATTAAGGAACATTTGCTTGTTGTTTTTCCTCTTGGATGGACAATCATGAGTCACGATACTATGCGTTCAATAAAACTTGTTTTTGTTTGATTCCATACCGTATGCATTGTATTCCTTTTTCAGCTCCGATGCTTTCGTCATCCTTTACGTACATAATACTCTCCTTCATTTCTGCATTTCATATCTCTCAGTTGAACAATTTTACAATGAAATAAAAATAGCATTACGAAACATTAAATTATTATTCGCTAACGGTATTCTCGATTCCAAAAATTCGTGGGAAGCCATTTCGACAGCGTACGACTTTAATCAGCCGAGGTAGTAATTAAAACTCCGAAAACATTAATTTTCGCATTTATTTTTCCGCTTGGCAACAGTCTCGCGTGATGGAGATAAACATGCTTTATTTCGAAACGTGTTGCTACTGATCACCTTTCAAATCATAGAGTTTGTTAATAAAAAATTTGTAAGTTTTACAATATATATATATATATATATAATTTACCATAAATAATAAAAAGAAAACTCTCCATATTACATCTCCAAGCAACGGAAATTCAATTTAAAAACATTACTGAAAAGGTATTATTCAGAATTTAAAAAAATTTACAGAATTTTCATTCTCCTTGCTTTAAACACAGTTGGAAAAACTAAATCGCAAAAATGCCAAAATCAAAAGTAAACTTTTTAAGTATGAAAAACCAGTTATTGTTATTGATAGCAGATTAATCGACTTATCAAGGGGATAAACCAATCTACCATCAATTAACAGTAACTAAAATAAGAGAGAGTGTTTCATCTTACTTCCAAGTAAGCATCAAATTATTTGCTGGATTCAAATCACTAATTGATACTCAATCAAAATAAAGATATTAGTCACTAAAGCAAAACAATCCTGTTAAAAAGCAAATAATCTTTAAGATTAAAATTTTTTCACTAAGAACACAATTAATCTGAACGAGACGCTTACTTTAGAAATCATATCCCCTACACTCTCTTTTCATTTCAAATTCAAAAGTAAAAACAATATATATATATATATAAAGAAGAGTGCCTGTTTGTGTGTGTGTGAGTGTTTGTTCGCGTTATTGATTTGTAATCAATTATGAGCAATCGTTTGCCACATTTGATCGACTAAAATTGAATACAATTGAAATATTGGATGGAACTTGAGCTTTTACGACCACTTGATTAGAAAGACGAAACTCATTACAGACTGCGTGCCGTTGTTGCTGATATAATAAGAGAGAATTAGCGTATTTTTCTATCAAAATTTTTTATGTCGGTTCCATATCGCATCAGACTGAAAACTGTATGACTATGAATCGTATTTTTTGCATCGTTATTAGAAAAGGATTACAGCGGTATCGTTCTCTCTGTTGTTAGATGCATTACTTCCAAACTAACTTAACTGCTATCGGGTTATTCCGCTAGTATAAAATAAAATAAAAAACTAAAAAAAAAAACACACAAAAAAAAATCTGAAATGTTTCAGATTTTAAATTACGTCCAAAGGGACGTTTATTTAACATTTTGTGTGTTACCTTTATTTGTTAAATACCATGTTCTTCGCACTTAAACCATAAAATTCAGTTCAACAGCAATATCGCAAAATAATTTTAAATTGAGTATATCTTTAGAAATTTCGGTACACGCTCTCACGCGCTGGAGATAAAAATGTTTTTCTGTACAACGTTGGTATTGCTGGCTTTGAAATCTTTGAGTTTGTTAATGAAAAATTCGTTAAAGTTTTAGAGAATATTGTTACGAATTTCACATTTATTTGGCTATTTATTTAGAACTGTAATTAAAATTCCTTTTTATTTTCCCGTGCAACGCACGCAGACGATTTTTGAAGAGAAAGCTATAAAAAAAAAAAACATGCATAGATTTATGCAGATTTTTCATTTTTTTAAATTTAATGCAGAGCGATAACATTTAGTGGCAACAATTTGAAAAGTGATACGCCGTTTTTGTGTTTCCGACGCAAAATCGCAAAACAAAAGTAATAGTCCTTCGGGACTAAATCCCTTTGGACTAAATATGAATGAAAATATTATATATCGTCTGCATATTTAAAAATTGGGAAAACATGTAATGAAACTTGTATAAAAATATTTAATGTTTTAATTAGTTTTTCTCATGAATTACGGATATATGTCTTTTTTATTTAAATGAATCAGATTAAAAGATTTAAAAGATGAAGATTAAATTAATATGTAAAAAATTATGCTTAAGAACGGCATCTATTGCTTTTAAATAATTTAGTTTGTTAATTAATAAGAAACAGGTTAAACATCGAAGACTAATATCTTATGTTTTTCCAAATGGAAGCAGACTGGAATGAAAAAAGAAACAACGCAGTGTTTGAAGACTAATAGCCTTTAGGCTAAAAATGCGCTGGCACAAGGCAAAATCGAGGAGATAAATTTTTATACTATTGTTACAGTTACCTATTCAGACAGAGATGGGATGACTAAGTAAAGTCTGGTAAATTCATTCAAGCGTTTGCTTGGGCAAAATGTTACACAAAAAGATCACTTGTGTTTAGTCTAATTCAGAGCGCATAACAGTTTCTTTTCTATCGCTTTTTACAAATCCTGTTACAACTCAGTCAAGGTGCCAAAAAACATCAAAATGTAACCTTGTCCTATTAAAAGTGCCTCTGAGAAGATGGAGGTGTTCCTGAGAGTCGGGTAGCTGTGCGAATTAAAAGCGTTTGCTACGTTTAACGGCCGATTGTAATGCTATAACTGTATTTTTAAAAACGTATGGGTTAATTAAAAATTTGAAAAATTCGAAGGTTTTCAGAGCGCAAAATGGTACTAACAATATATATATATCGTCATGGTTGAGTAAAAAATGGAGGAAGAAGACGTTGACAAAACTAATTTCGGCGAATCACCATCTTTATTTATAGACATATCAAAAATCATTTCTTTGGCAGGCAAATTACTTTTCGATCATAGCTGAATACAAAGAATTTTTATTTACACAGATAAAAAGATACGACGGCTTTTCAGGCAGGCAAGCATAAGTGACGCAGAGTTGTTTGCATGACAGGAGTCAGGAAAATGGAAGGGGTCATTGCTCGCGACGCAATATTTATGCTACGTACATGCAAAATATGAAGCTAAACCGTGATTGGTTACTTTTAGTTTTAGTTACCTTTTTTAAGTAGTGCTATGCAATTTGGAAAGCGCCGCCCAACCTATATAGTGGTTAGCATCGCTGACTGCCGTGCCGAAGGGCCTGGGCTCGAATCAAGGCATGGATGTTTGTAAATGTAATGTCGGTGCTGCATGGCGGCACACTAAATATGCAATAAATGAATTATCGAAAGGCACAGTTTATTTTTCATATTATCTGGTGTAAAAATTTAAACTTTTATACAGGCTCCCCACAGCAGAATCTAATTTACAAAACTATAATTTTTGAGAAAAACGTGTTGGGAAATGTCCTTCCATCCTCTAATGATTTTTAACGTAAAAGATGCTATTAAAACTATTTCATGAAATATAAACTAACAATGTAATGCGATTATGTATATAATAAAATGCGATTATGTTATTTTCATGATCCCCAATTTCTGTACAAACAAGTTGTAGCAAATTGTCATGAGCCTTGAAACAGATGGCGAGGCGCGATGACGTAGTGGCTAGCGCGCTATTTCTTGAGCGGGTAGATAAAATGAGTATCGAGTTCACTTAGGAACTAAACACTGAAGGTTCTGCGACAGGCTGATCCCTTGTCCAGGGTATATGCTTATGCAACCGGAGGCCCACGGTCAAGAAAACAGATATCAGGACACTGCAGGCCGTGGCTCACTAAGGCCTGTTGAGCCACTGAGTTTAGTTATTTTTAAACAGATGGTAGCTTGGAGCACAAAGCAAGCATGACAATTTGTCATGAGAAAGACAAGTGATACCAAAGAATATAAAGTGGAACGAAGTCGCCAACATAACTACATCAAGTTCCAAAAGGCATGTAAACAACAAATTGTGTCCTTTTGAGATAAGTCCTACTATGGAGCACAAAGTGACAGCAATTCGTCAACATAAGTACATCATTGTCGTAGCTTTTGAGACAAGTAAAGAACCATGGAACATAAAAGTGGAACGAACTCACCAGCGTCAGTGCAGCAAATATCAGAAGCCACGTAACATAATGAGCTGTGGGAAATTGTCACTACTCTTGAGGCAAGTGGTACCAAAGAACATAACGTGGCACGAATTCGTCAACAACAGTTTGTAAAATACTAGAAAGTGCGTAACATTGGACTGGTTGACGACCGTATGTCTCAAGCCTTACAAATACATTGCATTTGCCAATCGATGGCTGTAAACCCTGCGGACGACTTCATTATACAGCGTGTTTCGGGAAATTAGTTACAAACTTTCAGGAGATATAGAGCACACATAGACGATGGAAAATTATACAGCCAATGCATGGTCGGAAACGCTTTCCTGGCGCGGTAGTGAGGACACAAATCACAAGAAAAGAAGAACACGAACAGGCTGAGAAAACATGTTTATTATGCTTAGTACAGCAGAAACCAAGAAATGAGAAAAAAACAGACAACCATCGTTATTAAAGGTGTTCGAAATTATGACCCGGGCTGTGATGCAGGAGCTTTGCTTTCACGCATCTACCATGCGATTTTCTATGAGATGTGAAGCCTGCATCACGGTCCGGGTTTGTAATTTCAAACACCTTTAATTGACGATCGTTGTCTGTTTTATTTTTATTTCTTAGTTTCTACTGGATTAAGCATGATAAACATTCTCACCTCTTCGTATCCTTACTTTTCCATTCATTGCTACACGATTTTTCACCGTCTAGATGTACTCTATAGCTTCTGAAAGTTTGTAGCCGATTTTCTGAAACACCCTGTATACGGTTTGTTTTGGATTTTTAGATGCAGCGAAATGCCCCACTCTGCGTCTGTTGTTTTGTTCATATGCTTACTTGATCACTGCTAAAAGTTTCGTGCCGATCCGTAGCCGGGTAACCAAACAGCTTCCTTTGCAAAATTATATTTTACGCATTCACGATATATTCGACTTTGCTCACAAGTTGTTTGATATTTCTAAGTGTTGTGATTTGTCTCGGTGAAGTGTTTATGTGCCGTAAATCCCGAACGGATGCTTGAAAATATTTACTGGAAAGAAAGAGGTCCTTATAAAAGGGCGGTGACGTGAAATCAAAATCCAGGATAAAATGTAACGGCCAGATGTAATCGAAAACCTCCGAAATTTATTAAGAGGGATAAGGTGTTGTCTGTAATCTATGGAAAAAATTTCTTCCTAAAAAACTTCGCTTATCTTTTGCACGAAATTTTATTTCCTATCTCGCGCGTGTACTCGAGACGATTACGTCATGAGAGGAAGACGGTTCGAGGGTATGTCGAGTTGATAGCGGAGCTATTTACGAGTACGCTCATAATAAAAGAGGAAGTTAGAAGACGACCGCAGATATTTTAAAGGACAGAATAAAACCGATTAAAATAAAAGTTCAGCAATGGCGAGATTGCACCCTTCCATTATCTAGTAACCTTTTTCTTCTCTTCGTTGCTGGGGGCAATTGCAGAATATACTCTTCTGGATCTGTTGAAGATCCGTGCTCAAAAGTAATGAATAAATAAATAAAAGTTATAAACCTGTAATCTGAAAATTTCAGAATAAAATAAAATAAATAAATAAATAATAAAAAAAGAAAGAAAAAAATTAAAAATTAATATTTTCTAAGAAAATTAAATTTAATGCTACAACCTCTTTGAAGATGATTTTCAGATTCAAGTGCAAATTTTAAATAGTCATTACTATAAATATATATTTTTTCAGCCAGCATTTACAAAGTTTTTTTTAAATAATTCGAGTATAAACTCTTGAATTAATAAATATCAGCAGAACGGTGATATTCAGCAGTTACCAAAGATCAACTGCATTTAATAAATACATTGAAATAATAAACGACACTGTTAATAAAAATAATAATTAAAGTACGCCAAACAAACCTTTTTTTCCATTTACACACCCGTACACGTTGCGAGAGTATTTGGGCTAACGCTCCGTTAGGCTAAAAATGTTTAAAAACAGCATATCTTTAGAATTTCCGATAGAGCTGGAGAAACAATTTTGTATTTCATTCAGTGTTGCCACTGCTCGCTTTGAAATCATTGAGATTTTTGATAAAAAAGTTCGTTAAAATTTTACAAAGCATGAAATAGATAACGAAACAAATTAGAAGTTCTAAATTCGGGCTTCCAGGTGCCCATACGCGGGTGGAGGACTACATTATTCAAAATTGGATGGCTCTAGGTACCGTTGTGTTTTCACAGTGCGAGAAACATACATAATTTCATGCAAATTCTTCAGTATTTAATTTCCTTAAATATAATACAGGGCGATAATACTGGATGGCAACAGTCTGAAAAGTGGTACAACGCTTTTAGTGATTCGACGCAAAATGCCGTTTTGAGTCTCGTTTAGGCTGGCTACAAAAAAGAATAATTTACCATCAAAATATTGTTACGAATTTCACATTTATTTGGCTATTTATTTAGAATTGTTATTAGATTTGCTTCATGTTGCCTTAGCAACGCAGACGATTTTTGAAGAGAAAGCTACGCCGAAAAAAAAATAGCAATAAAAATAAAAGAGCGCGTGCATTTAATGCTTAATAAATAAATATCTCGTAATTACTGTTGCCATCCAGAAAAATCTAGAAAAATCGTGATTGTTCTACTGATAATTAAAAAGCTTATAAAAGCCGAGGTGAAACACCTCATCTCAGTTAGTAGTTGTTGTTGTTGCTGTTATACTTGTAGCTGTAAAAAAAACGAACTGCTGTTTGTTTACTTAATGCTGTATTGATTGTAGCGATTTCGCTGTGAGATAGAACTATTTTATCTGTTTTGAACTGAGTTTTTGCTAAACGTTTGAGATATTGTGATATTGTGCGAAGATTTGTGAAGAAATATTTCAGCATTTTAATTTATTTCTTGTGGAAAGAATAAATTTTTGTTAACTTTTTACGACTTGTGCATTCAATATATAACGAACCCGTACGCACGTAACAATATTTGGTGTCAGAAGTGGGATTTTTGAATGCCATTAACTAGAGCAATGGAAGAACAATTAAGGCAATTCATGGCAGCCTTTGCTGCATTTAAAGAAGAAATTAAAGCTGGCCAAGATTCCGTGAAAGAGGAGATGAAAGCTGGCCAAGAATCTGTTAAAGATGAAATGAATTCTGTTCAAGAAAAGATGGAGAAATCTGTTAAAGATGAAATGAATTCTGTTCAAGAAAAGATGGAGAAATCTGTTAAGGAAGAAATGAATTCTGTTCAAGAAAAGATGGAGAAATCCGTTAAGGAAGAAATGAAGGCTGTTCAGGAATCTGTTAAAGATCAGATGAAAACGGTTCAAGAGTTGAAATTGGGTCAAGAATCCGTTAAGGAAGAGATGAGAGCCGTTAAAGCAAGTCAAGAAGAGATGAAAAAGGAAATTACTTGCATAATAGAAAATAAATTTGAGACTATGGAAGGCAGAATAGATGCGGTTGAAAATAAAGTTTCTTCTGTCAAAGAACAAATAGAAGAGAGAGTTTCTGCCGTAGAACAACAAATCGATTACAGAGTTTCTGCTGTGAGAGAACAAATTCAAGAAAGAGTTTCTGCAGTGGAACAACAAATTGATGACAAAGTTTCCGCAGTTGCCAAAGAAGTTGATACTTTAAAGAAATTCGTAGCGACGGCTGGAAGCAGTTCGGATACTTTTAAATTCCTAGCCATGCCTGCACATCCTTCTCTGAAGCTATCGACATATGATGGGAAGACCTCCTGGCAAGTGTATAAGACACAATTTTCTATAGTTGCGGAAGCAAATGGATGGGATTCCCAAGCTAAGGCCTGTCACCTTGCGGCTTCTCTGAGAGCAGACGCAGCGGACATCCTTCAAACTCTTCCCGAAAACAAAAGGCTAGATTTCGAAGCTCTGTCCGGTGCTTTAGAGCTGCGTTTTGGAGAGAAGTGTTTAAAAGATTACAGCAGGCTGCAGTTAAAATCCCGTCAACAGAAGCCTACGGAAACACTTCAGGAGCTCGCCACGGATGTTGAAAGGCTGTCCCACCTCGCCTTTTCGGAGTGCCCGACAGAAACAAGAGAAATCCTGTCCCTGCAATACTTCATCGACGGTATCCGGGATCCTGAAATACAGAAAGCACTGCGAATGGCTGATGTAAAGGACTTAAAAAGTGCTCTAGTGTATGCCATGAAATTCGAGGCAGCACAGCAAGCCACTCGTAGAGACCGCCACCCAATCAGAGCTGCTCACATACAAGAACCAGTGGATCCAATGACTGCTCGCCTAGACGATTTAACCAGAAAGGTGAATGCTTTGACACGGAATACTGGTGACAAGAAACCGTTCGTAAAGTGCTGGAACTGCGGAGCTGAAGGGCACATTCGAAGAAACTGCAGAACACCCCAGGGCACGGATGTTAAGACCGCGCCTCTCAAGAAGGAGGGAAACTAATTCGTGGCCATCTCGCGGGGCGGAGGTTGCCAGATAATGAAAAGCCCCAGTTTAAAGCGCTTCAGATTTCTGCAGTGAGTGGCGGCAATAACGGAATTTTCATCATGGGACAAATCAATGGAATTCCTTGTAACATGACGATCGACACGGGAGCCAATGTTACCATCATTCGAAAAGATTTGGCTCAACAACTCGAAGGTAAACTTATCTGGACGCCGCCCTGCGTTACCCTCCAGACTGTGTCCGGCGAGAAGATCAATATAGAAGGGAAATTAAACGTTAACATCACCTTTGGAAGTGCCGCTTACCATCACACGGCATATGTAGCAGAAATTACAGACCCTTGCATACTCGGATTGGACTTTTTAAGGAAATACAATTTTTCCTTGGACTTTAAAAATAACGAACTGCATTCTGCCTCTGAGGACATAACTTTATTCGGGATTAATGATGAAGGAGTGAAATCTATCCACAAAATCATAGCTCAAGACGATATCACAATACCGGCAAGAACAGAAATTTTACTTCCTGGATCCATAGCCGAAAATAGAAATTTCCGCTACGGCGTCATGGAATATCCCAAGAATTGTAATAGCCCTAAAGGAGTATTAATAGCCTCAGCACTCGTCGACCTATCGGGGACCGTTATCCCGGTGAGAGTTGCCAATGTAACTGATAAGGCGAGAGTTATTAAGAAAGGTGAAGTGGTTGCAGAATGTACTCCAGTAACCAGCGTTGAAAGAAAAAGTAACATCTCAAAAACCGTGTCTTCAAACAACATTATATCGGAGTTATTGCAGAATGCGCAATTAAACGATGAGGAAAAGAATGCTGCCGAGCGTGTCATTAAAGATCTTCAAGATGTTTTCTCCCGCTCGTCTTCTGACGTGGGTCGAACCAGTTTAACTCAGCATAGAATCGATACTGGTGATCATCCACCAATCAAGCAACATCCAAGACGTCTGCCGATTTCGAAACAGGAAGAGGTGCGAACACTTTTAACGGACATGCAAGAAAGCAATGTCATCGAGCCTTCAGCAAGTCCCTGGGCATCTCCCATCGTCCTGGTGAAGAAGAAAGACGGGTCAACTAGATTTTGCGTTGATTATCGCCGGTTGAACGAGGTTACGAAGAAAGACAGTTACCCTCTTCCTAGAATTGACGACATTCTGGATACTCTTTCTGGGAGCAAGTGGTTCTCGACACTTGATTTAAAGAGTGGATATTGGCAGGTAGAAATACATCCTGATGACAGAGAAAAGACGGCATTTACTACAGGACAAGGACTTTGGCAGTTCAAGGTGATGCCGTTTGGACTATGTAATGCGCCGGCTACATTCGAACGTCTAATGGAGACTGTTTTAAAAGGTCTTTCATACGAAGCCTGTCTGATATACCTGGATGACATCATCATCGTCGGGAAGAGTTTCGAAGAACATTTGGAAAATCTTAGAAAGGTGCTTCAGAAACTGAAAGAAGCCAATCTGAAGTTGAGTCCCGCTAAATGCAAATTATTCAGACAGGAAGTGACTTACCTCGGACATGTCATCTCTGCTGAAGGTGTGCGCACGGATCCTGAAAAAGTGTCAGCAGTTAAAGACTGGAGACGTCCCGAAAATGTCCACCAGCTGAGAAGCTTTCTAGGGCTTTGTACCTACTATAGGAGATTCGTGAAGGATTTTTCATCCATTGCGAGACCCCTTCACAAGCTGACAGAGAGCAAGCAAAAGTTCGTGTGGACAAAAGAATGTGAGGATGCATTTAAGAATCTGAAGGAAGCCTTAACATCTGCTCCAATCCTGACGTATCCTCAGCTCGACAGACCATTTATTCTCGACACGGATGCGAGTAATGAAAGTGTCGGCGCTGTTCTGTCCCAAGAAATAGAGGGCCAAGAACGTGTAGTGGCTTACTGGAGCAAGTGCCTATCTAAACCGGAGAGGAATTACTGTGTCACCAGGAAAGAGTTGCTCGCCATAGTCAAAGCCGTAGAACATTTCCATCATTATCTATACGGCAGAAAATTCCTGCTCCGCACAGATCATGCATCATTGGCCTGGCTTTTAAATTTCAAGAATCCTGAGGGTCAGATAGCCAGGTGGATACAGAGACTCCAGGAATATGACATCACTATCCGTCATCGCAAGGGACAGTCGCACGGAAACGCTGACGCCTTGTCTAGAAGACCTTGCCCAGAAAACTGCCGATATTGTTCCAGGGTCGAAGCTAAATACCAACTGGTTAATCCAGTCGCACGGCAAATTACAGCATCAACATTGGCTGATCCAGATCCATGGACTGACAAGGAAATCAGGAAAGACCAGCTACAAGACCGTGATATTAAACCCATAATTGAGTTAATGGAGACCTCAAACAGAAAACCTACTTGGCAGGATATTTCGAGCTATAGTCCCACGACAAAACAATATTGGGCTCTCTGGGACTCACTCCATATTCGAAACGGCGTCTTGTACCGAAAATTCGAATCGGATGATGGAAAAACTTTCCGATGGCAGCTGGTACTCCCAAGATCCCGAATCCCGGACGTCCTTAAAGAACTACATAGCAGCCCTGCAGGAGGTCACTTCGGAATAATGAAGACCTTGCAGAGAGTTCGGGAGCGTTTCTACTGGAATAATGCAAAGGATGACGTGCAAAAGTGGTGCCGAACTTGCGATGCCTGTGTAAGTCGGAAAGGACCGAAGAAACGCAGCCGGGGGAAGCTGCAACGTTACAATGTAGGAGCACCTTTTGAACGTATCGCCTTTGACATCTTAGGACCTCTGCCACGAACTGCTGATGGCAACAAATACATCCTCGTTGCCATTGATTACTTCACCAAGTGGCCTGAAGCGTATCCTATTCCTGATCAAGAGGCTGTCACAGTAGCAGAGATGATGATACAGCACTGGATTTCCAGATTCGGAGTGCCTCTTCAGTTACATTCCGATCAGGGAAGGAATTTTACCTCGGCTGTAGTCAAGGAACTCTGCAAGCTACTCGGCATTGACAAAACCCAAACGACGCCTTTACATCCCCAGTCGGACGGTATGGTAGAGAGGTTTAATCGAACCATCCTCAATAACCTCTCATTAGTGGTTTCCAGAAACCAACAGGACTGGGACAAGAAGTTGCCACTATTTTTACTGGCTTACCGCAGTGCTGTCCACGAGACTACCGGCTATTCCCCATCTCAGATGCTCTTCGGTCGTGACCTTCGTCTGCCATGTGATCTTTTGTTTGGTCGCCCTCCAGATGCGCCTTCATCGCCTGAGGAATACATTCAAGACCTCCAGGCCCGGTTTGAAGTGATGCACAACTTTGCACGAGAGCGAGTCAACTTGGCGACGGAGAAGATGAAGACCCGCTACGACACGAGAGCTACTGGACATCGTTTCAACGAAGGAGACAAGGTGTGGTTATGGAATCCGACTCGTCGAAAAGGACTTTCTCCGAAACTACAATCACCTTGGGATGGTCCTTACACAGTCCTAAACAGGCTGAACGACGTCGTGGTTCGGATCCGTAAGTCATCGAACTCTAAACCTAAAGTCGTTCATTACGACAGGTTAGTTCATTACTATGGCCATAGTACGTAGTGTATATAGTTGTAAATAATAATGTACATAGTATAAGACCATGGTCCTATTTGTATTTAGTATTTGATTTGTATTTGTTAAGTAGTAGTATTTGATAAGTATTTGTGTTTAATAGCATTTGTATTTGATAGTATTTGTACTTAGTATTTGAATTGTATTTCGCGTTGGATAGAATTTAATTTGCTGAAAGTCACTTATTTTAATTATTGTTTATTTTGTTATTATAAAGTAATGTTTATTATAGCACTGATGCTTTAGTTGTAAGTTTGGCTTCCTGTCCAGGGATTGTACTGCCCGGGACGTGCAGTCCTTGGGAAGGGGGCAATGTTACGAATTTCACATTTATTTGGCTATTTATTTAGAATTGTAATTAGATTTGCTTCATGTTGCCTTAGCAACGCAGACGATTTTTGAAGAGAAAGCTACGTCGAAAAAAAAAAAAAACAAGAAAGAAAAAATAAAAGAGCGCCTGCATTTAATGTTTAATAAATAAATATCTCGTAATTACTGTTGCCATCCAGAAAAATCTAGAAAAATCGTGATTGTTCTACTGATAATTAAAAAGCTTATAAAAGCCGAGGTGAAACACCTCATCTCAGTTAGTTGTTGTTGTTGTTGCTGTTATACTTGTAGCTGTAAAAAGCGAACTGCTGTTTGTTTACTTAATGCTGTATTGATTGTAGCGATTTCGCTGTGAGATAGAACTATTTGATCTGTTTTGAACTGAGTTTTTGCTAAACGTTTGAGATATTGTGATATTGTGCGAAGATTTGTGAAGAAATATTTCAGCATTTTAATTTATTTCTTGTGGAAAGAATAAATTTTTGTTAACTTTTTACGACTTGTGCATTCAATATATAACGAACCCGTACGCACGTAACAATATTTTTTAACAATTAAAAAATATAAAATGTTATGCAGCTGTTTCAGAACTTTTTCGTAAATGAAAATATTTTTAGTCTATCTTTCTTAGTGCATGAAATTAAATCTTTACTTTTCAATAATTTAAAATTAAAATCAAAAAGCATTTCAAGCTTCGTGTACTGAGGGGGGAAAAAGAGTTATTTATCAGAATATTGAAGTTCGCAGTTCGTACATTAAAGAATTTATCAAAAAAGCATGCATTATGTAAATCGTATAAAATGTTGAACGGCATGAAAATACACTGATCGCAATCTAAAAACACAATCCATTCTGACTACGCTTTATTATGATAAAAATCTTAATTTAGTATTCCTTTTTACCTTTA
>KK116251.1:491247-529157 GCA_000611955.2 Stegodyphus mimosarum | reverse complement strand
CAATCACAATACTCGATTACATTTGTCACAAAACTTTCAGAGAAAACTAGTAACAGGTGCAAAGCGTGGCCAATCACAATCGCTTGTTATCTCCAGACAGGGCGCATAAAATGGCACGCGCACCCTCACTTTTGCATTGTCGAAGTAGTGAGCCTGAGAAGTTTGAGGCGTTCTCTGTTCAGTTTGACACAACCTGCACTTTGACATACCTATGTTAGCGAATTCGTGCCACTCCTTATGCCATTGTATCGTGTTTCTCAGGAACCTTGAAGATTTTGTGCGCTCATTCAATGCTGTCTTAATTTTCGGGCAACTGCTGTTACAAATGTTTTGTCGTCACTGAACAACAACAACTCTTGGACAAGGTGCTTGCCAATATACACGGGAACCGTGTCGTCTTTGGGTACTTGAGTCTCAAGCGAATTAATATTCGTACAACAATATGAAGATGACAAGTTGTCGTGACTAATCTCACTGATTTTGATCACGAAATTCGTCGTGACAAGGAAGCAAATTGTGCCTGTTGCTGACAAGAGCCTCGGGCACCATACAAGTCACAGTAAGACTTCGCTCAGTTCCACCACCAGTTTTGAAGGACAGCACTCTGAGAACGGGACGGATCCGAGGATCTCACGCTTCCCCTACCACTAATCCTCGACAGGACTTTCGGCTCGTCGCATATTTAGAGTGACCCCACGCCACACAGACACTATACAAACATCCATACCTTCCCCAGAATTCGAACCCGACCCCTTCGGGTAGCAGTCATAGTACGAGCATCGGTACGGCAGTCACAATCACTAACCACTATCCCGGTTGGGCGGCAGAATTACAAATCATTTAAGTAAACGTACAACTTGCTTTATTACTACAAAACACTACGTTTTAGACATCGAACATATCTGTGCTCCTTATTACACTTCTCACGCTATAGTCACTGCCGTACGAAATGCATGACACCTGCCTGGAATGCACATTGTCACGTACACCACTACGTTTAAGTTCACTAAAACGTTCAGGTAGTGGACTCATCAAATTATTTTGAAGCAAGATATGTGAAAAATGCGCTGTGGCCTCGCTGGGACTCGAATCTGGACCTCTCGAATACGCGCCGAGTGTGCTACCGTTACACCACGAAGGCATGCTTGAAGGAGGGAGAAAATACCATATATACTTCCCCTTTTAAAGGGCGAGTGGGGATTAGGAGACCCAATCACCAATCCTGGTGGTGACGATCTGATCAATTATGATAAATTTTTTGCCGCATTTAATCGACTAAAACTGAATATAGTCCGACTGTTACACATCTTGCCGTACATTTAGAAAATGGACAGTGTGTTTTTTTATTGAGAATAATTTGTTTCAACAGTTATCGTCCACCACCTTTTAGTTCGGACGCCAGTGTACGGGACATGGCTGCTATAAAAAACCAGTGAGAGAACATCTCAGCCCAACTGTTTACTGAGCGGCTGTAATTATTGTTGATCGCATTAACTTTCTCTGTGCTGTGGATTGCATTGTATTTCACGTTTCGGTAAAGTATAGCTACTGATTATATTGCGTGATATTGTGCGAATATCTTTGAGGAAAAATCCAGCGTTCTGTTATATTTCTTTTGGTAAGAATAAATTTTATTAACCGTTTGCTGGACTTGTGCGTTCAATGTATTACGAACCCGTACGCACGCAACAATATCAATATCAATATTGTTGCGTGTGTACGGGTTCGTTATGGATTGAATGCACAAGTCGTTAAAAAGTTAACAAAAATTTATTCTTTCCACAAGAAATAAATCAAAATGCTGAAATATTTCTTCAGAGATATTCGCACAATATCTCAAACGTTTAGCAAAACTCAATTCAAAACAGATAAACTAATTCTATCTCACAGCGAAATCGCTACAGCATAAAGTAAACAAACAGCAGTTCGCTTTAAACAGCTACAACTACAACAGCAACTGAGATGAGGTGTTTCAATTCGGCTTTTATAAGCTTTTTAATTATTCACAAGAACAATCTCGAATTTTCTGGATGGCAACAGTAATTACGAGATATTTATTTATTAAACATTAAATGCACGCGCTCTTTTATTTTTATTTTATTTTATTTTTTTCGACGTAGCTTTCTCTTCAAAAATCGTCTGCGTTGCACGAGAAATATAAAGCAATTTTAATTACAATTCTAAATAAATAGCCAAATAAATATGAAATCCGTAACAACATCAAATCAAATATGTCGGGTTATCGAACTTATCAAAAAATTATAAATATATTTTTTATAAACTTAGTTTTATAAGCATAGTAAGAATGCAAAATTTTATAGAAATCGTATTCTTTTAGTAGCAGCGTAGTTTCTTACTACGCTGCTACTAGAATAGCTGCTACTAAAAAAATGGCTTACCTTGGCTTCCTTCTTCCAACAAATTTCATTTTCAGAAGGCGTGCCCAAATAACTGTTCAAAAGAAAAATGTTAATATTAGCAACAATTTTATTAAATGAAAGGAACAATTTTAACAATAAGCTAAGCAGATGACAAGAATGATCGATCAAAGCAATATCAATATATTTGCTTTCTTCAACCTTTTTTTCTGTCTGGAAGCCAACACCAAACGCTTTCGTTTACTTCCCAACGCTCGGAGCCTCATCAGATAAACACTCCTATCGGCGAATTTCGGAACAGTTATTTATGATTATTAAATTCTATATGAATATTTTTATAAGGTGCAGCGGAACTTTACACATCTTTGTTGCTCCATAAAACAACAAGTGCTGCATTTTTTTTTATTTTGAAGAAGAGAAACCTGTGTCTGATTACCCTTAAAACCGATAAAATTTTATTCAAAATCTCCGCCAAACTGAGAATGTTTATTCAAAAAGCGATTAAACAAACGTGGTGACTTCATTGCAGCTATTTTTCCACTCAGCCGTTATGGACTTGAAATCTGCCAGGCATCATAATCAGCATCCACAACGTACTGAGCAATATACGTAATAGGCTGTATAACTATACCATTCAATAAATTAGGAATTCGCCCAGATGAACATGTACTACGGAATGCATCGAATAGCAAATAACAGACTGTGGTATAAAGGGGTCTTATCGACAACAATAGTTGATCACTTCTTCCATTTAAATTCAGCAATGTACACTGCGAAAAAAAAAAAAAAAAAAAGAAAATCTTGAAGGTTTCAGATTTTAAATTACGTCCAAAGAGGAGTTTTTAAACTTTTTGTATGTGTAACCATATCTGTAATATAAAATTAATATCTCGCAATACATTTAAAAGTTTTAGAATAAATCTAACTAAACAGAATGCTAAAATTATGAAAACATATTAAAAAATCTGAAAGGTTTCAGATTTTAAATTATGTCCAAAGGAGCGTTTTTTAAACATTTTGTATGTTACTTTTATTTATTGAATATCATGTTCTTCGCATTTAAACTATAATATTCAGTTAAAGAACAATATCTCAAAATAATTTCAAACTGAGCCTATCTTTAGAATTTCCTACACACAGTCTCCCGCTCTGCAGATAAAAATGTTTTTTTCTGTACAACGTTGCCATTGCCCGCTTCGAAATCCTCGAGTTTGTTAATCAAAAATTCGTTAAAGTTTTAAAAAATATGAAATCGTTAATAAAACAAATTCCAAATTTCAGATTTGGTCTTCCAGATGCTTATATTCGCAGCAGGATAACGGCATTCAAAATTCGATGGCTTTAGGTACCGTCGTTTTATCACAATGCGAGAAACATGCATAAATTTATGCACATTCTTCATTATTTAATTTCTTTAAATATAATACACGGCTGCAATATTTTGTGGCAACAGTTTGAAAAGTGATACAGACTTTTAATGTTTCCGACGCAAAATCGCAAAACGAAAACAATAGTCCTTCAGGGACAAAGCCCCTTTGGACTAAAAAAAAAGTCAGTTTTTATCTCCCATTCTACTGGGCCGATTGACGAAATTCAGACTGCGTTTTCAATTCTACGACTCAAATTCTGCCTAAATATTAAATTTTGTAAAATTTGGTGCGAAATTTACGGAGAAATTAAAAAATTTATCTTGGCGTGTTTTTTTTCAGTTTTCGCCAAGAATAATTTATTTGGCGAACTTCTTAATTTATAGCAACCTATTTTTCTTTCCTTTTTTTTCACAGCAGACTATCGAAAAGAAAGTTATCGTTCATACTTTCAAATAATTTTAACAAAGCGGGTAAATGACATTTGTGTAAACGACGTGTAAACCACAATAAAATATATGCACTCTTTAAAGTTCACTATATTTATTTACTATAGCCACACTAATTCACTTTAACAGCGTTACATCTCATTCATTTTATAACTCATAGCGCGGAAAAATTATAGCATCTGAAGAATTACCACAAGTTCTGTTCAAATACTATAATAAATCTAAGAAGATGCAAAAGAAATTACACAAATAAAAAAGAAACAGTTTTTCACAGATGATTCAGCGCCGCTTACCTAATGCGCATGCGTTTCTAATTAATTCAGTTCTCCCTTCGCAATAAAGCAAAAATACATAAAAATTCAAAATATCTATATTCAAAAATGAAAAATATAGAAAAACATAAAACACCAAGTACAGTTAAAACAATTAAAAAAACAATTTTTACAAATAAAATTACAATTTGTACGCAAAAACCAGCTAATAACTTAAATGATAATTCCAGAATGAATCAAGCGTAATTTAATTCAAAATAGTAAAAGAAGACGTTGCTTTGTTGTTGCGAAGCTTAGTTTCTCTAGGGGTAGCAACAGAGCCACTCTTCTGCTACGTTTAAAATGTAAACAAATATGGCCGCAATCATAACCAAGAATTAGGCTTAGCCGCACTCAAAAAACTATTAAATTGTTGATAATTCCACAATTATTCCACGTAGGTTAACTAAAGGCATAAAAATCTTAACCGAAAGATAAGAACAATATAATTCAATCATTGTTAAAGCAAAAAATGCGCAATTTACAAACTTATAAGAATAAAGAAACTGAGCTGAGTAACAGTGTGGATATATATATACATATATTTATATACTTTTGGTGCGGCCGATTGCAACCAAAATGCGAGGTGCACATCTGCATATTATAGTAGCCTTGTACGAGGCGTATTCGGAAACTAAGTACCGTTTTGAAAAAAAAATAGTAAAACAATTTTTTCGAATCCAATTTTATTTTTACATGAAAATACATGTCTTAAACTATTTTTCAACATAGTTTCCGCCAATGATCAAACACTTGTCATAGCGGGTGACCAGTTTTTGTATACCATCGTCAAAGAAACTTCCCGCCAGTTTCGATAACCACGACTCCACAGCATTTTTCGTGTCATCGTCAGATCCAAAGCGCTTGCCACCAAGCTCGCGCTTCATGTGCAGGAACAAGTGATAGTCGGACGGCGCCAAGTCCGGGCTGTACGGCGGGGGATCGAACTGCTCCCAATGAAACTGTCGAATTAACGATTGAGTGGCACCAGCAGTATGGGGCCGAGCATTGTCACGGAGCAACACAATTCCTTTACTGAGCATTCCTCTTCGTTTGTTTTGAATGGCACGCCTTAGTTTTGTTAAAGTCTCACAATATCGTGCCGCATTAATGGTTTCACCTCTGGGAAGAAATTCAGTAAGCAAAACGCCTTTCCTATCCCAGAAGACAGTGCACATGATTTTTTGTGATGACATTGTCACTTTGAACTTTTGTTTTTTCGGAGAATGAGTGTGTCTCCACTCCATCGATTGTTGTTTCGATTCTGGTGTGAAATGACACACCCGAGTTTCATCACCTGTCACAATTTGGTTTAAAAAGTTTTCTCCCTCATCACTGTACCGCGTGAGAAATGTCAGGGCACTACAGAGTCGCTTTGTTTTGTGAACGTCAGTGAGCATTTTTGGAACCTATCGGGAACACAGTTTGCGATAATTCAAGCGGTCAGACACAATTTCGAACAAAACGGTGCGTGAAGTTTGTGGAAATGCCTCTGAAAGAGTTGTCGTTGTGAAGCGTCTGTTCTCATGAATTGCTTCATCATCTTTCCTTATCAAATTATCGGTGACAACAGAAGGCCGACCACTCCGAGCCTCGGCGTGGACATTTGTTCGACCTGCATTAAACATTCTTACCCACTTTCTCACCATTCCATCACTTATCGCGTATTCACCGTAAACTTCTGTCACTTGACGATAAATTTCGGCCGGTTTAACATTCCTCGCGTTCAAAAATTTAATCACGGCACGAATCTCACAGTCAGCGGGAGAACTAATTGTCTTAAACATTTTGAATGTGCACAGCAAACTGAAAACACAACATAGAGCAACCAAAATGGCGACAATTGAAAGTCAGTGAACAAGAAAGACTCGTGCGCATGCGCGGGACGCCTACCACAGCACTGCGACGGCGCTAGAATGAAACGGTACTTAGTTTCCGAATACGCTACGTACTTTTGTTGGTGTGGCTGGTACATCTTACCAGCTTCTAGACTTTAAGTTCATATTTTAGTTGTTTATTGTGGTAGTTCTACTGCTTAATGGGCCTGATTTAGGCCTTGTTTTAGATCCCAATGTTTCTTTAATTAAATAGCTCCACTTAGCCCTGTTAAATGGCGGTACAGGAAGTTCGACCAGTCTTATCGCCCGAGCGAGGCGTAGTACATTAGCATCAAGTCGACGCATTGTTAATTTTTAAAGAGTTTAATAAAGGTTTCTGTTAATCTTTCTCCTGTTTGGTTCTTGCACTTACTCCATTCAGCTGTCACTCTGAAAGTTAAATAACTACACATTACAACCTAGCCTAATGTTGCACTGCCATTCAAGTTATCTCTTGAGTGACCTCTTAAGCCTTGCTATAGCGGTTGCCTCAAGATCCTTATTTTATCGTCTAAGCAGCCTGGCAAATAGTCATTTTCCAAAGTATTGCTATTTAGTAGGACATCGACTTGTAATTCCTCTTTCAAACTGTAATTGTTTAGCAAAAAGAACTATTTATAAAGAATAAATGTACTTTTTAATGGTTCAAATGCTTAGTTTTTAAAAACAGATGGCCTCTCTTGGGCGTACAAGAAGCCTCCACTGGGCTTTAACGGAAAATCTCTACATATAATAAAACAAAGAGTTTGTGTGTGTGTGTGTGTGTGTTTGCGTGCGTGCGTGCGTGCGTGTGTGTCTTTCGTTCGTGTTGAGAGTAAGCTAATAAACCCAGGGCCACGAAATTTGGTACATAGGTGTATCTACACAAGAGCCAGTGCACCTACATAATGGGCTACAGGAAAGCGAGATTTCACTCTATACATTTCATTTTTACATCGTCGTGAAGCGTAGACACTTAGTTATTTTACGAACTTAAAATAAATTTCGTATTTCAATAAATCGATTAAATACGAATTTATTTAGGAAGGTGAGCTTAACACCTTTTCAGCGGAATTTTTTTAAAAAAAACTTATTTTAAAAAACGTGCTGTTTATTTTCTTTTGATTTTTAGACACGCTGAACATCAATCCTTTCGACTCCTTTTAAAAAAGGAATTTTGGAAAAATAATAATATTTTGTATTTTAAAAAAATTTTTTAAAAGAAGCTTCCGAATATACTTCTTACATCTCAGATATTTTAAAATGTAGTTTTGGCAACAATTTTCCTTTCTTATTGTTGTTGATAGATTTTTGATGAAATTGCATCTTTTTGAATAGTTTTATTCTTTTAAAAATTTCGGTTTGGCAACAATTTTTCATCGTATTTCTTATGTTACTGTTTTTAAGAGACTGAAAAGTTTAAGAAATTAAAAAGTTGTTTCTTTTTGCAACGGTAAATTGTTTAACTACTTTATTAGGATAATTAACATTTGTATCAAGGGATATTGCTTATTTCATTCTAATATTATGTTTTAATTATATATAATTTTAATTATAAAAAAGTTTTGCATGATATTTTTAATCTGTTTCAAGTTTTTAATCTGTTTATACCATTTAAGTTCTTAAGATTTTGCAAAGGGAAGTTGGTTAATTTATTTATTAGGATAATTAATATTTGTATTAAGGGATATTGCTTATTTCGTTGTATGCTTTTTATATGTAATGCATTTTTAACTGAATTTTTTTTCCGTTTCTGTTCGTTTCTTTTTCGATAAAATTGTTCTGCAGAGTAAAATTCTGTGCAGTTTTCAAATTTAATGTTTGGTGTTCTCTTTAAGCATTTTTCTGGTACACTTAAAAGCCAGACGAAGGCTGGCCGCGCAGCGGCTAGTAGAATATACAAAACTAGCTACTCCTAAATAAAATTAATCAGCCAAAGCTGCACAGGATCACTTCGCGGAGTTGACCCTTATTTAAAGATCACCGGCGTATACTAGGAGGCACGTCGAAATACGGCCATAGACTAGCAAGCTTAAACTAATAGCAACAACTTGACCGAAAGGCAGAACACGCTCTCCTACTGAAATAACTCAGACCTCAGCTTAAATACTCGTTTCTACCTTATTTGCATAAAGCGTAATCTTGAAAACTCATTCTGGCAGGGAAACGTATGTGGCAATTTAGAAGGTATAGCAAAGGCTTGTTCCAAAATAAAAACAACTATTAGAAAATGAACATAAAACCCTACAACGCATATAATTTATTGCCACTTTTGCGGTGTGTAATTTGCTTTTGTAACGCTTATAAGATATTTTTAAAACGCTTTTAACGCTGAGAACGCATCAGCGCTTATAACACTCAAAAATATCATGCTGATCAATACTTGATTTTCCGGCAACAACATATATGGCTCATAACGTTTATAACTTATTTTCACTTTTGCTTCGAATCTTTTTTGCAGTATATCACTTAACTTGTGGATAAATATAGGTTTCTTTTATATATATATCATATATATATATATATATATATACATTATATATAAGTGTTATAAGCGATCTAGTTAAGTGAATATAACATTCACTTAACTCATGGATGTTTGTAACGCCCATTAGCGTACAAACATCCGTAAGGGCGTTCGATCGAATGTGTTATTTGTTTCGAAACGGGATTTTGCGTCGTCCACTATAGACGGGGAATCACTTTTCAAATTGCTGCCTCCAAATTCTTCCGCTCTGTGTCATATTTAAAGAAATTAAATAATGAAGGATCTGCACGTAGGTATGAATGTTCATCTCATTGTGGAGGGGGAAAAAAAAGATGTACTTTGAACCATTAAATTTTGAATAACTTTGTCCTCCACCCGAATATGGGTACCCAAACGCTCGAATTTTGAATTTCAAATTATATATTTCATATTTTGTCAAACTTAAATGAATTTTTTATTAACAAACTCAACGATTTGAAAGCGAGCAGTGGCAACACTGTACGGAATAAAATATTTTTATCTACAGCGCGCGTGACTGTCCGCCAGAAATTCTAATATGGTGTTTTTAAATATTTTGTGATTTTGCTGTTGAATCGAATTATATGTGGCGTAAGGGCGAAGAACGTGATATTTAAATAATAATGTTAACACACAAAACGTTAATAATAAAAAGACTAAAAACAAATGTTTTGTAAGTCATGTTGTAGTCTTACTAAGAAAGTTTTTATTTGTAAAGTGCAGAGAAAGTTTTTGTTTGTAGAGTACGTTTTTGTTTGTAATTTGAGCGTGTTTTGTGGTCTTGCTAAGAAAACTGAGTATTGATATGATAACCTGACAAAGACTTAAAAACTGTAAAACATTTAACGCAGCATCGGGAAATCTAAACGTATATTGCTCTGCTGCTGTTAAAATTCTTATAATTTTACTGTTGAATCATATATGGCGTAAGTGCAAAGAAAAATGGTGTTCAATAACAAAACTAGCAAGAGTACAACTATACCAAGAGTTCAGCGAGAGGGTAAGAAACCTTAACAAATCCTTTTGGGCGATCGTTAAAATCTGAAATCTTTCAGAATTTTTTTTTTCTTTAAATATATCTTTACTTTTGCGTCAAATCACTTTTTCACTCTTCATATTGCGCATGGACGCTTATAACGCTCAAAATGAAGTTCTTGAGTGTTCGCTTTTCGGATGATAATGTATATTGTTTATAACGCTTTATGTATAATATACAGGGTGTTTATAAACTTCCGCACCCATTTTGATGTTTAATAACTCATAAAATAATGAAGATATAAACAAACTTATGGCATTTATTGATGGAATAACTTATATATTTTCCTTTTCAGGTTTCAATATCTTTACTTTTGTAAATATCGTCTGCGCGTGTGGTTCATTTCAGATAATTTCATTTTCCAGTCTAAATATCTGTACTTTTCTAAATATCGCCTGTTTATTAATTGCATTTTTCTCTCTTTTGTTTTTGGCAACTATTGCAATGTTATGTGCGCATATGGAAATCTGAAAACCCCCATGAATACCGTGAGGCACAAAGGGATTCCCCAAAGGTTAATGTGTGGTGTGGACTAATGCAACACCGAGTCATTGGGCCTTTCTTTTTTACAGAAAAGACGGTTTCATCAGTCGTATACTTAGACATGTTTTAAAACTTCGATTTCCACAACTAGAAGAGCTTCAGCCACGTGTCTTTTTGCAACAAGATGGTGCACCACCTGATCGGGGTACCATCGTTCGCAGTTCTTTGAATGACCATTTTACAGGAAGATGGATTGGGCGAGGAGGTCCAATTCCTTGGCTTCCCAGATCACCTGATATAACGCCGCTGGACATTTTCCTTTGGGGATTTGTAAAGGAAAACGTTTACAGGAGGAGAATGTCGAACATGGATGACCTAAAGGCCAGAATGACAACCGCAATAGCCTCTGTGGATGCCGACATGCTTGCCGGTACCTGGCGTGAAATTGAGTATCGAATTGATATTCTCCGTGCGAAGAAGGAGGCACACGTGGAAGTTCATTGACAAGGGTCATGAAACTTTTTGAGTCTATCTAACCATTTATGTTATTAATTTTAATCTATCTTTATTGTTTATGAGTTATTAAACATCAAAATGGGTCCGGGACTTTATAAACACCCTGTATAATAAATGTATAATGCATATAAAATAAACCTACCTGTATTCATTCCTGTATACATACATATATATAGGAATGAGAAAATGTCCTTTTTTTTTACTTCCTTGTACGAAGTAAAGGAAGTATTTTAATCGCGAGAAATTTCGGGTACCATATTTCAACGAAAATATTTATTTTGACCGCTATCGAATGCGATTTAACGATGTTTTTGCGTAATATCTAAACGTAAGGACAGAATAAAAGACTCTTTTTCCCACAAAAAAATTATAAAACTGATTTAAAATGGATTCTGAATAGATTTTTCGTGGCGTCTATGCATACGTAGGTATGTATGTATCTCGCATAACTCAAAAACACGTAGCCTCAGAACGTTGAAATTTTGTATATAGAAGTGCTATAACATATAAATGTGTATTTCCTTTTTTGGTTGCAATCGGCCACACCATAAGTATATATATATATATATCCACTCTGTTACGCGGCTCAGTGAGCTCAGTTTCTTTATTCTTATATAGTTGTAAATTGTGCATTTTTTGCTTTAAAAATGACTGAATTATATTGTTCTTATCTTCCGGTTTATGTTTTTTATGCCTTTAGTTAACCTGCGTGCAATAATTGTAGAATTATCAACAATTTAAAAGTTGTTTAAGAGCGGCTAAGCCTAAATTTTGTTTATTAGCAGCCATACTGGTTTACATTTTAAACTTAGCAGAATAATGGATTTGTTGCCAATCTAGAGAAACTAAGCTTCGCAACAACAAAGAAAACGCTTTCTTTTATTATTGCGAATTAAATCATGATTAATCGATTCTGGAATTATCATTTAAATTATTAAATTATCCCATATGAGTCAGCATAGCGTCACAACAAGTTAAGTCAGTTTCTACGCCTTCAGTGTCTTTTTGCCGAGTGGGACCAAAAGTAAACTTTCAGTTTTGTGCATCGAAAAATCTGTCGAATTGCTTGTTTTTGCATAGAAACTGTAATTTTAATTGTAAAAAAATTTTTTTAATTGTTTTAACTGTATTTCGTGTTTTATGTTTTTCTATATCTTTCAATTTTTAATATAGATATTTTGAATTTTTTTGTATTTTTGCCTTGTCGCGAAGTGAGAACTGAATTAATTATATGAGGAATGCATCTCTAATGAAATTCGAGGAAATAAGTTTAAATGAAAGGCAGGAAAAAAATGGGTATAACTTAATATTCCGTACAAGGAAGTCATGTGGTGTACACATCAGATTTCTTATATTCAGATCTGAATCCTTAAAGATGTTTTTACGAATTATTTAATTAGATTGTTGTAAGGATCGTCAAGTTAGTTCACATCTTAAAAGTGCTCAACACGTCAAGCTAGAAATATTCGCGTTTGCAACATTTCTGTCCACAGGGCCGTCAAAATAATACGATAAAAACTGGTTTTGTCGCAGGCTGTTCTACTAAAAATTCTTAATTGCAACTAAATTTATGAGTTCATCGCTGGTAGCCCTTCAATTCCTGTAACTGTAACTGGTTTCTTGAAAAGACGCTTGCTCTGTTCTTCCAGAATCTGCCCATGGAATTCTAATTTTAAGCAACGTGTGCTTCAAGTCGCAGCAAAGTTTAGAGAGGAAGATGGGAGGCATCTTAAAGGAACTAGGTCTCGGTGGATTTTTTTAGCAGCTTTTTTTGGGTCGCTGTTATTTTAAAAAGCCCGAGGCTGTTTCACAGATTACGCGCAATTATCTTATTTAGATGCACACACATTGCTACATATCCTCAATATTATCAGTATCTGTCCCACCTTCCCACATAATGATAAACTAATAAAAGTACTTAAAAACTAATTCTGAATCTGAGAACTTCAGATTGCAATTTAATACTTTGGAGGGCATTTTATGGTTAAAGAACAAAATCTTATCAGCTACTGTTGCCAACTGATGCAACTAAATATTTAATACGGAGTAAAATTAAAATTCTAAATCTAAAGTCTTCAAGTTTTACTATTTGTTTTTGTATATGCCACATATTTAGTGAAGTCCTAAATTATTTATTTATTTATTACTAGCCGCTGCGCGGCCAGCCTTCGTCTGGCTTTTAAGTGTACCGGAAAAATTCCTAAAGAGAACACCAAACATTAAATTTGAAAACTGCACAGAATTTTACTCTGCAGAACAATTTTATCGAAAAAGAAACAAACAACAACGGAAAAAAAAATTCAGTTAAAAATGCATTACATATAAAAAGCATACAATGAAATAAGCAATATCCCTTAATACAAATATTAATTATCTTAATAAATAAATTAACCAACTTCCTGCTGCCTTCTCTAGACAAACGTCCAGTATCCAAGAGAAACATTAAATTTAAAAACTGCACAGAATTATAGCCCTCATTTTTCCGGGTGGCAATAGCGCTGATATCAGCAACAATGGCTGCGTGCCATTGTTGTTCATATAATGAGAGAAAATCATCAATTTGATACTATTTCATTAAAAAAAAAGTCATTCGAATTTTGAAAAATCTATGTGCATTGGCTCTTGTCTAGATGCATCCTGTGTACCAGATTTCATAGGCCTGGGTCTATTAGCTTACGCGCAATACGAACGAAAGACACCTAACAGACACAGAAAGACTCGTCCTTTTAAATATAGATATATAAATTAATTAAACAATTTACCTTTGCAAAAAGAAACAATCTTTCAATTTCTTAAACTGTTCAACAGAGTGAAACCTCGCTTTGCTGTAGCCCATTATGTCTTAAAATGACGCGATTTTGTCAAAAAATAAAAAAAAAATTTAAAAAAAAAAAATCTAATTCGAATTTCGAAAAACTCGCTTCGAGGTGCACTGGCTCATGCGAAAAAATCATGCAAAAACAATTTACCTTTGCAAAAAGCTTGCGAGTAAAGCGAGTAAAATCTCGCTTTGCTGTAGCCCATTATGTCTTAAAATGACGCGATTTCGTCAGAAAACATAAAATTAAAAAAAAAAATCTAATTCGAATTTCGAAAAACTCGCTTCGAGGTGCACTGGCTCATGCAAAACTTTTCAATATCTTACAAACAGTGAAATAAGCAAAAAATAACATGAAAGAAACTCAAAAAACAAAACATCTCGCGCAGAATTTTACTCTGCAGAACAACTTTATCAAAAAAGGAATCAATAAAAATGTATTATATAAATAAAAACGACCATGAAATATGCAGTATCCCTTAATACAAATATTACTTATCCTAATAAATAAATTAACCAGCTTCCCTTTGCAAAATCTTAAGAACTCAAATGGTATAAACAGACTAGCGGAAGTACCTGATGCCAATTAAGTTAGATTGAGAGTAACGTATCTAAGAACGGAGCGAACGATACTGCTCTAATCCTTCTCAAATAACGATGCAAAAATACGATCAATACTTTTCGAAATAAAGCATTTTTATCTCCAACTCGCGAGACTGTTGCCACTCGGAAAAATGAGTGCGAAAATGAAAATTAACGTTTTCAGAGTTTTTAATTAATAACTCGGCTGATTAAAGTCGTACGAAGATGGGAACAGTCGAAATGGCTTCCTACGAATTTTTGGAATCGGAAATAATGTATTAAATGTTTGGCAATGGTATTTTTTTTATTTCATTGTAAAACTTAGAAATTTTTTGTTAACAAACTCTGCGATTTGAAAGCGAGCAGTGACAACACTTCTCGAAATAAATCAAATTTTTATCTCAAGCGTACCAGACACAAGCGTCTAGACCCCAAACCTCACTTCTGCTCATAACCGGTTTTTTTCCTGCTCTGGGATATAAGGAAGGGAAAAGGGATTTTGAATATAGGGAATTTTAGTCCATAGCGTTGTTTATATCGTATTTCTGTGTAATTACTGTGAATGTCTACAGAAAATATTAACTTGGCTTCTGAAATAATAAAACTGCACTTTATGAGGACAAGTAATTTCGCATCGGAAAATCAGTCAATACGCTTGGAAACAAATGAAATTTTAAGGGCCAAATGTTCCTGACACGCAAAATCAACTGTTGACTCTTGTATGAAATGCAGAAAAAAAAAAAATACGCTACATTTTTAATTAAAAAAGTTATGTAGCAAGTGGTCATCCTACAGAATTACGATTTTAAAGCGCAGGAAAAAATGCGAATTTAAAAGTTCTAGTTGTATGCGTGGTATGCGTTTACGGATATTATGGGAATGGCCTATTTTGGCAATATTTTACAGAATTCTTTTTATGGTTGGATAGATAATCAGACATTTCTTAGTACCAATAAGTAACAATTTCTTTTTTATTAATAGTTTATCAATGTGCCAATGATTAAATTGTTGATACTATTAAAAACGTTTTCCTTTATTTTTACATATCCAAAACTGCCACCAAAAATATTAGATGTCACATCTCAGCTGCTTTATGTAACAATTTGTTCTTCATTCTACCAGGCTTGTTTTCTTTGTAGTGTATTATGCAATGCTCCTGCAGATTTGCACATGTTATATAAATATTTGTATTTTCTTTTAGTAAAGTATACCATCTCATCATAACATACCAAGATGCTGCATGGTTTTATTCAGATGTTTATCCTGTATCAATATATTATTTATCTACACTATTTTCATGTACTGAATATAGCGATACCTTTCCTTTCGATACATAAAATAATTAATTCATAGTTAATTATATTGTAAAATATCTAAGCTATTAAAAATTAATAAAACTGATTATATGGTTAAATGCATTGTAAACTGTCCAAGAAATTCACAAATCCTTTACTGCTTATTCTGTACTTTTTCTGTAATTTTAATGTAACTTACTATGATCTTTACATACTTTGTTATTTATTTTATTTTTATATAATTTTCTATAATTTATAATTTTTATTGCTATATTTGAAATAAAACATTTTATGCAGCTGATAAAAACAGACTGATCTATGATATTAAATAAAATGTTTATTCGTATAAACTGGTGTAGTTTTCATTTTTTACATGTAAAGAAAAATTTGTGGAGAATATTGTAATATTCAGAAAAAGCTCTCATGGAAACCACACAGGCAACATTTGTAAATAATTAGTACTTATGAGAACCTTTTTTTTAAACGTTTGGACTACCAGTTCAATCATGTGCTTATTTTTTGGCTGCATTTTTGAAGAATACTTTGGCCCAAGATGTTTTACTTATTTGAATATTTTCTTGGAACTTTCTCATAGTCACTTATACATCTGTGTCTAGGAGATACATT
Organism: Stegodyphus mimosarum; assembly: GCA_000611955.2. Classification (NCBI taxonomy): domain Eukaryota; kingdom Metazoa; phylum Arthropoda; class Arachnida; order Araneae; family Eresidae; genus Stegodyphus; species Stegodyphus mimosarum. The sequence goes on along the minus strand of KK116251.1, from coordinate 512,933 downwards.
CGGAAAAACTACCTTTTTACTTATTTTACTCTGGTGTTGCAGATAAAGCATATTTTCATTGATAAAGATATTTCAAACATTGTTATCATATTTGCACTTTCATAAAAATGTTAATCTTTTATAAAATACATGCTTATTGAATGAAAATATGTTTATTTTACAAGCTAATTTACAAGCTTTGATGCAATAAATGTGCAGTCCTTTTAGTCTATTATTGTTGCTGAGAAAGATTGTTAAAGCTATTCTGAAATGGCTAAAATATGATGACTATTATGTAAGGTTAGATTCAGATCCAAATTCTCAATTCGCCTACTTATTGGTTATACACTGGTGTGCAAAAATTAAGGATAAGACGGTTTTTTCAATATAACTTTGTACAAAAGCTTTCCAAATCAACACATTTAATACCGTAAGATCCCCAATACGTAAGGACATGAGTAATGTAAGCAACACTTACTAAAAGAGAAATCAGAGGGATAAAAAGAAGCTTTATTGAAAAAGTAGCATGGAGCGCAATGCGACTGAAGGCCGAAACATCCCTGTGATGGGTGTCCAGCAAGAAACATCCGGTCTTTAATAGGGGATATGATCTCCCCTGACTGCTAGGCAGGTTTCACATCATTTGTGCATGCTGGATATGTGGTTGTTAATGAGCTGTTGAGACACTGCTGCTCGTTCCTCTTGTAGCACCAATCGCAGTTTCGGAATCGTTACTGGCGATAAGTTACGTGCTGCCACGGGTCTCCCTAGTAAGTTCCGTACATGCTTGACGGGATTTAGATCCAGAGACCTTGCCGACCAATCCATGTGTTCAATATCTTCACTCTCCAACAGCTCTTCGACAGTAACTGTGCGATGAGGTGGAGCGTTGTCGTCCATGAAGAGGAACTGAGGACCCATAGCCCTTGTGAAAAGACGCATGTAAGGAAGAAGAACCTCGTTACAATAGCAGTCCCAGGTGACGAACCTCCTTGGGAGATATGAAGGTCGGTCCGGCTACCAAGCATTATGTCTGCTCGAACGAGAACTCCGCGACCTCCAAAACAGTCCCTTTTGATGATGTTGAAGGGGTTATTGCGTGTTCCCCGCTCTGTCCAGATGTGTATGTGTCTAGAATCGCAACTCAGACTAAATCTGCTCTCATCTGTAAAGAGTACTCGTCCCCATTCATTGTCTCTCCAATTCCGGTGTTCCCGGCACCACAGAGAACGCCTTCTCCGATGGGCAGGCATTAGAGGTACACACCGTACAGGGCGTCGTGCAAACAGACCACCACCGTGCAGTCTTCTGGCCACGGTAAAACGCGATATCGGTCGTCCAGTCGCCTGTGTCGTGTGTCTAGCGATTTCTCCCGCTGTCTGTCGCCTGTTTCTTCTGGCCTGTAAGGCAATATACCGGTCATCTGCGGGTGTGGTTCCTCGTGGACGACCACTACTAAACTCCCGGATAGCTGTTCCTGTAGTTTGAAATTGTCTCCAAAGTCGTGAAACGATGCTGTGAGCAATTCCGAAGTCTGCAGCCACACTTGTCACACTGCGGCCTGCCTCCAACTTCCGAATGATTCGACCTCGGGTAAAGGCATCCAGATGTCGTCTAAAGATTGATTATTCGCCATATCTCGCTGAGGCAGCAACTCGGTGTGATTTTAACTATACGGCGTGCAATCTCTTTGCCAGAAATACTGATCTTACACCGACAACATGCTTTATACTACTCAGACACTCCCCCATTACGTCTACCTGCATATCTGCGCATGTGCTACCGTACATCACCTTACTTAATCTCCTGATTGGTCTTTCTGTCCGCTCTGCCTCTTCGTTCAGCTGATATGCTAATTTTTCGACTACGTCCTTAATTTTTGCACGCCAGTGTATATGCAGTCTTCTTTGATACAGTTAAGGTCTCAAGCGTTTGATTAGATGCCTAGGCCTTACAAAATGTATCAAAAACATAAGCCAATTCTATCTTAGAAGATTTGTAATGTCATGCCATTCTAACAAGCGGACATTTTTCGCAAGTACTTTTCAGGGCTTTTGTTAATTATTGTTTAGGTGAATGATATTTCAGACACTAAAGGTTTAGTTAGACAAGTTATTTACACAACAAGTACAACACACATGTTAACACACAAGTTATTTAGGATAATTAACATTTTTAATCAATTTTTCTACAGGTTTTAGCATTGTCACATGATTTTTCTCCTTCTACAAGAAGTTACAGAGAATGTGTTTTCAACCAGTCAGCTATCTGTATCGAAATAATCATCATTAACCAAAACAATAGTAATGCAGTTGTTTTATATCATGCCAAACCAAAACATTTGCACCAAATAGTTTGTCTCCAAAATCTTATTATCTGTGATAATACTTTTATACTGTAGCCATTTCTGCAGATGAAAAAATGTGGTTTTATCACATAAAAAGCATCACTTAGTCTATTCATATAAATGGTTACAAATACACATTTATATATTGAAAGCTACACAACAAATGAAAAATTCTATTTAATGTAAATATATTTGCTGTAGGTCTCTCTAAAAAGAAAAAGAAAATAATCCTTTCCTGTGTTAAGAGTTTCATTTATTTTGGAGCAATTTTCATTCCTAAATTGAGAAGGAAACTACATATTACATGTGTTGTCAAACGATTTCACCAAAATTACATTAAGTTCTGTCAAAGTTCTTCTTATGCCATGATTAAAACAGTCATTAACCGGATTAAAACACACTGCAGCAGACATACGAATGGAAGAAGCTATAAGAATTTTCCCATAATATTAAATTTCAAGAAGTTACGAATTTCTAAACAGTATTTCACATTGAAAATGATAACATGAAAAATTCTTGAAACAAGAAAACATTTGTCACACAGCTAAAAAAATATACTTGGAATTTTTATAAAATATATTACCTAGGTCTTTTATGCATCGTATATAAGCTAAGTATTTTTTTTAAATATAGATTATAAATTACATCAATTAGCTATTATTAAAATGCAAACATAAATCTCAACCGTCCAATTCTTCATGAGCTATTTTTTTTCCACAGATGAGTAAAAATAATAAATAAACAGAGCACTATGTAACTGATGTTAATGCACAATTCATGGGCAATCAACTTGAATATCATTGGTCAAGAAGCATGATTATTAAATTAAATCACTTAGATAAGCAATGTATAATTTTAATTTAAATATAAATTTAAGATACAGTATAATGAATAAATGTCTCTAAGAATGTTATTTCTCAAGTATCATAGATGATAAACTAGAAATCTCATGGCAAGTGTTACCATGCTCTGAGCTTTAGATTATAAATGTCCTGGCAGTATAACGAAATGTAACAGCTAGAAAGATTACCATGTAAATATTTTTGATGATAACATTTCATTCCTTTTTGTTGCCTTTTCTATCCTTGCCAATAATATAACAAATATGCTATTTATTTCTTTGGTTATTTTTAGTACAACTATTTAACTCTCATAATCGATTTCTCAATTCTTACTTTAGGTACTGCTGAAGCAATATATAAACATACTTTGTTTTTCTTCTGAGATTCTCTTTTCTTTTTACATCATTTGTTTTTCTTCTGAGATGTGCATGCATTAAAATAATGTAACTATATATATATATATATAATGCATATGTCAGCTGACTAATTTCCCTACTCTTATTTGAATTTTTTTTTTTTTGCAGTAATGAACAGTCATGTGGTTTATTTACATGGAATGTTACTAAATGTTCTGGGGGGATACAATCAATTACATATTTAATGTTAAAAGATGTTGAGGATAGGGAAGAATATTAGATAAATTCATCCGAACAGAAAAATGTTTGAATATCTTTATTTTAATAGAATATGTGAATACACTTAATAGCAAAAAAAGATCATGAAGGATTCTAGAAAACGAACTATCAAATTTTATTTCTGCAGAATGCTTGAAAGTTAATATTAAATGTGCCAAACAAAATCGAAGAGGAAAAATAATATAAAAGACAGCCTATTATGAATGCCCTTCTGCTCCCCTCCCCCCCCAAAAAAAACTTTCAAAAACCTTCTGCTTACTTACAATCAATTTCAATCTTTTTATTATTATTATTATTTTCATAAAAGTGACAGCAGCTACCCCATGCTTGCATGTACTCGTGCCACACATGTGCTTTAGAATGGATGGAATAAAATGCTTGATATTTAACCGTCATTTTGCAAAACAGTACCTGCCTGCTCTCAAAATGTAAATAACAGCCATATAGGTTATTCTTTTTTCACATTCAATTTCCTGTTTCTTGGAAATTTTTTTTAATATTATTATTTAAGAACCGAACATTACCCATGAGCCATAAAGTTAGCCACATAATTTTTGCCAATTTACAAAGTCGTCAATTAGTTGAATAAATCAGAAGACAATAAACATAAGATAAGAAAAATACTAAATAAAATGAATACTTGTATAGCTTTGAAAAAGTTTCAATCTCATACAAAGACATTTACATTCATAAATCAAAGCTGCTAATGAAAATCAAAACTCTTGATTTTCCTCCCTCTGAACTCCGATAATGACATTATTTAGTCATTATAGAGATTTCAATTAATGTAATTAACAATTAATTAGCCAAAATGCATATTATCTCATATTGGATGATATAAACATGCAAAATATTTGCATTCAAAGAAACTTGTGCACAATTTACAAACGAAAATTTTCCACACAATTAATCTTTCACAATGTATTAATTAGCAAATTTATTTTTAAGAAAACTAAGTAAATATAGTACCACTATCACAATTAATCTATCACAGCACTATTTCAAGCGATTGTAGCTGCATGCAAGCGATTTTCGAGCATGAGCGATTGTGAGCTCTTGGACGAAATCCCTTTTTCCCTCTCTCATTCTGAAACCGGGCTATGAGCAAAAGTGAGGTTTGGACTCTAGACGCTTGTGTGCCAGACTGTTTCCACTCGTAAAAATAAGAGCGAAAATTAGGGTTTTCCGAGTTTTTAATTAATATCTCTGATTTTAGCTACTTTTTTTGGGGGGGTGGGGAAATGGACGTCGACATTTTCCAGGATACAGAAAAGAACTGTAGAAAATTTGGTGACTATCGGAAATTCTAAAGGCATGCTTTTTTTTAAATATTTTATGATTTTGCTGTTGAATGGAACTTTATGTGGCGTAAGCGGCAAGAATCTGATATTTAATAAATAAAGCAAATACATAAAATATTAATAATAGAAAGATAAAAAAACGTTTTTCAAGTCATTACAAGTCAGAAAACTGAATATTGATATGATAAACTGAAAGCCTGAAAAAGAACATCATCAACAAAAAAAGTGTATGCCAACACTTAATGTTGCATCGGGAATTCCAAACGTATACTGCCATGTTGCTTTTAAAATTTTTGTAATTTGTCTGTTAAATTATATGTGGCGTAACTGCGAAGAAAATGATGCTTAATAATCTCTTCTCTACATATAATAAAACAAAGAGTCTGTGTGTGTGTGTGTGTGTGTGTGTTTGTCTTTCGTTCGTGTTGCGAGTAAGCTAATAGGCCCAGGACCACGAAATTTGGTACATAGGTGTATCTACACAAGAGCCAGTGCACCTCGAAGCGATTTTTTCGAAATTCGAATTAGAATTTTTTTATTTTATGTTTTGTGACCAAATCGCGTCATTTTGAGACATAATGGGCTACAGGAAAGCGAGATTTCACTCTATACATTTATTTAAAATCTGAAGCCTCTCAGTTTTTTTTTTCGAAAGACGTTCTCAGCCTCTCATTAAGTCCTCCACAAAATTCACTATTTTCTGATCACTGGTTTCGCTTTGAAATAGGATAATTAAAGACACCCTGTATTTTTAGGCACTTGCATGGGTTACACTACGCTTTACACGCCATTATTCAATGTCCTATTGTTAATTTAATTCAGGCATAGGTCAGGAAATTCGAACAAACTGATTACGTCTAGCAGGACGACATACTATCGGCGAAACGACGAAAATGAACAAAATGTTAAGCATCCGTAAAGAACAACCCAGGATTTTAGGCACCAGAGTTGTAAGACCTTGAAATTTATAATAAAAGAACTTGAGTGCAGAAATGAAATAAAAGAACTTGAGCTTGAAACAACATGTTGAGCCATGTCTCAACATGTTGTTCGAATTAAAGAATTGGAATTGTCAAAGAACTTAACTCCTAGATTAATTAGATGGGCCTTAAAGTTGCAAGAATACAACTTAATAATTAAGCACATTCCCGGTAAGTAAAATACAGTGGCCGACGCCTTGTCAGGAATTAAACTTAATGAAAATGGTGACCAAATAAAATGTGCTACGTTAATTTCTAAAGTTTTAGATTCCCGGGAGACAATTGTAGCTGAATTGCTGAAGGATTCAGAATTCGGTAATATCTATGCTTATTTAAAGGATCCAGATAATTTTGAACATGCAGATCTTGCTGCAATTAGAAATAGTGCCCAAAATTGCGAGATCATAGATAATCTGTTGTTCTATACTAAATCGACAAACTACTATCATAATAAAGTCATATCATATATAGTTTATTATGATAGTATATAATAATATATACTGTCATAATAAACTCATGGTTTTTAAAATAGCCATCCCCACCACACTAGGTTAAGTATTTTGCAGGAACTTCATGACGCCCTCACAGCTGGACACTTAGGGGTGAGGAAAACGGTGCGTAGAGTACGCGAGGCGGTGTATTTTCCGCAACTATAGAAAGTAGTAACAGCGTATGTCAGGTCCTGTTAGTTATATCAGTTAATTAACGACGTTAATTATAGCCCGGCCGGGTATCTAAATAGTATTCGGGCGACTTTTTCTAACGAGATCCTTAGAATAAACCTTCTTGGACCTTTTCTCCAAAGCGAGTTAAATAAAAACCGATATCTTTTGGTGACTGCAGACCATTTTTTAGTGGGTAGAAATAATTCCTTTAAAGCGAGCGTCGGCTAAAATAGTTGTACATGCTTTCTTACATACGTATATTTGAAAATACAGTACACCGTTAAAAGTAATAAGCGATAACGGTAGGCAATTCGTTAGTCAAATTTTTGAAAACCTGTGTAAAGGGCTTGACATACGGCATATGAAAATGGTTCCGTACAGACCACAAGCAAACATCGCGGAAAGAGTTAATAAAAACATTGCTAAAATAATTAGAAGTTACGTTAAAAATTATCATAAAAGCTGCTGTGGCTGCGTTGATGAACTAGCTTATGCTTTAAGAACTGCCAAGCATGATACAACGGGTAAAATGTCCGCTGAATTATTTCTGGGTAGGAAGATTTTGACTCCTTTGGACAGACTTTTTTTTTGGTTCAAGAGCGGGAAACAGAATTTAAACAGGCAAATATTGAAAAGCTGATCGATGAAGCTTTGAAAAATTCAGATGTAGCAAGAGAGCGGCAGAAACTTTATTACGACAGAAAACGCCGTGAATCAGATTTTAGATGTGGGGGATAAGTTGTTGAAAAAAAAATTCACTTTGTCTAGTGCACCAGAGAATGTCGTATCGAAATTCACCCGTAAATTTGAAGGGCCGTATGTTGTGCAGCAGATCGTTGGGGTTGTCATTTACTTAAAATCAGATTCGGGAGAAAAAATAAAGACTAGTCCGGATGAATTGAAGAAATATTACGAACGTAAAGATTTCGATGTGTTAAATGATTTCTTGCAGGCTTCCGAATCAGAAGAGGTGACTTCCCTAGGAACGAATTTGTCCCCACCACAACTTCCGCCACCCGCGAAGAAACAAAGGACAAACCAAACTATAAGGTCTCCAGTAAGGCAGAAGAGGTCTATAGAAAAGAATGCCTCAACATGTGGAAGATCTAGCGAAGAAAAAATTCAAGGCTGAAAGAAACGTCCCCGCTAGAAACAAGGATCGCCGTGTTATAACAAGGTCTCGCAGTAGACAACCCAGGATACATCAAGGAGGTGGCGTACAGAAAGAATGGTCCAAAAAATACCACCATTCGGTAAAATGAAGAAGAGACCTGCCGAAGTTGAAGGCACAAACCAAAGATCGAAACAATCTAGAGTTTACAAGCAAGCGTCCTCGAAGACCGATGAGCAAAGAACCAGTTTGCCGGCCAATAACAGGAAATACATGATGTCCCGCTAGTACATCCTAAAAGACGATTCAGGGATCAAAAGAGGAAAAGTCAGTTCCCACCAGCGAACAGGAAGCAGAGACGGAAAGTCTCCAACACAAACCAACTGACTTAGACGCAGATCTGCAATAAAAGAATGGCTGAATACCAAGGGTCGAAAAAGAGAGATAAGTGAATTTTTCTATAAATCTTTTCTGTTATGTAAAGTTGCACGAAAATGTTTCAAATACGAAGATGCATTGTAAAAGCTATTGTCTCGATTGAGGACTAAAGTTATTTTAGCTTTATTTGGCGAAAGCGCAAAGTATAGTGTATTGTAGAAATGTTATGTTAATGTAAAGAACTAGTAGTTCGGTTTCGTTTGTCGAAAGACTAACCCCAAAATGTTTATGTTAACCCCAAAAGATCTGGCCTGATACAAGAAGCTTCGTATTACTAGTACTTGTTAATGAAAATTTGATTTTAGGTTCGCACTTTTGGCGAAAAAAGGATTCATTCAAATAAAATTTTCATTCTATTCTCTATTGTCTTAAAAGTATTTGTTTGGAAAATATGAGAGAATATCTGTTGCGTGAAAGCATATGACACTTTTATAAAATTTTAAAACTAAAAAGAGCACATATAATAAGTATTTAATGCTAAAACTTCAAAATGTAAAGTTAATGCATTTAAAATATAATGTATTCAATTGAGTTCGCTCAAAAGAAATGTTAGCTAAATCAAATCATGCTATGATTTTGAGCGAAAGCTTGCATGCGTTTCAGCTGAATGTAGAAAATATTTGGTATGCATGTGTCTTTTAGGGCTCTCCACCGACACGCTAGTTAATTTTCCTGTTTATTATCTCATGGAGAATTTAGAAATGAATTTAGCGTGTGTCTGAGAAGGTTGTTACGTGCTAACAAGTCGATGTGCGTTTAGGTGAGGATTTTGTTCACGGTAACATATTACACTTGCGTTTTCACCCCACACATTGTGGACAGCCAAAACGGGATTAAAGTTTAAAATTTAAGCATGAATGTAATTGAATAATTGTGCCATAATTATTGTGGCATGACACATCGAAATGTTCGGAAAAGCTACCCTAAGTTATCCTAAGTGCAAAAAGTTTAGAAACTTAATAAAAGATTGTATTGTGAATTTAAAGTGTTATTTAGAAACATGTATTTATAAGTATTCCTTCCATATGACTGGAAGGAGATGACTGAATGCCACCTGAAAGATGAGGATGGATGAAAAGATGTCCTTTTGTTATTATTTAAATTTTAGTATTTGAATGTAAACGAGGCTCAGGGCTTGTTAGCTGTAAATTTATCAGTTTGTAACACGTCTTTAAGGACATTTATCCAAACGTGTTAAATTTTGGCATGGGCAAATGTAGGGATTTATATTTATTTTAAATAACCAGTTAAATTTAATTTTAAAGTTCCTTTCCTTATAAGCCTTCATTCCCCTAAATTGTCAGTGCCAGAATATTTAAATTTTGGTAGCGCGCGTAAAGAATGCAAATTCTACCAGTGGGAGAAAAAGTTTAAATATCCAGTTCTAGAAGGGAAAGTTAGAGAGTCTGAGAAAACTCTGTGCGTATCGTAGCGCAAGTTTCGGCCTAGCATTTATTGCTGGTTAGACGTGGCTTAACAGCTATTATTTTGCTGCCACTAAACTCATCTACGCTCTGTAGGATACAGGAATGTCTCAGCCCTGTAGTTTAATTCTACTACTTAATATTGTTACGAAATGTTCAGGCGCGGTAAGATGGCTTCCCCGCAAAGCAGGCTTAGGGTTGCCAGAAAATGGCAAGGGAAGGCAGGGTTGCCACATTTGGCAAGAAATCCCCCATTTGGCGACAAAATTGGCGATATGCTATAGACGCATGGAGAACCTTCTAGAACGAATTCTTCCTGATTTAGCCCAGAACGTTCTCGAACACAAGCCAAAAGCTACACTCACGTTTGTGAAAATTGCAACACCAAGAAGGAATCGTCATAATTGAATGCAATTTAATACACAGTTGAGTGGTAGTGGTACAAATAAATGATTAAATGTTCAAAGCAAACAAACAAGAACAAGAGATCAGAATCAGTATTTTGTGTGGCCACCACGCGCCGCAATAAGTGCTGCTACACGACGTGGCATGGAGTCAAACAAAGTTTGAATGTCTGACTGAGGAAGAGCATTCCATATCGTTTGTACGCGTACCCAAAGTTCGTCTGCAGACGCAACAGGACGAGGATCACGAGCAAGACGCCGACCAATGACATCCCACACATGTTCAATTGGCGACATATCCGGGGAACACGCAGGCCAAGGAAGAAGCTGTACCTGCTGCGCTGCAAAGAAGGATTTAACAATCCGAGCAGTATGAGGGCGGGCATTGTCCTGTTGAAATACAGCGCCTGGCAAGCTTTGAAGGAAGGGAACAGCTTCGGGCTGTAGAACTTCACGGATATACCGGTTGCTGTTCAGATTGCCCACAATTCGTAGCAATTGAGATCGTCTATGATATGCTATGGCGCCCCAGACCATAACTCCGGGTGTTCGTCCACTGTGGCGTTCGATAATGCACTCCGGAAGGTGGCGTTCACCGGCATAGCGTCTGACACGAATGCGGCCATCATGGTACCACAAATTAAAGCGGGATTCGTCAGAAAACACGACATGCTGCCAATCAGCACGCCAGTCTCTATGCTGATTGGCCCATTGTAGCCGCAGGCGGCGATGGTCGTGCGTTAGGGGGATCCTGTATAAAGGAGTCCGTGCGCGCAGTCCACACTGCAGCAGACGTCTACGAATTGATGAAGCACACAATGAAACACCTGTAGCTATTGACCACAGTGCTGCCAATTGTCTAGAGGAAGCTGTACGGTCCGTCCGCGCCATGCGGACCAGGTGTCTATCATCGCGAGCTGACGTCACATTTCGGGGTCCACTCCCGGATTTCCGAGTTGTCCGACACTCGTCCGTCCACTGCTTCCAAACGCGCATCACTGTGCTGCTGTTACGCTGCACACGAGAGGCTACTGCACGATACGACAATCCAGCTTCACGAAGGCCGATGATTCTCCCTCGTTCAAACTCTGTAAGTTGTTCAAATCTCGCTCTCTTTCGTCGACGAGGCATAAGTACAGATTGAGTTAACGTTTACCACTAGCAGATAACCACCGATAACCATACACGCCTCGCTACAGCCGTCTATTTATTCGGATCCATCAGCCGTTCAGAGGGCGCTGCTCAGCATACGCATGCGCTACGGATTTGCAATTCTAATCATTTGCATATCATGCGCTACTTTGCATTTCCTGAAAATTTCAGCTCACTCGCGTAAGTCCTTCATGGTGTTGCAATTTTCACAAACGTGAGTGTATATAAACCCTGCTGGTACGCGGAGAGTTAGTTGGCGTTTCGTCTAGCAAGCTAACAGTCAGTTGAATCGGTGCGAGTTAGTTGGGTCAGTGCGGAGTTAGTTAAGAGTTAGTGCGTAGTCTAGTGCCCAGTTGGTCATCGAGTGCATCGAGCGAGTCTCCTCTTAGTGTATAGTGAGTCAGTGCATCGTCAAGTTTCATCTTAGAGTTCTGTTGAGCTCCGGGAATGACTGAACCGAGTCGGGAGCTGTACTCTAGCGTATCGTCGAGTGCATCGCGAGTTCTAGCGTGAAGAGTCTCGAGAGTACGTGGAGTTCCGAGAACGACCGAGCAGAGTCGGGAACTTTACTCTGGTGCTCTGCCGTGAAGCCCTCTTCAACGTTATAGCCAGATAGCCTGAAGGCTATGTCGCTGATTGTCTCAGCGTGTTTATAGTAGTTCTTCGACGACTGTAAGCGTGATTTTGCAGCTGTCTTGAAAAATACTAGCTAATGAAGTGTGTTTTGATACTTCACCGAGTGTCGTCATTATTCACTCCAAATCCACGAACCCTTGAAGAGAAAAACGTAACAATATCATCAATTTTTTTCGTTTGATTCTACTGTTTCAGTTTCCGTCCAAGCAGAGGCGTAGTGTGTTAGTGTCGAGTTGACTCACTGTACATAATTTAAAGAATGTAATAAAGGGTAGTTTTCACCCTTCTTCGGTGCAGTCACTATTCTTCAGATTTCACACAAAAGATACACGTCTGCAAAGGAAAGGAAGTATTGTAATCACGAAAAATTCTGGGTACCACATTTCAACGAAAATGTCCATTTTAACCGATATCGAATGCAATTTAACGATCTTTTTGCATGACATCTGTACGTAGGGACAGAATAAAGGACTCCATTTCCCGAAACGAATTATAAAACTGATTTAAAATAGATTCAGAAAAGATTTTTTTCATGGTGTCTGTACGTACGTTCGTATGCATGTATCTCGCATAACTCAAAAACGAGTATATACGAGTTTGCATAAAAGAATTTTCTATGTAAACGAGTTTTGTATATAGAACTGCTATAACATGTAGATGTGCACCTCCCTTTTTGGTTGCAATCGGCGGCACCAAAAGTATATATATATGTATATGTATATATATACCCACTCTGTTACTCGATTCAGTGAGCTCAGTCTTTTTTTTAGTCTTATATGTTGGTAAATTGCGCATTTTTTGCTTTAAAGATAGTTGAATTATGTTGTTCTTATCTTCCGGTTAAGGTTTTTATGCCTTTAGTAAATTTGCATGTAATATTTATAGAATTATCAACAATTTAAAAGTTGTTTAAGTGCAGCTAAGCCTAATTATTTTTACCATAGCCGCCATGTTTGTTAACATTTGAAACTTAGCAGAATAGTGGATTTGTTTCCAATCTTGAGAAACTAAGCTTCGCAACAACAAGGATAACGGCTTTTTTTGTTATTGTGAATTAAATCATGCTTAATCCATTCTGGAATTTGTTCGAGGAAATGAGTGTTGAAGATTTACTTCGTAATTTTTAATATAGATGTTTTGAGGTTTTATGTGTTTTTGCCTTGTCGCGAAGTGAGAACTGAATTAGTTGAATGAGAAATACTGAATCGTTTGTGAAAAACTGTTTCTTTCTTTCTTTTTTCTATGCCTAATTTATTTTATACATCTTTTTAGATTTATACTAGTATTTGAATAAAACTTGTGGCAATGATTAGATAATTCTTCAGATGATATAATTTTTACGCATTCTGAGTTATAAAATGAATGAGATGTAACGCTGTTAAGCGAACCTAGCACCAGAGCATCGCTTTGGTAAACAAATACATTGAATTTTAAAGAGTGCATTTATTCTATTGTGGTTTATGCGCTATCGACGAAGTAGATTTAATTCAATCCAATAAGTTTAAATGAAATGCAAGAAAAATTGCGTATAATTTAATATTCCGTACAAGGAAGTCATGTGGTGTGCATATCAGATTTTTTATTTGTTTTCTAAATGCTCTAACTTTGTGGAATCACACGCATATCAGATCAGACGCTTCGGTAAGGTTCGAAAAAGTTACGATTATTTTCAAGGTTAGTGCGCCCAGACGGTATAGGGGTTAGGGAAGCCTACTGCCATACGAAAGGGCTCGGGTTCGAATCCTGGCCAAGGAATAGTAGTAATTGTTTATCAGTTTAAAAGGAGGCATTGGTGGGCTCCCATTAGGTTACACCACAATAAAATGGCCACCATCTCTGGTTTTAGGTTAGGTTAGGTTATTCATTTATAGCAAAGCACACGAGGGCTATCTGCCTAAAGGCAGGGGTGCCTTCGTGGAGGACTTTCTAAGGGAAACTGGCTCGTATACACGTTACACATGGGGAAAACCACGAAAACGCCCATGCAGCCAGCCCGTTCGCGGGATTCGAATCTCGGACTGAACTACCAGTGTTCAGCGTGTTTACCGCTCGGCCGCTGGTGGGCCTCTGGTTTTAGAAAAGGACAGTGATGAATAGGCAAGTGCCCGCCATTGCATTAAAGAATGATGATTAAACTTTGACGCAGTAAAATCACAAACAGAAGGGGTGCTTGTAAAGTTCCAAACAATAACCTGCAAGTACTCAGCAGATATTTAATGATGATGATGTACGTACTTTCCCAGTATAGAAAAGAACTGTGTTGCAGTGCAAAATAACAAAGGGCACAACAATTTACGACAGAATTTATTTTTTTAGAATAACAGTACTTCCTAAGCATATTATATACGACTGGACGTTTAACACATAAGTATCATAGAACCTCTGTAGCAGAAATGACACATGAACCGATCTGACTTGACATGTGGACATACGAATTGAAGTTTCACCTCTTGAACATGAATTTTCTACACTGGGGGGGGTCCTTAATAATTTAGCACTTTAGGTATAAAGAAGAATCAAATTTGTTAATTCAATCATACATCCATGTACTATTAACTGTATATGCGTAATGTATATAGTATATTGCGTGTGAATTCTATTGTATTTTATTGCGTATTTACATTTTTGTATCCCGTTGTATGTTGCTGTTACTATTGTTACTACAAAGGCGAAGCCCCCAGCTTCCCCTGCCGATGATTCAGCAACAAAAGCTTATAGGAATTAGTTCTGTTTCCACGATTCCTCTTTCCGCGTTTTTCAAAATTCTTCCTGTTCCCGCGAAATTAGAAAACACAGTTCCCCCCTCCCTCAAGAGATATCACGATGAGTCATTAAGAAGAGGTGGCCAGTTTCTTTGTGAATAAATTAGTCTTCGTCAGACTTCTCTCGAAATCTTTAGTTTCATTCTATTTGTAATCCTGTCGCAATATTAGATGTTATTTTCACATCTTACGTTAATCAATAGGGATGTTTTAGACATTACTGAAACTAAAAGGAAAAAAAATAGTTTTGCATAAAGGTTATCAGTGTCGAATTCAGAATAAAAATAAGGAAAATGTAGTTTATTGGATTTGCGTCAATGAAGGAATTAAAAGCTGCAAAGGCGCAATTAAGACCAAAGACGTCGTCGTTTTAGAAGAAAGAACGTCGTTTTAGAACGAATATTTATTCTGAAAGATTTTATTATAACTCACTTTTATGCAGAATTTCGGAAGAATTCGACATATTATTTTTACTCTAGGAAACGATCTTATATTTCATTGTCAAAATCATCGCGATACTTACGTATTAACGCAACCAGGCCAAAATTCGCATAAATCGCCAAATTTGGCGACCCTACTTATGGCAACCCTACGTGTTATACGTGGTTTTTCGTAAAGAAATTATTTTGCTTACTGGTTAGATTGAATGCCCTGAAATACTTTAACTATGGGTATTTGGGATTTGCTTGCGAGTGAAAAAGATGCTGTTGAATTGTTGCAGGGATATGGAATCATACCGAACGAACGTACTTGTAAAAATTCTCATAAAATGAAACTGTATTTTGGAAAGCAAATCTTCTGGAAATGTAACGTCGAAGAGTGCAATCAACACTTGGGTGTGAGAACCGGAAATTGGTTTGAAGGTAGCCGAATTTCATTTGTGACAGCAGTGCGCTTCATTTATTGTTGGTATAAAGAGTTAACCTCAATTAAATTTTGTGCAGAAGAGATGGGAATTGCTGATAAAACTGTTATAGATTGGAATAATTACATGCGGGAGATATGTGCCCTTGAAATGGATGAAAAAGAAAGAAAGCAAATAGGCGGCGAAGGACTTATTGTGGAAATAGCAGAAAGTTTATTTGTAAAAAGAAAAAATAACAATGGGCGTATACTACCACAGCAATGGGTTTTCGGCGCAATTTGCCGAGAAACGAAAGAGATTTTTTGGTTACTGTACCTAACAGAAGCGCCGTTACCCTCATGGAAAAAATTTGCGAAAATATCGAGGAAGGAAGCATCATTTATTCGGATTGCTGGAAAGGATACAAGACAAGTGAGTTGGAAAATGCTGGATTTCTGCATGGAAGTGTTAATCACAAATATAACTTTGTGGATCCCAACACGGGCGTTCACACACAACATGTAGAGCGCATGTGAGGCTCAACCAAATGGCGCAACAAAAAACAGAGAGGAACAGCCCGTCATCATCTTGACTCGTACCTTATCGAACTTATATGGCGCCAAGCTCAAGCTGTTAATGGCGAAGACGGTTTTCAATCAGTGCTAAAAGCAATAGCCGAAAGATTTCCGCCGAAAAAATAATTCTGTAACTTATTCAAATTTCGAAACCGGAAGGGTTTAATTGATATTTCATATTTTAAAACAAAATAATATAAAACACTGTATTAAAAATTATATGTAATTAATAAATGTACATTTTCTTTCTATTCATACGTTTTTACTCAAACTTACAAATCGCACCAACCTGGTTGCGATAATACGTAAGTATCATCATCGCAAAGTTTGAACATCTCTCTCCCGTTTTAAATACAGTATTAAACTTTATTCATGGAAAAATCTGAGATCCTAAATATTTTTCGATTATTTCTTTTAAAAATTCTTTTTATAAATCTAAAAATTGTTTGCTTTACTACATTTCGGATAAGGCCAAGGCCCAATCGCCCCCCGCCCTACTATGTAACGCCTTTGAGAAGGGGGTAATGAAAATTGATGATTTCGCGGAAACAGGAACGTTTTTGACAACCGCGCAAACAGGAATCGCGGAAACAGGAAGACATCGGCTTTTAGATGCCAGCCCGACAAAACAAAAACCGAACTAGGAGGGAACAGTTGAACATGTAATAAAACGACACATTTAAAAGAAAGAAAAGATTCTTGCGTGGAACTATGTTTTGGAATACTGTTTAAATCTTGTGGTTCCGATTTTTTGAATCTTCAATGCTATTAAAATAAAAACTTTCATTAGATGCTTCATTAAAATAAAGACATAAGGAAGACACAATAATTTACAGGTACCATAGCTGACGAATAAGGGTGTTTAAGAAGGCTAGTAACATTTTGCTTTGGGGAATGAAATTGCAGATGATGCATTATCGTGCACCAGATATCAGTTATTCAGTTGCGTTTTTAACTTTCTAATCGAAAAATTACTTAACAAATTTCATCGGCTATCATTCGAAGCGACTGAAATGGCTTTTCAGCAACAAGTGTAGAATGATATCTATGTAACTCGTTCTCATATGTTTTGAATCATTTGACTAGACTTTCCAGATGAAAATGAACGTACTGTACTGTCTTTCTTATCTACACTTACACAAATATTCTTACACAAAATAAATTACACAAATATGTGCGTTGATAATATTCATTATTTCCCTGGAATAAAGCAGCATGTATGTTACTGTGTTCTTTTGTGTATTATTACGCACATAATCTTAGCACCATTTAGTATGGCTGCCTACCGCCAAATGAGCAAAGGGTATATATACAATTGCAGATATACCATGTCTTTGTCCGCCTACTGGCGGACGCTTGCCTCCCTACCCGAGCGCTATTCCACTCGAAAATGGCGTACATACAGCAAAGTCGACTAACCTATGGTAAAGAGACGGTGTCTTTGTCCTCCATCAACAGTCAACAACAACATTATTTTAAATCTGCTGTAAAGGATAACATTTTTCACAATATCCAATACTATGCAATGTAAATTCTAACTGCATATTAAAATGATCACTTTCGGAAGAATATTTGTCTAGAAAGTCTAGACAAGAAAGACAGTACGTTCATTTTCATCTGCCTAGTCAAATGCTGCAAAACATGTGAGAACGAGTTACATAGATATCATTCTACACTTGTTGCTGAATAGCCATCTCAGTCGCTTCGAATGATAGCCGATGAGATTTGCTGAGTTAATTTTTCCATTAGAAAGTTAAAAACACAACTGAATAACTGGTATCTGCTGCACGACAATGTACCATCTACAATTTCATTCTCCAAAGCAAAATGCTACTAGTCTCCTCCAACATCCTTTTTTATCAGTTACAGCACCTGTAAATTATTGCCCCTTCCTAAAGTCTATTTTATTGAAGCATCTAATGAAAGTCTTTATTTTAATAGCATTGGAGGTTCAAAAAATCGTAACCACAAGATTTAAAACAGTATTCCAAAACATAGTTCCACGCAAGAATAAAGCGGCTGTATGAATGTGCCAAATAATGTATGGACTTATGAGGATTGTATATCGAAAGGTACAAAGTAAGAATGTTTTTTTTTTTCAAAAACTTCGATTTTGTTCAAACTTAATCCCAAAGACAAATTGTATACGTTCCTCCTAAACTGACTCATTTCGAAAGCGTTTGGGAGGAAAGTGTCCAGTAGATTATAAAAGGTGGAAGAATTTCTAAATCTCATTCTCATATTTGGTTTTCGAATAATTAATGAGAACTTCGAGAATGTACTCCTTGGTCCTTTGGGATTGACCTGTCTATTAAAAGACTGTTGCTGAGATTTTAAATCCTGATCTTTTTTTCACTGATTGGCCTATCAACGATTTTGCCGAGATTTTAATCCCTTGTCCTTTTTTAATTAATCGGTGTATCAACGCTGTTGCTGAGATTTTAGGCCCTGGTCTTTTTTTCTTGGACTAATCGGTCTATCAAACACTGTTGTTGAGATTTTAATCGCTGGTCTTTCCTTCGATTGATCAGTTTATCCAGTACTGGTTGCTGAGCCTCAGCATAACATTGAGAATTTATTTTATTGGGGCACTTGCCACCAAATATCGAAACGGATGAACAAGACGGGTAAGATTAAGGTTGATCGTTGACTGTATTATTTAGATCAAGGTCAGCAGACAAGGTTATACTCTTTCAAGGTCAAACATCTCTCTTTCTGATGCTTGAGCCAGTGACGTATCTTATCTACGTGTTCAGACTTACGAGTCAAGGACGCTACACTGGTTGCGTTTAACCAAGAAAGCGAATCTCCAAAGTACAGGCTGTTTCTAAATGAATATCGGGTTTTTAACGCTTTGTAGTATTTATTACGTGAAACTTAAAATCATAATTAATACATGAAATGAAGAAGCAACATAAACAGTTCTGTTTGTTGGTACGCGCATGCGCCAAAAAGCGCTAGTAACAAAAATGGCGACTAGTGAACAGAAAGCGTTTTGTGTTCTGCAGTTTGCGTTCGGGAATAAGTTCAGATGTGATCCCCCATGTGATCATAACGTGTGAACACTCTTAATGTCCGCATCTGGGGGTTAGAAAATCCTCCACGAGATGGTACAATTCCAACGAGACTCCTAGAGATTGAATGTTTTTCATGCCATATCTCGGCGGAAAGTTTGTGGGCTTTTTTTCTTTGGAGAAGCAATTGTATCTGGTACTTCCTATCTTGATGCTCTATAACTATGGCTATTTCCCAAACTGCAACCAATAAATAAATTCATCAAAATAAAAACTTGTAGGTTTGTCTGAGTTGTTCTTTCATTTCATGTATTAATTACAATTTTAAGTTTCACTTAATACTACAAAGTATTAAAAAAACCCTATATTCATTTAGAAAAAACACCCTATATATTAACCCTGTTCGACTACGCCAAAACATGCGACGGCTATCAGATTAAGTGAACGGCAGCCTTGCTGACATTCCTTCCATCAAGGACATAATCTTCCCTTCTTAAAGGACTTTCTAAAAGAAAGAGGCTTATATCCACGTTGCGTATGGGAAGCAGCAAAGCAAAGACAAGTCGCATACAACCAGCCAGTTGGACTGAATGGATTTGAACTCAAATCGAACTTCCAGTATATAGTGATTTTACCGCTCAGCCGCTGGTAGTCTTAAGATTGAGTCAATGATTTTGATGAAAGGGACGTATCTGCTGTAAATGATTATGTGCGCGTGATTGAAATGTGTTCGGGTTCGGGCAACAAAATTAGTAAGATTTGAAAGTCTAAACACAAACCGTAGAGATTAGAACACCAATCAATCAGCTACGTAGTATTCTCCTTATTTAAAAAAGCGTATAATATTAATAATGTTAGTTTTATATTTGTGTGTTATAAGAATAGTTCTGTAAATGTGAGATGCTATACCTAAAGTATCATTTTTCTATATACTAATTATATAAGTGCATTTAATATTCTGGAGTTACTGAAAGTTTGTATGAATCGTCTTTAGTTAGGCTAATTTTTTGTAATGGGTGACAATACCTACTGCATAAAATGCCTTGTCACTGATAGTTTTATTTATTCTTTACAGTACTCTAATTTAATGTCTCGTATTCATTTTAGGGCAATTTGAATTTATTCAACACTTTGAAGAAATAATTTCATTACCACCATTACACGAGAAGTCTTCGAAATCTGCCAAAAGAAAGCGATGCCTTCGTGGACGACTTTCTAAGGGAAACTGGTTCGTGTACAAGTTACATATGAGGAAAACCACGAAAATACCCATGCAGCCAAAACGTTCAACCGGAAAACGAACCCCGACCGAACTACCAGTATTCAGGGACTTTCCTCTCGCCCGCTGGGGGACCATGCTTGCCTGGAGTCGAACTAAGGTTGAAATAATAGTGTTCAGCGAGATTTATCGCTTGGCCGCTGGTGGGCTTATTGACGTCAAGAGAATTTTGGAAAAATTGCATTTTGGAACACTAAGAAAACCTTTTCTTGAAATTTTTAGGCATGACTATAAAAATGGCTGCACTGGAGTCAGTCAGTTCAGTTCAGATATTAATGCGACTATATTGAGGTCATGATAGTTCCTGTCCTTGTTCCATGAGGGAGTTTGGAAATCTCCGCTAGTGGTTTCAAAGTCCGCGGTCACTAAAGACATTTCAATTGTGTATTCGTTGCAAAGATTTCAATATTTTAGTCATTTGTACCTCCACTTTATGTATCTTCATTACCATTAAAAAAGGACTTGAATAAGAGGAAATTTACAAATGGAGCTAGGTAATTTAAAATATATAAATCTTATCTAAAGATTTTAAGGTCCAGGCTTTCATTAACTTTTATTATTTATTTCATTAACCTATAATCTCGACATATAATAAAAGAAAGAGTCTGTCTGTGTCTGTCGTTCGTGCTGCGCGTAAACTAATAGACCCAGGGCTACGAAATTTGGTACGTAGGTGTATCTAGACAAGAGCCAGTGCACCTCGAAGCGATTTTTTCGAAATTCGAATTACATTGTTTTTTATTTTATGCTTTTTGACGAAATCGCGCCATTTTGAGACATAATGGGTTATAGGAAAGCGAGGTATTACTTTACACACTTCATTTTCACATCGTCGTGAAACGCAGGCACTTAGCTATTTTTCGAACTTCAAATAAATTTCGTATTTCAATAAATCGATCAAATACGAATTTATTTAGCAAAGTGAGCTTAACACATTTGGAACGGAATTTATTTTTAAAAGTTTATTTTAAAAAATGTACTGTTTATTTTCCTGTCGTTTTTGAACATGTTAAAACTTTAATCCTTCAAACTCCTTTTACAAAGAGAATTTTGGAAAATAATAATATTTTGTATTTTTAAAAGCTTCCGAATACACTTCTCACATATGGTTTTGGGAAAAATTTTTCATTCTTATTTTTGTTGATAGATTTTTGATGAAATCGCATCATTTTGAATAGTTTCATTCTTTTAGAAATGTAGGTTTGGTAACATTTTTCATTGTATTTCTTATGTCACTATTTTTTAAGAAATTGAAAAATTGTTTCTTTTGGCAAAGGTAAATTGTTTAATTAATTTAT
>KK116251.1:455595-491145 GCA_000611955.2 Stegodyphus mimosarum | reverse complement strand
CTGTTTATAACATTTGAGTTCTTAAGATTTTGCAAAGGGAAGTTGGTTAATTTATTTATTAGGATAAGTAATATTTGCATTAAGGGATACTGCTTTTTTCATTGTCATTTTTTATATATATAATACATTTTTATTGATTTTTTTTTGATAAAGTTGTTCTGCAGAGTAAAATTCTGCGCGGAATTTTTTGTTTTTTTGCGTTTCTTTCATGTTATTTTTTTCTTATTTCCATTGTTTGTAAGATATTGAAAAGTTTTGCATGATTTTTTTCAACGGAAAATTGGTTAATTTTTTATTAGGATAATTAATATTTGTATTAATGGATATTGCTTATTTCATTGTAATTTTCTTTCGGTTGGAATGCGTTTTAGCCCACTGCTTGGCGGCGATTGTTTTTGAATGAGCAATAAACGCGCCAACATGGGTAACTCCGTATATCCTCCAACATGGCTGACTGTTTGTACGTTGCCTGCAGAAATTTGTGCAATTCGCTGAAGTTTTTTTTTAAGTTTAAAATAACGCTGTGCACATGGTATTTTCTTGTAATTTATTTTCGTTATTTTAGCTTATTTTGTTCATTTGTGTACGTTGCTTACATTGTGCAATTCGCAGATGTTTTTTTTGAGTTAAAACGGAACGGTATGTACATGGTATCGTTTGTAATTTTAACGCCCTTTTAAAAAAAACTCCTTCTTTCTTCGATGCCATTTTGGTTACGTTTTCGCGGAGCGTGTCGGGAAGGTTATGTAACGGCATAAAATGTGTAAGTATTACAACATAAAATGTAAATAATTAATTTAAACCTAACTGACAAATATTTTAATGATTATAATGTTCGTTTTGCATATTATTTTATTATCTTTTTGTGGCAACAATTTCCATACTAATTTATGCTTTAGAATTCTATGTTTTGTTTACAATAGGTTTTCGCGGAGCGTGTCGGAAAGGTTGCAATTGCAAAGACGTTTCGCAGAAACGCGCCGAATTGGCGATTTTCAAAACATCGCCAAGCAGTGGGCTAAAGCCCATTTTCACCAGCGATTTAAATTACAAATTTGAATTACTAAATAAGAATTACGCGATACATTAAAAAATAACCACTTACGTTCTTCTTCAAAACCTTTCCGTAATCTTTTTCGCACTATTTTTTCCCAAAGTACACAGCGATCTATTTTCGCTTAAAAAAGAATCAGAGAATTGCGAAGACTCAGTTTCCTGCAAATCTCAGCAACAGCGGATACCGTGGAAAAGAATATCTTCGTTGTTTCCTTTAGAAACGTTCAGAGAACTTCTTGTTACCTAGAGAATTTTCAGCAAAATTTTGTTTTCCTGCAGAAATTTTAGCTCAGTTTCTTCCACTGCCGGCAAACTCCGCAAGGTCATATTTTAAAACTAAGTTTAAGGCAAAAAAATATCACAATTTGTTTCGAAAAACCGTTTGAACAATGGAATACAACAAAAAAGAAAGCATGCGAATATGGCGGCATTGCTTGACTTAAAGATGGTTGCCACACTTTGGCTTATTTTCAAAATTTGGCGACTTCTACTAAGTTAAAGCGTACTTATTTTTAATTTATGTGGTGTCAAAGAAATATTTAGAGACTGATGTTGTCTTTACTCTCAAATTTTGTCCTACATGAAATTTCTCTCAGAAAAGTTTCATAAATTGTTTATTTTTAGTTTAAGTAAGTCATTTAATGAGTACTTGAAGGAAATGACAGTCAAAATGTTTGAATTACAAAGTGTAACAAACAAAAATATTTTGCAGGCATCAAGTTTCAATTCCTTCCTGCTCAACTGGCGTAGTTTAGAACGCGTTAGTTTGGGTGGGTTGGTTGGTTATAGCAATGCACACTGGGCTATCTGCCTAATGGAAGGGATGCCTTCGTGGACAACTTTCCAAGGGAAATTGGCTCGTATACACTTAAAGAACACGTATCTTGTATAAATATCGAAACTTTGAAAATGAGTATGTAAGTGTGCTTAAAGATAAAAACAGAAAACAATAAACAAATTCCGAATATTATTTAAAATAAAGATGTCTTTATTTGGAACGGAAAAAATGTCATACTTACATAAAATAAAATCAAATTACAATACGCTGCAGACTTTCAAAAGTCAATGAAAACTAAACAACAAATAAAAAGCAATCCAAAATACGACTGCACGATCACAGCTGATGAAGAATATACAAAATGAAAGCAGTCTTTAAAATATGGCTGTACAAAAAAGAAAAAAAAAAAAAAAAACTATATCTAAGGAACTTATCCATTAGTAAAATGACTTATGTCTGTATGTAAATACTGTCATTTGATATAATATGCAGCGATAATTTTCAACAATAACAATATAAATAGATTCTGGTTTATATTTATATATCAAGAATTATAGTTTAATTACAACACAACTGTCATTAAATAATACACAGACAAATTCATTTACAAAATTATAATTAATGCTCAACATGTAGCATTTTACCCATGCAACCAACATTCATTTTATATAAAAACTTCTACGACTTTTCAATGATTATGTTTATCAGATATTGTTTCAATTTAAATAAATACTTCTATTTTGACCTTTGAGTGGTATACTATTTCTGTTATAGATATTATTCATCAAGTACTTGTTTATAAATAATAGTTATTTGTAAGCTGAAATTTATGTGAAATATTAAACCAAAATAATTTTTTAATTTGCATTATTTCGTTCCATAGTTGCTGTGAAAAATTGCGATTTCCATACAAAGAATTTTTAATCGTTTTTTACTTTTCTGCGACACTAAGATAAAACATTCTAATAATTATAATAAAAATGGAATAGACACACACATACACATATATACGTAAAAGGAACCATTTCTATATATTTATAGAAATTTTTTAGTCGAAACATCAATTACTCAACAATTTCATTCAGCAGGTTCTTTAGAAACACAGAATTTCAGACGATTATTTAATTTGAAATATACGATAATTTATTTAAATCTTTTCAGATAATTTCAGGAACTACAACTGTAAAAATAACAGCAACTTTCGAAATAAATTTTCTACGCATGTTTTCCAAAATTGTCTTCAATATTTTGTTGCATATAGTATTCATATTCATTACTTAAATCCTTGAAAAAGTCAAAAGAAGCCAAGAATTTTATAAAATAAAACAATCGTTACTATCTGCTAATAGTTATACTAACAAAAACTTGTAAATTATTTTTTAATATAAGTATCAGCAGATTGTACAGAATTATCGCAATGCTTACAAAACATAATCTCGGCTTCTTTCGTTTGAGACACAAGTGACAAATAATAATTTACATGAGTACATATGATAAATAATAACTTACAAATACTATTACATACACAATACTTATTACTACAAATAATAACTTCTGTGTGTGTATATTTAAAATTAAGACACCACTATTAAAGTAAATGAATTATTATACATCTGCATATTTTTCTATGCTTTTACATAGAATGGAAACATAGATTCCATAATTACATATATCCATTATTTTTATAAAATTTATCCGATATTCTACGAAGCAATATATAAAAATATAAAATATTGCAATAAAACAGTGTTACAAGTTTTATTATATTATTAAGAAAAATAAGATAATTTTTTAGAGTATTTTGAAAATCCAAAAAATTCTAAAAATATTTTAATTCTGAAATAACAAGTATACTAAATAAACCAAACATTACCATGATGGTGAACGTTGATAAATTTATATTTTATGACAACTTTATGATTTTTTTTTTAATTTTAAAGTTTCAATAACTAATTTTAGACTACACTCAGTTCCCAATTAATTATGACCTGTCCTAAATTACATTTATTTATTGTGGGAAGACGGAAAAATTACGATCCCATAACGTCAGCGTAAAACGTAACTGTCTACGATGAGATAACAGCAGTTTAAACAGATCATGCCATAATACCTGGGAATTTTTATTCATAACAGGGCATAATATAATTGCACGTAGTCGACAACATACAAATGTTATACAATAAAAAATTCTAGGCGACATTTTTACATGACTAAGATCAATGACATTCCAATTCTTTTGAAAATTAAATGACATTAGGAAATAGTATTTATAGCGTTCTTTAATCCTTTTTTGTTAGTTAAATTGCGCGATTGCCAATAAAAATTTCTAAGAGACATTTTTACATGATGACATCATTGACATTCAAATTCTCATGACAATTAAACGACGTTAAGGTACAATGTTTATGTCATTTTTAATGCCATTTATAAGTTAGTGCCTTCTTTAATAAGTATATACTTCCGTTATTTACAATATGCTTTTGTTTTGTAATTTAGGTAGCCAACGAAACTTGTTCTCCAAATTAAAGTATTAGGAAATACAGATAAAGTGTTAGTGGTATTGTTATGATTATAATACGAGTTTCCCCTTCCTTGCGTTTTAAAAATTTTTCTACGCATGTTTTTTGTCCATGTCCAAGGTGTAACAGCCTTGGACATCTTCAACATTAGTTTGGTATTTAGGAATGGACTGTACAAGCAGAAAACTGTCCATTTATGCAATTAACACAAAAAGTTAGTTAAAAAAACATTAAGAAAAAGAAATATCAAATTTGTTGGGGTACAAATATAAGCAGATGAAATACTAAATTAAAGACATGTTAGGAACAAAATATGTCAGAATAAATTACATGTGTTTAACATATTTCTCAATACTTCATAACTGTCTTTTTTTTAAATATTTATTTTAAAATTTTATAATTCATTTGAAATTAATTAATTCCAATGATTAATGCGATTAAAGACATCGTGACTTAAATATTAGAAGCAATTAATTTGGTGAAACCTTTCGGGCTAATGTCATTTGGTTAAAATATGAAGAATATATCACTATTATTTAAAAAGGGAGTAAATTACTTTGATATTCATTTCTATAATACCGAGCATTCATCGAGGGAAAAAAAGTTCTCAGATTCATAAACACTAAAGAAAAGAAAATTTAACGTTTTAATTGAAACTTACATTAATTATAATAATTAACATAATTTACCATTCATTTGGCTTGTCGATAATTAAATTTAAAATAGCAAGAAAAATGAACAACCGAATGGTAAGAACATAATTAATGTATGTTTGTATAAAACGCCAACATTCTTTTCGTTAGTTTTGATGCCCCCCAAAATAACATGTTCATTAATCCCCTTTAATTTGGAAGGAATATAATTGCAATGGTTTTGAAATAAAACATTTAATAAATAATTTATTAAAAGCTACAAATAAGTTGAAATAGGAACTTACTAATTGCTATCTGAACTGGCCCGATTTACTTTTATAAAAACCAATTTCGTTTTGGCATTTTGCGTTGATTCACTATAAAAGCACGGAACTTTCAAAATTGTTGCCATCAAATATTACAGCCCTGCATTATATTTAAAGAAATTAAATAATAAAGAATGCACATGAATGTATGCATGTTTCTCGGTCTGTGGGAGGGGGAAAAACAACCGGTACCTCAGAGACATCAAATTTTAAATAACGTAGTCCTTCAACCCGACTCTGGGTACCTTAGAAAAGAATTTTGAATTTAAAAATTTGTTTAATAACTATTTCATATTTTGTAAAACTTTAAAGTATTTCTGATTAAAAACTCGACGATTTCAAAAGCGTTCCATTAACATCGCAAGTATCTTCAAGCACAGATGGATATTTTATGCGCAAGGATTTCTTTACATTCCCTAGTGGTAGTTGGTTGCATAGCAACGCAAAGAGGTTACAATATCTAATCGAATGACTTTGAATGTCTGTATCATTTTTCAAATCCCGTTTTGAAACCCCCGTGTCAGATTTTATTTATTTATTTATTTATTTTAATTCTATTTAAAGCTACTGAAGTGCACTTACGTTAAACTGCTAGGGAAACTGATCCATGTAAAATTTAAGCAAAAATGAAACCTTAAGTTTGGGGCAGATTTTGAACAAAATTCTATTCATTTGAAAGGCGATTTAAACGCCAAATCCTCTTCTTAAAAGAAAGCGAAGAAAGAGGGAGGGAGAGAAAAAAAAGCTAAAATTTTAATTAAAAAAATTAAATTTTAAATTAATTTTTTGTATTTTGTGAAAGTTAACTGCAATTTTTTAATTAAAAAATTTCATTTTTTTCTCCTCCTGAAGAATAGAGACTTGTGTCTGATCACCATCCAAATGGATTGAGTTTTTTTCAAAATGCAGGCTAATGTAGCCTTTTTTCGAAGGGGGGGGATATTTTAAAAATATTTATTTTATTTTTCACTAGCACAAAGAATAAAAAATAGCCTTAATCATATGAGCCACAAATTATATCATCTTACACGCAAGCTAAATTAACAGGAATTTAGTGACATAAATTAGCCTTAGTCTGAGACTAGGTTTCATTAAATTTTGCTTAAATTTATCCAAAATTATTTACTTTATTTTGCCTAAGGACAAAAAATACCAAAAAGAGTTTCAGACATTAAAATTTACATTACATACCACCACAAACATGAGTTAAAAATTACACTATTTTGGGATAAAAACCTTTATCTACGATTGAAGTTTAAATAGTGTTTCAGCCGTCCATCGTGTAAAGTGAAAAATATCTGAAACAATAATTATATTTTATAAAATAAATAAATTCGGTCCAATTTTTGTATTAAATAAATTAAAACTTATACGAAAACAATATTCGGGGCAAACTCTAAAAATAATATATTGGCCTTAATATAAGCCGATGATATAATTTTTTCCTTTTGAAATGTTCTAAATAACCATACCTGTCTTCTGCGTACAAATTTTAAATCCATGCAAAAAATATGCAAAATAAATATACCGGCATTTAGATTATTTACGTTTCTTGAAACAGACCTTCAATAAATCAAGTTCTTATATGTGAGGTCACAGTAAACGAAAGCATCTCCCTCCCCCCCCCCAATGTAAATTTAAAAAAAATTTACAATCGTCTTATATTTGGGCCAATATATATTACTAGGGGGGAACCATCGATAAATTGCACCGACCTGGCCGTATTTTATCAAATACAATTATAAACTTCATTTCTTCTATGGACTTCAAAGCCCTATTTGACGAAATGCTTAAATAACATTATCACATCTCAATTGAATCAAACTTAAATATAAAACTAGATTAAACATACCAAAAGAAACATAAAAATTGTTCAAGCTGAAATAAATAAATAAATTCAAAAGTCACCGATATTACTCGAAATCTGTATAAAAATGATTATAACCGCAGTAATTAATTATGTACTGTATGTATCCTTTGCCTTAGCATATCTTAAAACTCAATATTTTTACTTAATTTTAGGCGAAATATTAAGAATAGGGAGATTAGTAATTAACAGTGTAAACAGAACAATCACTTTTAAAAAGAAACAAGACTAGTTACAACCTTAAACATCAGATCTATAATAAAAGTACTTTGCAAAGTAACTAAACCCGTATTCAGTAGTAAAAGACATCAAAATTATAATAAAAAAATCTTCACTTGCACTCACGTGAGGTTTGGTTTAAGGTAGATTCAAAAAATGATTGTTCTATCACAGGGCAGGCATCATCTAAAATAATCCGGGAAAACAAAAGATCGGTTATACTGCCTAGTACTATGGTTAGTCCATTTACTTGTAATGTTTGACCCTCACCAGTGGCGAGCTTTAAAAATTAGTAGACGCTAGTAGTTCGGTTTCATACAAACGAGCTGGCTGTATGCTTGGTTTCGTAGTTTTACCCAAGTGTAATGTGATTATGAGCCAGTTTCTCTTCGAATACTCTACGAAGATATTCGTTCTCTACGGCAAATATCCATATAAGCTAACTAACTCTTACATACATTTGTCAAAGCAATGGAACTGAAGTAACTTACTACATGTGGCAAAGCAACTGAGGCGGGGCCTGTTTAATTAATGCCTAGGCCTCAAATTTCCGGGTCTTAAGTCTCTACATTACCCTATAATTCCACCTTTCTTTTATGGAATCGGAAAGTGGACGTCGAAGGCCTCCGAAAGACTGCTGAACATAGGGGTTCCAACGTTTTAATTTGATTTGGCCTTGCACATGTGACGTAAGCATCAAGCACAACTTCCTGAATAAAAACAACTTCAATATTATATGTATACAAAAGACTTGCACACAGTCCTCAGCGCAGAATCTCAGCACAACAACCAAGTCTTAATGATTCATCTTCATGTAAGTGTCTTCTAGTGTTCAACAAGGCAAAAACCTCAATAAAGCTGCGGACATCTTCATGAATAGCTTATGCGAGGGTACCATTGTGAAGGACTTCCCTTGCCAGAAATCAAAGCATCTTTCCATAGAATCTTGTCAAAAAGGTGGAGATATACACAAAACTAGCATAAGGGAATAAATAGACATGGACTTCTTGGGTACCTATGTAAGTTCGTTATATGACATTAAATTATAAAGGTTTACGACAAGTACAGCGACTTCCACAGTATATGATAATCCCATAAGCTAGCTTCATCGGTATTCAGCGTCAATTTCCTGCAGTGCGAGTTCAAGAAGTTGTTGTTAGTGGAAGAAAGGCAAGACTTCTGGATCCATTGCCTGAAGATTTCCCCATTAAATCTAGGACCGAACTGGGCAGATTAGTTATACAAATATGGCATTGCATTAGGGCAATCTGCCTCGGGGAAAGAATGACTTTCAAATGGAAACTGGCTCGTATTCACGTTGCCCATGGGAAAACTACAAAAACCAACTATTCAGCCAGCCCAAACGAACTCCCATACGAACTACCACTATTCATCAGTCTTTCACCACTCGGACCAAGGCGAGTTATGGAGTACCTTTGCAAATTAATTGAAATTCCCGCCACATCATAATTAAGAACGAATTAAATAAGCTTAGCTAAATAGTAAAGAAAGAGAACCGTTACGGGATTCAGACAGTAGCTGAATAATAGGTATATTAGCTGGTATAATGAAGAGAAACCATGCTTCACCGCTCGGCCACAGACAAAGTAACCGCTGTCACCTTTTAGAATACCCAAGACCTTTGGCCAACGACAAAAGAAACACTTTCTTCCTCTGAGCCATGATGAGCTCGTATACCCGGATTTGGATTATGTCCATGTCAGAAGGATTTAAAGGATTTCTGAGAGCAAGAACGAGAACCAAACTTGCCACCAACAGATATGGACCTGTGGGATTATTACTTCACAGTGAGGTCGCTGGACCTAATTTCAGGATCTTTGGTTTACGCCAACAGGATTACCAGTCTTTAATACTTTTATAAAGGATATGTTATATTTGTTATCACACAACTGTCATCGATTACGTTCCAATACTAACAGGAGCAAGGATTATTTTGAACAAATTCTATAAAACTAGGCAAAGGATGTGTCAACTTATTGTCAAGTCTATAGTTTATTCAAAATATGCTATCGAAATGCCAGTACCAACTGAATTTGTATTTCTAAATCAAGAGTGATATTTCAATAGATTCTTTAACGCTTTAACTAAGTACAAAATTATTCGGAGAGTCAAATACAGTACCCGACACTGAGAATGGAACACGAAGAAGGAATGGCCCGAAAATTATGCAAATTTCAAAATAGACGCACATCACCTAGTCATGCGAATGATGTGAAATGCGCAGCTCTCAAGAAGACGTTGAAGAAGATATAACAGAAGGAACTTGCAGAATATTCAATTCGCCGACAAGCGGTGGTGCACCCGCAAGCCACTTCTACCTCCATTCTGCAGCATGTTCAAGACACCCTAGATGTTCTCATATCGACCACAACCATTTGCCATCGATTGGTGGCTAGCGGCTTGCATGCGTGGTGTCCGTTAAGGAGACTGCCGTTGACCCCACATCGTAGACGGCAACATCTGCAATGGTGCCGGGCTCGAGCAAAGTGGACGACGGAATGGCACAGGGTAGTGTTCTCAGATGAATTACACTTATGTTGCCGCGTATGAGAGTGGCATCGATGTGGAGAATGGTCCAATCCGGCAGCAAATGTGGAACGCCCCATCGCCGCAGCATGGTTTAGGACGCAACTGCGTGCGATTCTAGGTTTCTCCTAGTTTGTTTCAGGGCACTAAGAGGGCGTAACGATACATGGATGATGTGCTGTGGCCAATGACACTTTCCTACCTTCAGAAAGTGCCCAGTGCCTTTTATCAGCAGGATAACGCCCGGTCAGACACTGCTCGCAACAGCCAACGTGCTCTGAAAGGTGTCCAGATGCTTTCCTGGACACCGTTCTCTCCTGATTTCTCACCAGTCGAACGCATTTGGGATGTGATTGGACGCTAGTCTCATTGGCTCTGTACCTAGACGTATTGCTTCATGTATGGCCGTCCAAGATGGTCCTACAACCGACTCAGGCGACGCTGTTCTCGCTCTGTATTACGCATATCATTCCGAAATAAAGATCACTTTGCTCGCTGTTTTCTCTCTTTTGCCGAGTTTCATCACTTTCTGGCCACTCCTTGCTGTTGCACTTTCAATGTCTGGTGGTGTAAAATTCTCTCTGATCTTGGGCCATTATAGCAGGAATAGTGTATGAATGTAAGGATTTTTTCCATTTTGTTAACTTTTATGGTAATTATATTATTATAATATTTTTATAATGAAAATTTTATAAAAATAATCAAATTCTAGTTTAAAAATCTTCTACAGATCACAGCTTTAGAATCGCTGTTCTATTATATTAAATTAATGCCTTCTAATATTTTTCATATCTTTTTTAATCTTTTTGCAGTAATGAAATGAAAATTCATTTTTAGTAACATATATATGCCATTAAAGTGATGAAGTATGATTGAAGAACATTTGCCGTTAACAGCCGTATTTGTACCCCAACATATTACATTAAATTACTAGTTGTAAACTTAACAGCTTTTTTAAATAATGAGTTTTTGTTGCCATTTTTACAAATTATATTCTAATAAAAAGATTCCATTGACAACCAGCTTTTAACTTCAAAAGCTTAATAAATGCACTATATTTCTATTCTATATTTCTTAAGAAATATTTCATATACATACGTTTATTATAAATAAAATCTCAATAAAATATTTTCTATGTAAAATAAATATCTAAGGAAGACTTTTCGCGAAAACAAATACATTACATAAATGACTCCTTACAGATATATTTTGAGCAAAAGAATTTTTAAACATAAATTAGCACATAAATAAGTACGTTTTTCGATAATTATGCTCACAATTATCTTATTATAAAACATATGCTATATACATGTAATATTTAAGTGACCTTCAACAAATATAAAACTATGCAAAAACAAATTTAGATTCGGAATTTCGGACACTTAAATTTCAAACTGGCAACGTTAATATGGTATTAATTTCTACGATATGAAATTCGTACAAAAAATTAAACAAGCAACAGATTTCAAGTACTTGGTATGAATAATATCCATATTAGAAACACTCAAATATTTAAGATAAATTTATAATTCCAACAAACCCTGATATTTTACAAGGCTAATTACACTCGAGATATGTGCAAATTGATATATTTTCAACATCAGAAAAATAAAGTAATTCTGATTAAAAACATCGTAAAAACACACACGGGCAAAATATATTTAACACAGATAAATAAAAAGCACATTTATAAACAAATGTAGCCTCTAAACGTTACACAGTAACTATGCTTTCTAACCATACTTTTATCAGTCACACGAATATTAAAAATAAATGGAAATTTACATTTTTAAGCTTCCACAAACATGGCTGGCTGGGCAACTCATCAGCTTTTAAAATTCAACAAGTAAAATGAATGACTCAATCAGACGAAAGAAAACATACTACATAATATCACCTCAGAAGCTCCGAAGAAGAAGAAGAACAAGCAGATTTCAAGTATTCGGGGAAGAAGTTTTTGCAGTTCGATTTTGGCAACAACAGCACGCAGATCACGAGGGATAATAAAACTTCGAGGCAAGGAGGGAGTGTACCAGCACTTCCGAAGTCCTTTTGGAACATTTATTATTACTTTTTTTTAATTAGCACCTTTTCACAAGCAAACTTCATTTTCACATAAGATGGCAGGCAGCTTCAATTCTGAAGTTCTGATGTTACGTTAACCTCCGTTTTCACACACGGCAGGTTGAGCAAAATCGAGCCATTTTCAGCTTGACGGCCAAAACTTCGGTATCATATCTAGAGAAATATAAATTAAGAAATATTTTAAAATAATAACTTTTAACTACAGGATAAATTTTCTTCTTCGGCGTAAAAATTTAAAGTACGTATTCATATTTAATTTACTAAATCTCTACATATAATAAAACAAAGAGTCTGTGTGTGTGTGTCTTTCGTTCGTGTTGCGAGTAAGCTAATAGACCCAGCGCCACGAAATTTGGTACATAGGTGTATCTACACAAGAGCCAGTGCACCTCGAAGCGATTTTTTCGAAATTCGAAATCGAATTTTTTTTATTTTATGTTTTGTGACCAAATCGCGTCATTTTGAGACATAATGGGCTACAGGAAAGCGAGATTTCACTCTATACATTTCATTTTTACATCGTCGTGAAGCGTAGACACTTAGCTATTTTACGAACTTAAAATAAATTTCGTATTTCAATAAATCGATTAAATACGAATTTATTTAGGAAGGTGAGCTTAACACCTTTTCAGCGGAATTTTTTTTAAAAAAACTTATTTTAAAAAATGTGCTGTTTATTTTCCTTTAATTTTTGGACACGTTGAACTTTAATCCTTTCGACTCCTTTTAAAAAAAGAATTTTGGAAAAATAATAATATTTTGTATTTTTTTAAAATTTTTTAAATGAAGCTTCCGAATACACTTCTCACATCTCAGATATTTTAAAATGTAGTTTTGGCAACAATTTTCCTTTCTTATTGTTGTTGATAGATTTTTGATGAAATTGCATCATTTTGAATAGTTTCATTCTTTTAAAAATTTCGGTTTGGCAACAATTTTTCATCGTATTTCTTATGTTACTGTTTTTAAGAGACTGAAAAGTTTAAGAAATTAAAAAGTTGTTTCTTTTTGCAACGGTAAATTGTTTAATTACTTTATTAGGATAATTAACATTTGTATCAAGGGATATTGCTTATTTCATTGTAATATTATGTTTTAATTATATATAATTTTAATTATAAAAAAGTTTTGCATGATATTTTTTAATCTGTTTAAGTTCTTAAACTGTTTATACCATTTGAGTTTTTAAGATTTTGCAAAGGGAAGTTGGTTAATTTATTTATTAAGATAATTAATATTTGTATTAAGGGATATTGCTTATTTCGTTGTATGCTTTTTATATGTAATGCATTTTTAACTGATTTTTTTTTCCGTTGTTGTTTGTTTCTTTTTCGATAAAATTGTTCTGCAGAATAAAATTCTGTGCAGTTTTCAAATTTAATGTTGGGTGTTTGTTCTCTTTAAGCATTTTTCTAGTACACTTAAAAGCCAGACGAAAGCTGGCCGCGCAGCGGCTAGTACTCAATATAGCAAATACTGAATCGTCTGCGGAAAAAAAACATTTTTTATTTTCTTTTACACCTATATATTAAATACTGAATCGTCTGCGAAAAAAGTGGGGTTTTTTTTTTTGTTGTTTGTTTTAATTTCTTTTACATTTCGTTTTAGATTTATTATAGTATTTGAAGAGAACATGTGGCAACGACGTAAACAAATAGAGTGCATTTTAAAGAAAGCATTTATTCTATTGTGGTTTATGCGCTATCGATGGAGTAAATTTAATTCAATCCACTAAGTTTAAATGAAATACAAAATGAGTATAACTTAATATTCCGTGCAAGGAAGTCATGTGGTGTATACATTACATTTTTTTAAAAATTATTACACAACGCCACTAACGGACACCAATATTTTTTAAAGACATAAGCATCAGATTGGAAATAAAAGTTATCTCAACCTTGAGGATGAGATGTTTGTACATGATAGCAAGAGAGTCGCTGAGTCTGAAACATTTAGAGCATGTGACTGATAAATTTGGAAGGAGAGGCAAGCAATACGATGAAAACTGATTGTAACAAGGAGTTATGAGAATAGCCGTCCGATATTTGACCTTCTTGTTCATTACGATTCCCAAAGTGTCTTAATTTCTTTATTTTTATTTTGCTACTTGCTACGCGCGCAGAGTTTGTTAACCTTTTCATTTGTAATAACACTTTAAGCTTTCATATCTCGGCTTGTGCTTGGGGCTGGATTCGTTTGAAGTAGTTCTGGAGTTAGATAGGTTATCAACAGAAATCATCCTAAATTATTTGGGCTATTACATTATGCTGCGTTACGTTACCATGCAAATTATCCCCGACGCGGCTTGGAAAAATGGCGTGCTGCAATCAGATGAGATGCAAGACATTTGTCTTTTCCAAGACCTGACAAACAATCAGCATGCAAATCATTGCTAATCGATTAAAATATTTTAATTTATCTTTCAAATTTAATGTCTACACAGCTTACTTAACTACGTGATCTATAGGTCTGCATAAAATAATAATTTGGTAATGAATAGATGGGCAGATGTACTTGCATCAGGAATTTCATGCTTCATGAAGATGTACTTGCATCAGGAATTGTTTCCCTGGCTGTTATAAATGTAACTTTTTTAATGGAATTCTGATAACGTTTCATTTTAGAAGGTAAACCAGACGTTAATCAAAAACGAACACGTTAAAAAAATTTAAAAATTTGGCACAGATTTCCTTAACTGTGTCAATTAATGAAGAAATTACACGGTGCTTCAGAAAAAAACTTGGACAAACTTTTAAGAGGTAGTAAAATACAAACGATTTTTTGTCATACAATGCATGGTTGAAATGAATCGTAAATGCACTAGAAGGCGGATGCTTGCCACCGTGCAACAGTTCCTAAGGCAGCATCCGAGACGCACTTACCGGAGGTCCTTTCTTGTTTCCAATGACTCCAAGAGGCATTTGTACTACACATTCCTTTCTAGATCATAAAATGGACACTAGACGCTGTCTTCCTTCTGGAGAGCTTTCGAGATGAGGCCTTTACTTTATCCTCATCCACTTGCTTTTCCTTTCTACAAAGATCTCCCCCCCCAGATAAGGACTTTTACATGTGTTTCTTAAACAAGTAATTCGAATACTTATCCTAGAAAGCGCCAGTAGTGGTGAATCTACGAAATTCGATTGACGTCAAAGGTTCTGAGGGAACGAATCAGTTCACGATTGTCCAGAACGCCAACATATATTTACAGACTTGATGGGAGAAGTACGACATTTTGCTGTTGGAAGCTTTGTCAGAATTGCTGGAGGATATTTCAGCAGCTACCCTGCGCGGTATGTATTCCAGGACGATGGAAAACTAGCCCATTTTCGACAGGACGTACAAATCTATCTGGTTGTCACTTTTCCTGGTTGTAGGATTGGACGAGGTAATCCTATTCTTATGCTTTATCGATCTCCTGTTTCTCAATTCTTTTCGTCTAGACCATGGTTTCTCAACCCGAAGGGAGGGCGATTGCATCGTCTATAGTTTCGGGAGGGGGAATGCGGCCAGCGTGACGTCCTTCGTTTTCCTGCTCTGGAATTAAAAAAAATAATCAAAATATGTATTTTTTCGAGTTTTGGAAAGGGGGATGATCTTCTAACAATAGTGAAATGGCTCAAGAATCTCGCTTGTGTAACTGATTTTGGATCAGATAAGGAGCGCATAGCCAGAATTTTGTCGCTGCTGCAGCTAGCTATGCGCGATGTGCCAGAGTTTTCAAGAAAATCAGCCAATCCTCCATACAAGTGCTTTCATCGTTAGGTCAGGAATTCTCGCCAATCGTATACTGTATCCATCGCTTCAAAAATTTAGGCTGCAGCTCACTTCTGTTGCGGAATTTTACATGATGGCCTGCATAAGCCTTTTAGCGGCTTTACGTTTCATTTTCGCAATGCATTCTATGACATAAACGAATGATAATTGCATTGTTTTCTAACACCCCTTAAATGTTGTTCCATCTTTTTTAAAATATCTTGTACATAAAAATGGCTTATATTAACGTATGAATTTCATATAATTCAAGTCTACAAAATTACATAGTTTTCTAAAATTATGGTACAAAAAGTTAATGTAAAAATAAATTATTTACCTGTTACACTAATCTTTGCAAAAACGTCAAGTCCTCCATCATCGTTGTCCGTTTGATTTACACAATTAAGCACTTCAATCTTGTGTCTGACAATGTTCTCGGATGACCTGATGATTTTAGTAGATGCACGAAAAATAATTTTATATAATGTACCCTCTTCATTGCTCAAAAACCTAACAAATCTTCATAAAAATAGTGTTTTTTAAATTCCTCTTTAACAGAAAACATTCTTTATAAATGCATGTACATCGCTTATTTAATTCCCTCTTTCAAAATTATAATCCATCTGGATATGCGTAAAAAGTCAGTAGCACACTTTGATGGCTACCAATTGCCCAGTCAGTTCATGCAGAAAATTTAAGTATAACAAAATGTATTATCCTTCTTCAAACAGACTTCACCAATACGGCCCTTCGGTTATCAAATGACTCCAGCTGGCAAACTCGGACCAAGAATCCAAATTGACTTGCAAAGCATCATTGACCTGCTTGCCGTATATTGAAGGAGTTTGCGATTTTCGACTAACAGCTGCAAGTTTGTAATTGCTGCCTCCGTTATTGTCCCAGTATTCCTTACCAGAACATCTGTAACACACGCAGAATTCTATGGACTGAAATTTAACGGCAGACTGTGGTATGGACAAAATGAAGGAAAAAGTGTCATATTGGGAGCTGCCAGCTTCAACGCCACTGGGTGCAAATGATGCTGGTACATCGGTGCTGGTGGCCCACTTGTCGAACGTCACTCTTAGAAATACCTCTTTGTCGAAAGCGAGGTTCTTCACCTTGATGGTCCCAGTTATATTATCCTCGCCTTCTCGAATGATGACGTTCTCCAAGGACACGCAATTTCTCTGGAGTTTGTCTCGAAACTGAAGATAATCGGAAGCAGGTTGGGCGAACTGTGGTACCCATTCAATGTCCGAAGTGGGGTTGGGTTTGACCCCTTTGGTTACCTGTGCCAAAAACTCATCTGTCCATCGGGGCGGACAGTTGGAAGGCTCGGACATTATCTTCACATGAGTCAAGGCAAGTCCCTTGTCATCGGCGAACCAAACGCGTTTTTTGTTGTTCTCTCTAGAGTCTTCATCGGATTTGGCCATTAAGCAAGATCGGACGTCTTTGTTGGAGGGATAGCCGTTGAATGCGGAGTTCAGCTTGTTGCGACGACTTTGGGCGTTGTGGAAGGGACTATAACCAAAATCCATGAAAGAATGTGTACTGAAGAGGGGAGGACTGGCCGACAGGATCATCTCCAAGTCGATCGGCATAACTGCTGTCGATTATTTCGTATGAATAGAAACTTTTAGCTTCAGTTTTGTTCGAAACAGAAATCCGAAAGACCGGATCTAGAAATAAGAGAAAACAATATTTAATTCATGAAGATCAAAACACTACTAACACTTAAGAAATACATGAAAATCAATCAAATTTAACAAAACATAATCCAAGTATAATAAATTCTTCGAAAATTAGCAAGATAATAAATTCTCGATATCATATAGCTAAGAAGTTCTTGGAATATAACTCAAGTCGGAATTTCGATGCTAATTTTTTTTTTTTTTAATTTTACATGAAATATATATTTGTGAATCTAAATTACAGTTTGATTAGTTCGAGATTCCAAGAAATTGCATATTATTATAATATTTATGAGACAATTAACAGCACTGCCATCGGTTCGATTGTTTTTGGAACAGGGTTCAATTTACAAAATTAGAGGCCCAAGGCAAAACTTGCAATAAAGGGCTTTCTTCTTTTAAGTACAGTAGATATTGACATTTGTGAAAATACGTAATAATTTGGCATTTTCTATTTAAAATTGTTTAAACAAAAAGTACATTTTGCTTTTCTATTTTCTTTATTTCCATGGTTTCATTTATAATGCATAAAAGATAAGTTTAGCGACGAAGGTGGGTTCCATCCATTGGTTCCGTAAGATCACAGAGTGTAGCAGGAAATGTCATTGCCTAATGACCTGTATTCCATATTTATTACGATGCTATGTAACAGAATAACACAAAGTAAAAATTAAAGAATTCAAGCGAACAAAACTCTACACAATCTGTAAGCAAAAAAGAGAATGCTCAATCACCCCCTCTATTAAATAATTATAATCAACTAAAAATCCGATGGCAATGTAATCGAATACCATTTTTTTAAAATTATCTCCGCTTAGCGTTTGGAAACTGCTCTTAAAGAGTCAAATAATTAATAATTTAATTTAAAAAACTTTCAGGCAAACAAACACCTTTTTGGGGAGGGGTCTCTTGAAGAAGAGGAACTGATTCTCGAAAACGATTCAAAATCTATGCCAAACTAAGTAGCTTTTTCGCCCAATTTTAAATTTTATACCGGCGTGTTTCCCTTCCAGTTTGATTCTTTTTCAAATGATTTGGTTTTAAATCGTTTATAATAGGCTTACCGGACGTCTCTTGACTGGGACTGTCCGGTTTGATGATGCAGTCCCTGCGCCCTTGCGTCCAGTTCGTCTTGGCTATTTGGTAAAATTTTGAAAGTACAGCATATACACTATTAATATCAATGCAACCCCACAAGAGTTTAAGGTCTACCAGCGGTCGAGCGGTTAAGTCACTGAATACTGGTAGTTTCGACCTGGACTAGATTCTAGGCGAACAGCTGGCTGCATGGGCATTTTCGTGGTTTTCCCCAAGTGTAACGTGTATACGAGCCAGGTTTTCTTAAAAAGTCCTCCACGAAAGCCTCCCTCCTCCTACGCAGATAGCCCTAATGTGCTTCGCCGTTATTTCAATAAACCAAACTTACAAGAGTTTGCAGCATTTTATGACAAATGTGTTGTTTACACTGAGCTTTAGGAAAACAGTTGCGGAGGAGCTGATTCTTTACTTGGATAAACAGCAGTGACTTAACATGGTCTAAAGCTGAAATTCCAGATGAAACTATCGCAAATAAATGCAATAAACAAAAATTAACTTTTCGATGAAGAATTAAATAATTTAAAAAAAAGTTTACACTAGGATTAGGATAAATAATAATAATTTTTTGGTAGTAACTACGTATATCAATTGAGTTATTAAAAAATTTAACTCTGTGTGTGTGTGTGTATTTTAATTAACAACTCTTTAATTAGCTTTTTCCATCAAACTTAGTAAGTAGTAGGTTCAAAATCCTCAAAAGTCCATCAAAGGTTTCCATTCTAGAAGACTATTTTCTGTTTTATTTTCTCAACACTGTCCAGATTTGAGCAATAACCCTACTTCTAACCTTGTTTCTCCATTTTCTAGTAAGTTTTTACTTTTTCGTTACTTCTAGCGTGTTCTTTTTTTGTAGTCTAAAGGGACAATTTGCCCAGAAGGACTATTAATTTCATTTTGGCATTTTGCCTAGATTCACTGCAAGTGTTGTTTCACTTTTCAAATTGTTGCCAACAGATATTATCGCCCTGTGTTATATTTAAGAAATTCAATAACGAAGAATCTGCATAAATGTGTGTATGTTTCTCCCATTGTGATAAAACAACGTTACCTAGAGCCATCCAATTTTGAATAACGTAATCCTCCTGCGAATATGAGCATCCGGAAACCCAAATTTGAAATTTAGAATTTGTTTTATTATCGATTTCATATTTTGTAAAACTTTAACGAATTTTTCAATAACAAACCCCAGGATTTCAAAGCGAGCCATGGCGACGTTGTACAGAAAAAACATTTTTATCTCCAGCGCGCGAGACTGTGTATCGGAAATTCTAAAGATATGCTCATTTTAAAATTATTTTGTGATATTGCTGTTGAACTTAATTTTATGGTTTAAGTGCGAAGAGCATGATATATAATAAATAAAAATAGCACACAAAATGCTAAAAAAAGCCCTTTTGGACAAAATTTAAAATCTGAAAAATTTCAGATTTTTTTTCTTTATCCCAAAGGAGCGTTAGCTAAGAAGGAGTATTAATTGCATTTTGTGTCGATTCACTGTAAATGTCCGTATCACTTTTCAAATTGTTGCTACCAAATATTATCGCCCTGTCTTATATTTAAAGAAATTGAATAATGAAGAAATACACTGTGATAAAACAACGGTACCTAGAGCCATCTAATTTTAAATAAGGTAATCTTCCTCCGAATATGGGCATCTGGAAACCCAAATTTGGAATTTGTTTTATTATCGATTTCATATTTCGTTATACTTTAACGAATTTTTAATTAAGAAACTCAACGATTTCAAAGCGAGCAATGGCAACACTGCACAGGAAAAAGGGGAAAAAAATTATCTCCAGCTCGAGAGACTACCGATGGCAAATTCTATAGATATGCTCATTTTAAAATTATTTTGCATTCTAAAAATACTGCTGAATTTTATGGATTAAGTGCGAAGAACATGATATTTAATAAATAAAGGTAACAGAAAACGTTAAAAAAACGCCGCTTTGGACGTAATGTCAATATTTCAGATTTTATTTATTTATTTTCATTACGTCCAAAGCGGCTTTTTTTAACGTTTTCTGTTACCTTTATTTATTAAATACCAACTTCCAGATTTTATTTATATGCTGATTTGATTTATATAATAGCATGAAACTAGTGTCCAAATTTAATTGCTTGAAAATACAGATATATTATTAACAGTATTTTTCTGGTAATTCTGTTTTCCTGTGTTATTATAAATGCCATCACCCGTGCTTTTGAGTTACCGCGGACGTCCTTCCCGGTTAATTGGTTAATATAGATATATATAATTTCTGAAGCTCGTTAGACAGTTAAAATGAGATCCAAGAAAAAATGCGAGATGGGGAAACGCTTTATCCTCTCCTTAGAAAACATCTTTTCCTTTATTTTTCTTTTGAGAAAACGAGCTAAAACGGGGGAAACCTAGAAAAGAATAGCCAGCACGTGTCATGCCGAGTTCCATGACTTCTTTTAGCTTATCCTGGCACCGGTACTAGCACCGGAAATATGCTGACAGCAAGGGAAACACTTTTCTTTTTGCTTCTGCCTCGGAAGTGTAACCCCATAAAATTCTATTTATCTTGCACATACGCTCTATTTTGACGCACTAAAATAAAAGCACGCGATAACCTCAAATGTAAAACTAAAATGTTATTTATAAAAGGTTCTAGGTTGATAAACAAAGGCTAAAAATTAAGAAACAGAAAAGGAATATACAAACATAGCAATCGAAACTGTCACTTTGTAAAATATCCACAACAAAATCTTTAAAAATATACGAGAGACTATAAAACATTATCAATATTTCCCATTTTAACCTACGAAAATGAGAATAGAGAAAAAATAAATAATAATAATAATTTTAAAAAACTGAAAGCTTTCACATTATGCCCAAAGCAGAGTTTTTTTTTTTTTTTAACGTTTTGTGTGTTACCTTATTTATTAAATATCATGTTCTTCGCACCTAAACCATAAAATTCATTTCAAGAGCAATATCGCAATACAATTTTAAATTAAGTATCTTTAGAATTTCCGATACACAATCTCACGCGATGGACATAAAATTGTTTTTTCTGCACAACGTTGCCATTACTCGCTTTGAAATCCTTGAGTTTGTTAATCAAACATTCGTTAAAGTTTTACAAAATTTGAAATCGATAATAAAACAAATTCCAAATTTCACTTCCAAATGCCCGTATTCGCAGTAGGATTACCTTACTCAAAATTCGATGGCTCTAGGTACCGTCGTTTTATCACAATGCTAGAACCATACATACATACATACATTCTCCATTCTTTAATTTTTTTAAATATAATACAGGGCTGCAATATTTGGTGGCGACAGCTTGAAAAGTGAACCTACATTTGATGTTTCGAACGCAAAATGCCAAAACGAAAACAATAGTCCTTCAGAGGCAAAGCCCCTTTGGACTACTACTACTACTAATAATAATAATAATAATCTGAAAAGATTTCAGATTTTGAATTACGTCCAAAGGGGCGTTTAAAGTTTGTGTGTTACCTTTATTTATTAAATATCATGTTCTTCGGACTTCAACCATAAAATTCCGTTCAACAGCAATATCGTAAAATAATTTTTAAATAAGTCTATCTTTAGAATTTCTGACACACAGTTCCGCGCGCTTTAGATCTTTTGACCCCCGTATAGTGTTGCCATTGCTCGATTTTAAATCGTTTGAGTTTGTTGATAAAGAAATTCGTTAAAGTTTGACAAAATATGAATTAGATAATAAAAAAAATTCCAAATGCGTGGAAACGTACGTTTTTCAAAATTGGATGGCTCTAGGTACCATTGTTTTATCACATTTGGAGAAATATACATACATTTAGGCAGATTCTTCATTATTTAATTCCTCTAAATGCAATACAGGGCTGCAATATTTTGTGGCAACAGTTTGAAAAGTGAATCAGACTTTTAAGGTTTCCGACGTAAAACGAAAACAATAATCCTTCAGGGACAAAGCTCCTTTGGACTATTAACAACAAACAAACAAAAACTATAAAACAGTGGTCTCAAACGAAGGGGGGGGGGACGCGAAGACATTTCAAGTATATTTTTGTTGTTCATACGGTGTTGCAAGGATTTCAAGACTTTAGTTGAGTTTTACATTAGTTTCATTTCCATTAAAAATGGACCTGAATAATGCATATCGCATGAAAAGATTTGAAGACACAAGTTTTATCAACCGTTTGCTCGTCAAAAAATAAATAAAATCAGTTACGAATTTTTGCGCTATAATAATCACTTTGTTTAGGAATACTTCAATATGTGAACAGCCTTTTTTAGTCCAAATGGCGATAGCCAAGAAGGATTAAGTCTCAAAACGGAATTTTGCGTCGAAACACTAAACCCTGTATTATATTTAAAGCAATTAAATAATAATGAGTCTGCATGAACGTATGTATGTTTCTCGCACTGTGAAAAAACAACAGTGGCTAGAGCCATCAAATTTCTCCCGCCGAATACGAGCACCTGGGAGCGCGAATTTGGAATTTGTTTTACTGTCTAGTTCATATTTTGTATAACTTTGAACAACGTTTTAATTAAAACACTCGAACGACTTCAA
This sequence comes from Stegodyphus mimosarum, assembly GCA_000611955.2. NCBI lineage: Eukaryota > Metazoa > Arthropoda > Arachnida > Araneae > Eresidae > Stegodyphus > Stegodyphus mimosarum. The sequence continues at coordinate 468,009 of KK116251.1, read as the reverse complement.
AGCGAGCAGTGGCAACACTGTAAGACATAAAACATTTTTATCTCCAGCGCGCGAAACAGTTCTATGACTTCTATCACCAAATACTGTGACAGATACTTCCCGAAGGTAAAGCGGTGACAACTGTAGCTCTGTCAGAATATGAATTCGCGTAGTGAAAACAAAAAGTTCTTTTTGAAATGTTAAAAATATCAGAAATACGATTAACAATGTCGGCGAATTTTAATTCTTTCTAAAATGCATAAAAAAAGAATGATAAAAACATTTTACTTATGTATTTGACAATAATAAGGTTTTCTTTTTCTCACAGTTCCCGACATTGAAATATGAAAAATCGAGAAATTTCTGTGGAAAAACACAGATGCTGAGTAAAATATACAAATACTTAAATAGATGGTCTAAATTTTATGTTGCTTGTCTAATTTAATTTTGTACAATTCTATACTGAGTAAATTCTAAATAGGGAATGAAAACTTTTGTTCATCAAAGTGCTTTTAAAATACGACGAAAATAAAACTGACAATTTACATATATATATTGTGTGAATAAACTTGGTAATGTCTCGATATATTGATGTAAAACAAAATTAAAAATTAATAATAACGTATTAAACACTGAATCGTAATAAAAAATTCTACATTGAAACAACTCAAATCAAATAAATAAATTAAAAAAAATGGCTAAGATGACTAAAGGAATGGAATGTCACAATTTAAGTTTAATTAAATCAGTATATTTAATTTCTTGTTGAGATACACTCCCGTTTAAGTCTTATAACCGGGAGATTCGGCGATCTATGGGAATACATGGAAATGTAATGAGAAACCGGAAAAGTCCCGTTACATCGGGAGATTTGGCAGCTATAACTTTTATAAATATAGTTATTTACAACACTTGTTTCCCACTTACTGTCGGAAATTTTATGTTTGAGATCTTTTATAATATTTAAACAGGTCGACTATTACTGCAGATGGTTCTTACCAAAGAATATGTATTGTTAAGGAAAATCTCTCCGCAGCAGGAGTGGCTCCGTCAGAACGCAGAGGGAAGCAGTTGCGCATGCGGGAAATATCTGTCGCCAAAACACAAAAGCTCGAAGCCGGCCTCGAGATTCGAAAGTCAGGAGTTCAAAAACCGAATATCGTTCAAATTTCTTTAAACTTTAAAGGAAAAGAAAATATTGTTTCGCGTAAGTAAATTAATTAATTAATGGATTAGTTATTTTTGAGCGAAAGAAAAAAAGAAAATCAATGTTTAATTTATCGCGAAACGTCAAAAAAGGAAAATTTTGTCAAAAGAACGTTTCTTCTTAACACGATCGCGGAGGGAGAAATTCTCGCCGCCAGGTTCCGTCGCCAAATCTCTTGGCGAATTTTCCCTCCGCTTTGCAGCGGCGTAATAGCAAACTGGTGTACACTACGTCTATGGAACCTTTCCTTCTTTACATAAACTTTCTTTGGTTCTTACATATTATCTCGTCAACCATGAAACTGTCGCCAAGGAGCGCGATTTACCGCCAATTATAGATAAGCGGAACGTAACACAATCGGAACATCTACGCTTTCGTTTGATGCAACCTCGATTGATTCTCGATAAGCTACTTTTTATTTTTATGAATAAATAAAAAGGAATATTTATTATATTATATGAATAAGGAATATTTATTTATGAATAAATAAATATTCCTTATTCATAAAATTTTATTTATATATTTTTAAATCCTCATTCATAAAATTATTATTTATAAAAGCATAAAACTGCATTTTTTCTCGCATTTTGCGAGGAAAAAATTAAAAGTTTAGAACTTGCCTGCTACAGAACAGCAAGCAGAGCATTATTTTCAAAGTTATAGGATCATACCGCCAAAAAAAGTGCATTTAATGGGTACGATATGGTCAGATAGATATGACCGACAAAACAGTGACAGACTGGGAAAATTACCTGCGAGAAATTTGTACTCAGAGTTTTCTAAGCAGAGCTTCTAGTAAAAAATGAAGCACCTAATAAAATAATACAGATCAACGAAAGCCTTTTTGCGAAGCTCGAAAACGATGTGGGTCGCATACTGATTGTTTATTAAATTTCTTTAGAATTCTCCATGAAAGTCTGGAGCAACTTCGAAGAAATCTCCGTCTCTTTCCTAGTTCCATAGTAGCCATCTTTCACGGTCCACGGAATAATACATAAGTATCCTACAGATTGAGTTAATATTACAAACACACCACTCTAACATTATTTGCTTACAGATGGATGCTTTCGGGAAGGACTTTCTAAGGAAAATTGACTTACATTCATATTACACATGCAAAACATCTGGAAATGTCAAGCAGTTGAGCTTCTTTAACAGTGCAAAATGAGAAAAAGGAAAAAAGGGAGAGTTTGCATTCACATATTAAGCAACAAGACCTATAAAGCAACATTTCTTTTACGAAATGAAACATATGGGCAGTAAAAGAAAATTCAGAAAACCTTTACCCCCACCCGTTGCAATTATCTCAACAGCTTGTGACAAATCTTGAGATATCTTCAATCGTCCTTACTACCCCGACCTCATTTAACGATTTTTAAACCAATTAATAATCCCAATAATTTATCGTTGGCAAGTTAAAAATAATAATGGTTGGTTATAGATTATAGCTAATGTGCACATACTTAAAAAAAGTGGAGCATGAAGTGAGTTGTTTATTTGTTGTAGGAAAAATCTCACATTAAGCAGCCAAACTGGAATTTACTAGTCGACCTTAATTTGAAATTCTACTATTATAATGGATACACTTGTTATTTGCATATATTTACATTTAGAAGGTCTCCGGGAAATAAATTCTCACCTCGTCTTCGACAAATAAGAATATAATTCAGTTTTGAGCGAGAGGGAAGAGCTGTTGTTATTCATAAATTTTCGTTACCTATCATACAATTAAAATTTAAGGAATTATCAGGATAGTTTTCGATGTTCCAATTTTACTCACAAATTCAGATGACAGAGAGACACATTAAAAATAATTCAGTAAAGGGAAATACAAATGGAAAAAATATATGTTAAGAAATGAGAAAGTGCTCTTTTCCGTTATACGATAAGACGCGTCAAACAATTTTCTACAGAAAGATATGTGCGTCAATTTTGTTCACCGGCTATCGCTAAATTAAATACATTGTTCTTATCTTTTACAGGTGTTTATATTTTCAAAATACAGCCAATAAAAGATGTAAAAAATGTGTCATTCTATATTTTATTCTTTGTTTACTCAAAAAAAAATAATAATAATGAAGATGTTCCTTACGTTTACAAAAAATTTTACCACAAAAAAGGTACAGATACCAGACCACTGTTGTACAGGTATACTCCCACCGCATTAACTGAACACTTTCCTCCGAATTTTGATGAACAGCACCTCGAAAGACGATTCGACAGTCTCCTACTCCTTTTCCACTAGCACTAAAACACTCGAGAGGACTTTCGGCTTGTTAGTATTTTGATTACCCCCATGCTACACTGGCACCATATACTTACAAACAATCTTGCCTTCTCTGGTCCATTGGTACGACATCGAATCTGGCCCATCGGTATGGAAGCCAGGGCACTTAACTATTAAACCGATCAGGTTAAGTGCAGGGGGCCAACTATTATTTACTCTGAGTAAATTAGGTAAAGGTCCCTTACACAAGTTATCCCCGATTAACAACGCCTTCCTAGTGCCCACGATGCCGTTCTAGTGCAAAGGTGCAACTGTTGTCTCCTGCAACCGACATCGCAAGGTCTGCCACCGCTTCAGGTGTCACCGGTGGTCCAGTCTTATGTCCTGACCTACGATATTATTGAAACATTTGAGACACAGCATTTACATTCAATGGTTTAAGTAGCTCTTACGTGATCCAGATTACACTAGGGCAAACTACTTGATCAGATTGAATATTTGTTGTCTACAGTTACGTACTGGTCAGTGGATATTTTACTATTTTGAACATGGATTATATATAAGATGTTTCATCAAATCGGTTACAAACTTTCAGGAGAGATAGAGTACACCTAGATGATAGGAAATCACATAACAAAGCATGATCGAAATGGCTCTCCTGGCGCAGTAATGACAACACAAGAAAGGAGAAAGAACATGAACGGAGTGAGGAAATACATATATCATACTTAGCACAGCAGGCATCAAGAAATAAGAACAAAAACAGACAACGATCGTCATCAAAGAAGGTGTTCGAAATTACGACTCTGGACTCTGGTTCATTCCATACATCTCCGGCATATGGCAGATTCGATGTTCTAAAAAATACTGTGCATGTCCCGTACTTCCCCAGCACCTACGACGATGTGCTAACACGTTCCTCAGCACTTCTAATGGGGGTTTCGAACACCAATGTCTTGACGTACCCCAAAAAGAAGTAATCAATGCAAGTGAGAGGCCTGGCGATCTTGCTGGCCAATGCATTAAATCACTCCTGCCCGATCGCATGTTGAGGATAAGTTTCGCATGTAATTTCGAACACCTTCTTTGATGACGATCGTCTGTTTTCGCACTTATTTCTTAGTTTCCGCTGCATTATGCATAATAAACATATATTCTCAACTATTCGGTCCTTCCTTTCTAGTGTTTTGTGTCGTCACTACCGCGTCAGGAAAGCGTTTCCGACTATGTATTGCTATGTGTTTTTCGATCATCTAGGTATACTCTGAAAGTTTGCAACCGATTTGCTGAAACACCCTGCATATAACAATTCATACTACATGTGAACAGCATGAACATCATACGCATTTAATGGTTATAGTGTGATTAACCGGATACTAGTAATCACCGTTGAAATAAGCCAGAGGCGAAATTATGTTTTCTCACTGAAAGTATCGAGTTAACATAAATATATATATTTCTCGGATGGGGGGAGCAATCTTTGGCGCGTGTTGTTCTGTAACGGAGAAGAAGAATAAAGAGTTTTATGAAATACTATGACCCATTACGAATGAATCTATGAATACACCATTGCAAACGACATATGGACTATTACGTATGAATTCTAAAGAGCTTTATGAAATACTATGACTTATGAATGAATTTATGAATACGCCATTACAAATGACAAATAGACAATTACGTGAGAACTGTCATGAACGTTTGATAATACATGAACGTCTGTAAAAACACTACATAACTATTACGAATTTATTATGAATTATTACGAACTATCGCCAACTGTAATGACTGAATTAAACTTATAAACTATAATGAATGAAATTATGCGCCATTCTGAAATGAAACGTTATGAAATATAGTGAACTTTGACATTTTGTATACTTATATTATTACTAAATTATTACCACATTTATTCATCATATACTATGTGCTACTAATCAAAATTTATGAGACATTATTTCAAATGTTGATGTATATACTGCCAAACTGTTACCAAACAGCTATATTTTCCTTCCATTAAACAAAATTTGCACTACCAAAATTCTGGATACGACTCTAAAGTTTGTAGTGCAAAGGTACCGATTGTAAACATTTATTTGTAAATTACATTCAAAATTAATAAATATGGAAGTGTAATAGGGCTATATCTATTCACTTATAGGAAACATTGGGTGCCCTATTACATTTTAACCTGTACCTGCAACGGAGAAGATTCGAGAAAATGACACTGAAACTTATCCCCCCCCCAAAAAAACAGAATTATTCATAAAATAATAATAAATAGAAGTAAGAGCTTATTTACGCCCCCCCCCGCTCCAAAAAAACTGAAAATCGACATTCCAAATCAAATTGAGAAATGTCCGTCTGTAATAAGCAATTCCTCCTCCGCCGCTTAAAATGATCAATATCTCTTCCAGCCTGATTTCTAGTTTGTAAATTATCTGCGGAAAGCATTTAGAGGACCATTTGCTTAAGGCTAGGGATGTTTTCATGAAATGGCTTCATAAGACGTAGATCGGCTGGAATACAAGATTATTCCGGCTTAATCTAGCCCGTAGTAGTATTAGAAAGCCCAATTTTTATCTTGGAAAGAAAGAAGCCTTTTTTATAAAAGAAACAGCAGCCTGGGCATGCTTACGCACACTGAGTTTTAGTATGTTAATAAGAAAAGGCATAACAACAAAAAAAAATCTTACATTACGCAATGATACCGGCACTTCCTGTACCTTATCTCAAGCTAAAAACGAATCAACATAAACGTGCTGGGATTTTTACATGAGAGGACAGGTATGAGAAATCTTTGAGCCGGCGAATAGTAGCTTACTTGCCAACAATATTCCGGCCTATTTTTTAATTTCTTTACGCAATTCTTACGAGTTAGGATGCTCTTGTAAGACAAGAACCGGTTTCAAACCAGTGCGTAATACTGTTAGAGTTTTCAGTTTGGATTGTTTAATTATGGAAAACACTCGAGGTCTACTGCTTAACTGGAAGGATGCCTTCGTGAGGACTTTCTTAGGGGAAACTGGCTCGCATACACGTTACACGCGGGGAAACCACTTAAACGCCATGCAGCCACACCGCTCGCCGGGATGTTGGTTTTTCTGAAGTAGAAACATGAAAAATCACGCAGACTCTCATCGGGATTCAAACCACAGATCTTCCGAGTGCCAGCCAGATGGGTGAGAAATACCACCACGAAAGCGCGCCTGTATCAAATGTTGAAAAATGTTCATTTTTATCTTGCGCAAAATTTTATTCTTACAGACTCCGTCTGCCAGAATTTAAGCCTCGGTTTGGTTTGATTTCGTTCAGTTGATTGTGGCAAACACACTACGGTTATCTGCTTAAATGGAAGAACGCCTTCGTGGAGAACTTCCTAAGGAAAACTAGCTCATCCACACATTACACATGGGGAAAATCACGAAAACGCCCGTGCAGCCAGCTCATTCGCCAGGAATCGAACGCAGGTCGGATCTACTGGCATTCGGGAATTTTTCCCCCTCGGTTGATGGGGGACCATCACTATTTAGAGAATTTCTCTGCTGGGATATTTTAAACTAATAGCATTTCTTGACTTTCCTAAAAGTTATTCTGAGTTTCTAAACGAAGACTGTGATATTTTATGAAAACATTTCTTACAAACTTGATAACCTTCAATCTTTGAAGAAAGTCAATCCACTGCGATTTTTGTACCACCTAACACGTACTATCTATCTATTAACATCTCGATGTTATTCCTCAAGAGTTCTATTCTAGGAATTTTGTGTCATTTAAGCCACAGCACAGAAATGAAATGTTTACTCAAGAACAGGTAAGTGGTATGTATTCCCAGATGTCTCAAGCGCTCAGCTGATTCACCCACGCCTCAGAATCAGTGACAGCTGAGAGAACGAAAAACAGCTTACTTCGCGTTTTCTATATCTGGACGCTCTCCGCGTGAATTGTTTCAAAATCCAACATTCCCCCTCCTCTATTAAAAGAAAGCTTTATAAGATAAACTGCTCATCTCATAAAACATTTTTAATCCAATTGTCTAAATGCATGAAAGCATTATTTCGTTTACATCATAGTTCCTTGAGTAGGCAATGGGGGGGGAGATGAGACGGAAGATTTCATTCTAAATAATTTTAAACGCTAATCAACCCTTAAATACTTTTTTTAAATTAATGAAATAAACTGGAAATGTAAAATCTCTCCATAAAAATATTTAATGTGGGCGTCATATGACTTCCTTGTATGAACTATTAAATTATACACATTTTTTCTGCACTTCAATTAGATATTTCTTATTCAATCGGTTCAGTTCTCATTTCGCGGTACAAAAATACATAAAAACTCAAAACTTCATTGAAATTTCTAAAATAGAGAAAAATACAGGTAAAAACAGTTAAACACAAAATACAAACACATAAACTAAAACACAAAATACAGTTAAAACTTTTTTTTACACTTCAAGTTTCTAAGCGAACACAAGCAATTCGGCCAACGGGTACGAAAAACAAAGTTTCGGTGCACAAAACTGAAAGTTAACTTTTGGTCCCAATGAGCAAAAAGTCACTGTAGTTGGTGCACCAACCGACTTTATTCACTACACTACTTAAGAGTTTCAAATGTAAACAAACGGCGATTCGCTAGACCAAGCGTCACTTAAAATTTTTAATTGGTGATAATTCTACAACTATTGCATGCAGATTAATGAAAGGCATACGTATGAACATCACATTTTAATCATTTTTAAAACAAAAAATGCACAATTTACCAACATATAAGAATAGAAAAACTCACCTTACCAAGCCGGTTTTAAATCACCTCCTTATTCATCCGAAAATCAAACTTTACATGAATAGTCAACACTATGACGACGTAATATTCAAGCCACATCCGAATCAAGGACTTGGTTGACAGTTTCAAATAATTCTATGCACGTTTTGTGCGTTGTACCGAAGTGAGGAGATACTGTAGAACACTTGAAGTATTAAAATATTCATCTTAACTTTTCTCTGGTTTCAGTATAATAGTCTCGGAACCTTTTGGACAGACGGTGTAATCACTTTAATTCCTCATAACTCTGAGAAATGTCTTTAGAACTTGAAACAAATAATACAGCTAAAGAATCATTTAAAAAAAACTTGTATTTTGAAAATTACTGGCACTCATTGATAAGCGTTTTGAAGCAACCTTTGAAATCGGCACTTTTTCCCAAAATTCCATGCTCCGAAAAAGAGTCAGAGATTTCATGCCTGTGCATTAAGTCAAATTGGTCACTCGAAGCGAAAGGTGGTAAACTTCTAGAGGTGTGAAAGCGGTTTTTTTTTTAACCACTCTCACTCTAACAGGGGCGTTAAAGGTCACTTTCAAACAAAAGAGTTGAAATTTTCACTCGAAAGATTTAAAATGTGCAGGGCGAATGTTTGGCTATATGCTTATGCGATGGGAGGTCTTTCTCCGAACGATACGATCCACGCGTATACTCGATACGGCAAAGAATCCCCACTGCGTGGAATCGATATTTTTATACGACACACACTAGTTAGTTAACTTAGTTACGAACGTAAGATCGATGGGATAGAAAGAAAATGTAAAACTTGTGTTATAACATAACAGGACTAACGCATTTTTGTTACTTGAATACAGTCGTCAAAGGATTCACCTTGGTTTCTGAACTACTCTGTCAATCCCTGTGGATCTTGAGCGGGAAAAGAAACTATCAGTCATGCGCACTTCCAGTCCTAAGTTGCATTCTCTACAATATAAAAGTTGGTTCCCACAAAACAGTGTTTCTCGATCTGTGGTCCACAGGCCACAAGTGGTTCTCGAAGCCTGCCCACAGGCTGCGTTCAGACGGCGACGTAAATGCCACAGAGGCATAGTCACAACGAATAAAATGCGGGAATTCCGTTGACACCTGCGACACCGGGTCTAAGCCGCATCCACTTTGAGAAAGTAAATCTGCGCATGCCCGGATGTGTCTACAGATTTCCCGATCTGTTTTCCTATTCAAGTTTCGCGCGTTCGCTCTGATTAGTCGACGCTTATCCCAAGTCGACATAAAGTTGAAAACTTCGAACTTTATGCCAAGAGCCCTAAACCAGATCGACGGGGATAAGTGTTAGGCGGTCCGCAGAGCAATCTAATTTATAAAAGTGGTCTTCGCCTGAAAAACCTTCCAGGAACGCTGCCATAAAATAAATTACTTAGTCTTTCTTTTTCGCTTGGCAAAATTCAGTGAGCGTAGCTTAATAAGCGATATTTTTCAAACCTTTGCGTAAACTTGAGAAGATCCGAAACTTCTGTTTACCAGACAAAAGGCAGGGAAAAACAAAATTAACAAGAATTCAATGCAAAATTAAATCACTTTGTTATTGAAAACTTAACAACGTGTCACACGGAAAACAATTTACACGCAAAGAACAATCAACTGAGCAAAGCAAAGTCATTCAATACCAGGCTTAAAACACAAACAAATGTGTCGAAAGACTCAACGATAGCACCAGTTTTGAATGATTTCGAAAAGATACTGCTACTGTTACTGTCGGACAGAATTCCTAGACAATATGACTGTCTGGCCAATCAAGCGTAAAAACCTCTTTCTAGTAATACGTATCGAAAGCAAATCACATGAAATTCTACGGTTTAAATGTGGCGAATGAATTTTGGATTTCAACTACTATTTAGAAGTATCAGCCAAATATGTTTAACATATTATCCACTCTAAAGTTTAGGGATTGGCTTATATATGAGTTCAAAATTATTTATAAATAATTCGATTATAAAAAAAACAAAGCTAACTAAAAAAAAACATGAAAGGTTTCAAATTTTAAATTACGTCCAAAGGGGCGTTTTTTTTAACGGTTTGTGTGTAACCTTTATTTATTAAATACCATGTTCTTCGCACTTAAACCGTAAAATTCAGTTCAAGAGCAATATCGCAAAATAATTTAAAAAGAGCATACATTTAGAATTTCCGATACACAATTAGTTCCGCGCGCTGGAGATAAAAAGGTTTCCCCCCCCCCTCGTAGAGTGCTGCCATTGTTCGCTTTTAAATCGTTGAGTTTGTTCATCAAAAATTCGTTTAAGTTTTATAAAATATGAAATAAACAAATAAAACAAATTCCAGCTTCCAAATTTGGGCTTCCAGATACGCATATTCGGGTGGAAACGTACGTTATTCAAAACTGGATCGCTCTAGGTACCGTTGTTTTATGACATTTGGAGAAATATATACATACATTTATGCAGATTCTTCATTATTTAGTTTCTTTAAATATAATACAGGGCGATAACTTTGTGTGGCAACAATTTGAAAAGTGATACAGCCATTTATAGTGATTCAACGAGAAATCGCAAAACGAAAACAATAGTCCTTCAGGGACAAAGCTCCTTTGGACTAATAATACTATAAAATTAAATAACTACGAAATTATTACTTTATTTTAATTACACACGGTAATATTTACATTAACGCATTTAATCGTAACATCCATGCATTAATAAAATTTCTTGACCATCTGTAAATTTGTCGGTAGTTACGAATTACAGCAACCATCTTGGTAAGAACCTCGCCAAAGTTTCAAGATACGCCAAAGTTTCAAGATACACCAAAGTCTAGTAAGAATTATTTAGACAACCATGATCATGATAAATATTCAGTTTCCAACGTCGCCATTTTCGTAGGCGTTCTTTTTGTTGCATTCCAAGTTCCAATGGCTTTTATAAAAAAATTATTATTTTTTGTCTTAAGCTCGATTTTCAAATTTGTGCTAGTAGAATTTTCCTGTAATCGAAGAAAGTGAGGTGAAATTTCTGAAACAGTACATTATTTTGTCGCAAAATCGCTAAAGGAACAATGCTTCGAATTCTTTCCCAAAGCGACTGCTACAAAATTTCCACCCCCAACAAAAAACCCGTTTGTAACTAGATTTATAGATTATCTTTTGGAATAAATACATAGTTGAAATGTAGAATATTTACGTAATAATTAAGTCTGTATGTAATATATAATTTCTTAAAATAACTTCTAAAATAATTCTTTTTCTCCCGCAAAGTTCGCCAAACTGCGGCAAGATGGTTGCGATAACACGTACGCACCAATTTTTATAGCAGTTCTCCGAGATCTTTCTCTGCTAAAGGCAGGTTCATGTAAACGACATAACGTAACTATTTAAATCATTATGATGCATTTCGTAGATATTACCAACTTCGGTTCCTAGAACAGCAAAAGTGGTAACTTTAGCTCAACTTAGCAGAATATGCACGTCGATTGGAGAAACGGCATTTTTGTAGAGAACTGTATGGCGCGTGAGGCCCTATAATGGAGAAGATCAGAAAAAATGTTTAAAATTTAAAAACCTTCAAGCTGATCTGCGTATTTGGAATCCATTTAGCATCCGGAAGAATCTCTACATATAATAAAACAAAGAGTCTGTGTGCGTGTGTCTTTCGTTCGTGTTGCGAGTAAGCTAATAGACCCAGGGCCACGAAATTTGGTACATAGGTGTATCTACACAAGAGCCAGTGCACCTCGAAGCGAGTTTTTCGAAATTCGAATTAGAATTTTTTTTATCTTATGTTTTGTGACCAAATCGCGTCATTTTGAGACATAATGGGCTACAGGAAAACGAGATTTCACTCTATACATTGCATTTTTACATCGTCGTGAAGCGTAGACACTTAGCTATTTTACGAACTTAAAATAAATTTCGTATGTCAATAAATCGATTAAATACGAATTTATTTAGGAAGGTGAGCTTAACACCTTTTCGGCGGAATTTTTTTAAAAAAAACTTATTTTAAAAAATGTACTGTTTATTTTCCTTTGATTTTTGGACACGTTGAACTTTAATCCTTTCGACTCCTTTTAAAAAAGGAATTTTGGAAAAATAATAATATTTTGTATTTTTTTAAAATTTTTTAAATGAAGCTTCCGAATACATTTCTCACATCTCAGATATTTTAAAATGTAGTTTTGGCAACAATTTTCCTTTCTTATTGTTGT
>KK116251.1:412222-448095 GCA_000611955.2 Stegodyphus mimosarum | reverse complement strand
TCCATTGCAATAGAAAATCAAAAATCCTGCGCCCAAGCTAGGAAAAAACCTGCGGCCCGGAACACAACCCACACGAAGGTGTTTGTGCAGACAGATCAGCAGGTGGATGCTCGTGAGGTCTCTGACTCACACCTGACAGCGTGAGCTTGGAGGCTAACTCACGAGCGTGAAAATCCAAAAGGCACCAAAATGAAAATTAGCGCTGAGCGCTAAAAGCCATTAATAATTAAAATACAAAAAACAACAAAGCGCAACGGCAAAGAGCCTAAGGAAAAGCAATCAGGCTATTGGCAAGACGAAGTCACGCGTAAAATCTTAAAACAGTAAAGCATGCAAAATTTAAATCAATAAGCAATTTTAAAAAATAATAAAACAGATTGTAATCCAACAATCCAAAAATACAAATCCAAATAGCATTAACAAATGCTTTTTTGTACAGGTAACAGCGTCGATGGCAACGAAGACAGGCGTAGCTCAAGGCAGCACTAACAAATCAGTTAGGCCTATGCACTTCGTCGAATAAAAAACAACCGCCCGATGTTCCTTTGCGAGTTCTTTTATAATTACTGGAAAGGCGGAGCTTCCAAGAAATGACGTCAGCCAATCCAGTTCGTTTTAAATATTTCCAGAACATTCAATAACTGTACGTGTAGGAGAAGCGGGAAAATGAATTTGACTACGGGGCTGTGATTTTAATTCCACGTACTTCCGAATATGAGATCGCCGCCATTAAAATGTAAAGAACATGCATTTAGAATTGTGATTGAGGAATAAACAAAAATAAAAGACGAAATTTAACTTAGGATTTTATATGTACTTTTGACTATGGAATTTTATTATTACATATATATATACGGACTGAAAGACTAATCAGGAGACCGACTAGGGTGAGATACATTAGCTCATGCGCATATATACTAGTCTTTCTTGTTCACTGATTTTCAATTGTCGCCATTTTGGTTGCTCTATGTTGTGTTTTCAGTTTGCTGTGCACATTCAAAATGTTTAAGACAATTAGTTCTCCCGCTGACTGTCAGATTCGTGCCGTGATTAAATTTTTGAACGCGAGGAATGTTAAACCGGCCGAAATTTATCGTCAAGTGACAGAAGTTTACGGTGAATACGCGATAAGTGATGGAATGGTGAGAAAGTGGGTAAGAATGTTTAATGCAGGTCGAACAAATGTCCACGCCGAGGCTCGGAGTGGTCGGCCTTCCGTTGTCACCGATGATTCGGTAAGGAAAGTTGATGAAGCAATTCATGAGAACAGACGCTTCACAATGACAACTCTTTCAGAGGCATTTCCACAAATTTCACGTACTCTTTTGTTCGAAATTGTGTCTGACCGCTTGAATTGTCGCAAACTGTGTTCCCGATGGGTTCCAAAAATGCTGACTGATTTTCACAAAACAAAGCGACTTGGTAGTGCCCTGACATTTTTCACGCGGTACAGTGATGAGGGAGAAAACTTTTTAAACCAAATTGTGACAGGCGATAAAACTTGGGTGTGTTATTTCACACCAAAATCGAAACAATCGACGGAGTGGAGACACACTCATTCTCCGAAAAAACAAAAGTTCAAAGTGACAATGTCATCACAAAAAATCATGTGCACTGCTTCTGGGATAGGAAAGGCGTTTTGCTTACTGAATTTCTTCCCAGAGGTGAAACCATTAATGCGGCACGATACTGTGAGACTTTACCAAAACTAAGGCGTGCCATTCAAAACAAACGAAGAGGAATGCTCAGTAAAGGAATTGTGTTGCTCCGTGACAATGCTCGGCCCCATACTGCTGGTGTCACTCAATCGTTAATTCGACAGTTTCATTGGGAGCAGTTCGATCACCCGCCGTACAGCCCGGACTTGGCGCCGTCCGACTATCACTTGTTCCTGCAGATGAAGCGCGAGGTTGGCGGCAAGCGCTTTGGATCTGACGATGACACGAAAAATGCTGTGGAGTCGTGGTTATCGAAACTGGCGGGAAGTTTCTTTGACGATGGTATACAAAAATTGGTCACCCGCTATGACAAGTGTTTGATCATTGATGGAAACTATGTTGAAAAATAGTTTAAGACATGTATTTTCATGTAAAAATAAAATTGGATTCGAAAAAATTGTTTTACTATTTTTTTTTTCAAAACTGTACTTAGTTTCCGAATACGCCTCGTATAAGAACGCGCTTGCTGACGAGCTATCAATACCATAACCCTATGCTCGCAACAGCTACTCTGCCATGGGTTTGGGGATAACGTATCTTTCAAAAGAAACAAAACGCAGGTACAAAAGGTAGTTTTTATACCATACGCTTCGCTTTCATCTGTATAAATGTGAAACACTCTACCCGTCATTCCAAAGCGGTATATTATACAATTTTAAAATGATTCGCGATATACAGCTTCATAAGTAGTCTGTTTTGCTGGTGCAGTTCTGTTTCTGGGATGAAAATATTTTGCATTAATTACATAAACCTTCATCACATTAAAAAAATACTTATTATGGCATTTTGGTTTCTCCTCTTAATCCCATTATCATAAGTTTATCGGAGCACATTGTGATTACGGTACACATTACTCTTGGCATTCAAAATAAAATAAACCCTGTTATGGTCACCAATTCTCTAAGAGGACCACTTCTGACACTGACCAATATTCCCGAGGTTAGATTATTCAAATATGCTTTGCCATATCAAGGGGAAATCTGTGTAACAAGAAGTCTATCTCTCTAACGGTAAGGATGCCTTCGTGGAGGACTTCAGTGTTCATATTACACATGGAGAAAGCCAAACATTCAACCAGACCGTTCGGCTGAAATCGTTAACTCATGTCGAACTACCAGTAAAATATTCCTGAGATTTTGTTGTCCAAGGGGCTTTGTCCCTTGAAGGACTATTTTCGTTTTGCGATTTCGCGTAGGTTCACTTTTCAAATTGCTCCCACTAAATATTATCGACCTGTATTACATTTAAAGACATTAAATAACAAAGAATCTGCACAAATGTACGTGTACGTTTCTGGCATTGTGACCTAGAGCTATCCCATTTTGGATGATGTAATCCTACTGCGAATATGGGCATCTGGAAGCAATACATTTGAAATTTGTTTTATTATCGATTTTATACTTTGTAAAACTTTAAAGAATTTTTGATTAACAAACTCAAAGATTTCAAAGCGAGCAGTGGCAACATTGTACGAAAAAAACATTTTTATTTCCAGCGCGTGAGACTGTATCATTCTAAAGATATATTCATTTAAAAATTATTTTGCGATATTGCTGTTGAACTGAATTTTACGGTTTAAGTGCGAAGAACATGATATTTAATAAATAAAGGTAGCACACAAAATGTTAAAAAAGCGCCCCTTTGGAAGTAATTTAAGATCTGAAACCTTTCAGATTTTCTTTTCTTTCTTTTTTTTTCCTTAAACGGCAAGCACTAAGCATTTTAGGCTTTGCTTCTACCAAATAGCCAGAAACGGTGGTCGTTTTATTATAGAAGCACCTAATAGGCAAACACCGTTAGTTAGGCAGCTTCTTGGGAGCATAAACGCTAGTAATAGTGAATTTCAGCTTTGTAAAACGACCATCACAACTCAACTTGGGGTCGTCTTATAGAGCATTTTAATTTTTCTTCATATCTAAGTTCGTTAGAACGAATCCACAGCACGCCACTGGTTCTAACCGACACTTTTACGCAATTCTGAATTCAACGACATTTTCCAAATTCTCTTGTAAATAATGTTCTTTATGACATTTTAAACTCAGATTCTTTACTTCGAATGATATTTATTCTTCTATTATTGTCAGTGTGTTCTTTTTGTTTTTATCACTAATTGACATAAACAAATGAACATGTTGCCCGGATGAAACAGCTTGAAAATATATTAAATGTATTAGGCATTTCACAGGTAAATTAATGATGGTATTTCTCTTTTGATTTTAATAAGGATTACCTTGTTCCCTAAGCATTTTAACCGTCTTCGGATTAAACGTGGACGTCATTTCCGATTATTAGGCCAGTTTATTGACAGTTCTGCGCAATCAAAAAAAAAACAAAAACGGTCTAAATATTTTCTATGAAACTGACAGGAAACAAGCGCTACTCTATCGAAAAAGAACTTCCAATTTACAAGCAGACTTTGGCACTGGTTCTGTAAAGTTGGCTTTTTTCAGAACACTTCATTTACAACGACTGAGACCAGAGAATTGGAAGTTGTATTTCGAGCACTGCGTATATTGCGACCTTGAACCCCAGCTCGATTCTTCCGCCATCTCCATAGCTTCCGCCGGCGGAGAGGAGTTTACCTTCATCGCTATGTTACTGGGTTTAGACACGTGGAGGAAAACGTTTCTTCCAGACGAAGCATCTTTACCATACAGCACACGACAAATAGATTATTCATTATTAAAAAAATAATAATAATAACAACGCGTGTAGTCAACTTTATAAATGATAAAAATGTATTATATATATCAAAAATGACAATGAAATATGCAGTATCCCTTAATACAAATATTACTTATCCTAATAAATAAATTAACCAACTTCCCTTTGCAAAATCTTAAGAACTCAAATGGTATAAACAGATTAAGAACTTAAACGGATTAAAAAATATCATGCAAAACTTTTTTATAATTAAAATTATATATAATTAAAACATAATATTACAATGAAATAAGCAATATCCCTCGATACAAATGTTAATTATCCTAATAAAGTAATTAAACAATTTACCGTTGCAAAAAGAAACAACTTTTTAATTTCTTAAACTTTTCAGTCTCTTAAAAACAGTAACATAAGAAATACGATGAAAAATTGTTGCCAAACCGAAATTTTTAAAAGAATGAAACTATTCAAAATGATGCAATTTCATCAAAAATCTATCAACAACAATAAGAAAGGAAAATTGTTGCCAAAACTACATTTTAAAATATCTGAGATGTGAGAAGTGTATTCGGAAGCTTCATTTAAAAAATTTTAAAAAAATACAAAATATTATTATTTTTCCAAAATTCTTTTTTTAAAAGGAGTCGAAAGGATTAAAGTTCAACGTGTCCAAAAATCAAAGGAAAATAAACAGCACATTTTTTAAAATAAGTTTTTTTAAAAAAAAATCCGCCGAAAAGGTGTTAAGCTCACCTTCCTAAATAAATTCGTATTTAATCGATTTATTAAAATACGAAATTTATTTTAAGTTCGTAAAATAGCTAAGTGTCTACGCTTCACGACGATGTAAAAATGAAATGTATAGAGTGAAATCTCGCTTTTCTGTAGCCCATGATGTCTCAAAATGACGCGATTTGGTCACAAAACATAAAATAAAAAAAATTCTAATTCGAATTTCGAAAAACTCGCTTCGAGGTGCACTGGCTCTTGTGTAGATACACCTATGTACCAAATTTCGTGGCCCTGGGTCTATTAGCTTACTCGCAACACGAACGAAAGACGACTCACACAGACTCTTTGTTTTATTATATGTAGAGACGAAATAAATAATAAAACAAATTCTAAATTTGGGCTTGCAGATTCGGGTGGAAACGTACGGTCATTCAAAGTTGGATGGCTCTAGGTACCGTTGTTTTATCACATTTGAAGAAACACACATACATCTTTGGAGATTCTTCATTATTTATTTTTTAAAATATAATACAGGGCTCTACTATTTGGTGGCAACAATTTGAAAAGTTAACAAACATTTATAGTGAATCAAAAACAAAAAGCCAAAACGAAATTAATAGTCCTTCTAGACTTTTAATTTCGTTTTGGCTTTTAGCGTTGGCACTTCTTTGAACTAAAAATTCTAATATTTAAGATCAGTGCTGAATTTTTCATTCCAATACCCTTGTGAGGGGTTTGGAAGCTACATTTCACTAAAATATTTTAGTAACTGGAAATTTCTGCATTGTACATGGGGTAGAATTTTTCCGCTATGCGAATTTTAGAGCATTTTGCAAACTTGCGGGGGTGGGATTTTAAATACTTTCGTAGAGGGATTTTCAAGGAAAATTGATTTGTTTTTAGATAACACACACAGAAAACTATCAAATATCGCAAGCAGCCAGCCTTTTAGTTGGGATTTGAAACCAGATTGAAACTTATCAGTATACACTGTACGTGAAAACTATTTAAAAGATACTGGCTCTTTGTGATCTTCTCTCCGTGACTTTAGATTTATAATAAAACCATTAAGAATTCTTTATATGAATATTTTCCAGTTAAAAAAATAAGACATTTTAAATCAAAGTGTATAAACTCGTATTTCAGATAGCCATAATAAACTCGTATTTCAGATAGCCATAATAAACTCAAAATTTAGAATTAACACCTACAGAGAAGAGAAATGCATTTTTTGTTTGGGCAAAAAATTCCGCATACAAGGCTTTCTAATTCTTTACAAATGTAAAATTGTCTTTGCTTCTGCCAGTTCCGATTTCGTTTGGATGCATATTGCGGGAGAGAAGTAAAGGTACAAAAAGAGAGGGGCGTATTTTCGAATTATAATCAAGAAAATAGCACTCGTTCACAGCATTTTGGGGAATTTGCTGGATTTCAAGGCCCAACCCTTAAAAGTTTGGAGGGTTAAATAGCTTTTAATGAAATAATAATCATAAATTATTCGGTTATTTTACAAAATACTTTATATAATCCGGATCGGTGATGTGTGACACAATGAAAAGAATTAGAAGTGGACTTCATTAAGAGGTTTTATTCCACCCCCCTCCACCCAGCTTTTTAGCATGAAAGGGCTATTACTCTCGCAATGGGATTTTGCATCGTCCACATAAACGGCGAATCACGTTTCAAATTGTTGCCACCAAATATGATCAACCTGTATTATTTTTAAAGAAATTAAAACATGAAAAATCCGCACGTGACAATGCGATGGTATATTAAGGTCTTCAAATTTTGAATAACGTAGTCCTCATCCGAACATGTGCAGCCGAAAGGCCAAATTTTGTATTTCATATTTTGCAAAACTTCAATTAATTTTCGATTAACAAACACATCGATTTGAAAACAGTGACAATACTGCGCAGAATAAAACGTTTTTATCTCAACGCGCGAAAATGGCTATCGGAAATTCTAAAGACATATGGGTGAATAACGCGATATTTAATACATAAAGTCAACACACAAAATGTTCATAATAAGAAGATACATTTTGCAAGCCATCTTACTACGTAAGCTGAACGTTGGTATGATAAACCGATAAAAACAGAAATATATATATGTCAACATTTAACACTGCATTGTGATTTCTAAACATTTGCTGTTGTGCTACTTTAAAAAAAATTTAATTTTGCTGTTAAATTGTATATGGAGTAAGTCCGAAGAAAATGATGCTTAAAAATAAAGCTGAAAAGACAAAAGAAATGGATTAGCAGAAGCCAGTATAACAACAGACTGATAGACTGCGAGCTTAGCGAGAACGTAAAAGAAACCTTAAGAACTAAAATCCTTTTGTACGACCGCATCTGAACCCTTTCAGATTTTTCTTTTTTCCATTCAGCTTGCGGGTAGTCTCTCTCTATATATATACACAAGAGGCAATATAAGATTTCCTACAGAGGCAGCATTTGTCAAGCCGTCAGAATTATAAATGTACAGTAACACTGTAACGTTACGCATACCAATTAGTGAAGGATCTGCTAAGAAAGTTTCTAATTAATAATTATTAAATTATTATTAATTAAGATAAATTAGACGGGTATATTTGCTCCCTGAAAAGTGACTTATAGCAGGTAACAGACATTTTTCTTTGACATGCATAGAGTTTTGATATGAAACTAAAATCCAGTCTACGCAGAATTTGCCTAAATTTACAATTTGAAGTGAGTGGCCTGTTTCAATTTTGCCTGCTACACCAAATTCACTGAATTTTCGGATACCACTACAGGTGCTGAGACGATCTGGTATTCGGCTTCGAGAACTCTGTAGTAAGTTACTTAAACCCGGAACTCAAAATACTTTACTTTGTTTCAATCTAAGGAAATATTACTTTTTCCTGGAATATGCAATGTTTGAATGTCGGAAGAAGATAGTTAAAGTAGAATTTAAGCGGAAGAAGATTAGGATTCTCAAACAGGAACTCAAAGAACAAAATGCTCTAGTTTCGTTCTGTAAAGTTCTCCGCTCACAGGAAAAGGCGCCTTGTGTTTCAGTAGTTGATGTTTGAGTTACGGCCCTGTGGATCTTTCCGTAAGGTCTCTCGTTTTCTCCATGAATGAATTTATGCTTTGGGTTTCTAAATCCCTCTGCATCGACCGGGGGGAGTGGCGCTCCCTTGGGTGGTCTCTGGAGATTGAGTTCGAAAAGTTTGAATGGAAGCCAACAAGTCTTCCGGGGCAAGGGCTCCGTCTCTGGTGTTAATGTAATCGAGACTATGGGCGCAAACACGCATGCCACATTCGAACTGAATTATTCTCAAAATAGGGTGGAAGGATGGGGACTTTTTTCACCACGAGCATATGAATTCTCTCTTTACGGATGTCTTCACGTGACCTTTCATGTCGCAGAAAGTAATAACGCCCCTTTTGGACGACTCTATGTATTTTGGCACAATGCCATTCAAGGTTGCGTTGGAGACGGTCGAACTACACTCATGTCCATAAATTAAGGATAATGCAAAATCAGGCAAAGGAAGATATAGAAGCAAACCAAATTTGACTTATTTGTAAAGCTTATTTATTAAGCAAAAGGTAAAGAGCAAAAAATGAACCTATATGTTTGATATTATTAAAAAAATTAGCGATTTTTTCACCCTGGAGCAAATTACAAAAAAAACCTATTTACAAAAAACCAATATTACATGGTTGGTATGATTGTTAAATACATTGTATGTCTCCCAGACGATGCAATACAGTCTGTAAAACGCCTAGGCATGCTGAGTATCAAATTATCGATCTGATCTTGGGGGATATTACACCACTCAAAAAGCAATACTCTCCGAAGTTCCGGTAGACATGTAGGAGGAGGTTGACTGGCTGAAACTCGTCGGGCAAGCATGTTCCACAAGTGCTTTACTGAATTCAAGTACGCTGAGAATGCTGGCCAGTCCATACGGGTGATATCCTCCGATTGAAGGCATTCGCTTACGATGTTTGCACGGTGAGGACGGGCGTTGTCATCCATAAACACAAATTGTGCGCCCATGGCGCCCCGAAACAAACGTACATGTTGTTTCAGAATGACGTCCCGATAGATTTGGCTTGTCATGGTTCCAATTTGAACATGCAGGTCAGTTCTGGAACCCAGAATAATTCCACCCCAAACGAGCACTCCTGCACCACCGTAACGTTGACGTCCAATGATGTTTTCTTGGTGGTAACGGGTACCTGGAGCTCTCCATATGAAAGTCCGGCGAGAATCAGACTGCAAGCTAAACCTGGACTCGTTGAAAAACATCAGACAAGCCCACTGTTGCGGTGTCCACAATGCATGCTCTCTACTCCAGGGTAACCGCAGGCGACAGTGAGTTGCAGTAAGTGGAACGCATCTGACAGGTCTACGAGCATATAGACCAATCTGCCCTAAGCGTCTGTACACGGTCTGCCTTGAAATTGTCGTGCCAGTGGCTGAAGAGAGCTGACGAGACAGGTCTGAGGCTGTGCTCCGCCTGTTTCTTTTGGCAGTAACTGCCGAATACCGGTCCTCATTCGGCGTTGTAACTCTGGGGCGACCTGTGCTGTAACGTCTACTGACATTATCATCGTCTTGGAATCGTTGGCAAAGCCTGGAGATGACACTCTGGGCAATTCCTAGTTCGTCTGATACTTCTGGTTGGGTACGCCCACATTCCAGACGGATTCTACCACGTAAAAAATCATCCAAATGCGTCCTTTGTGTTATAACTATTCGGTTATTGCACCGAAATGCTTATAAAGCGCCTGCGAAATGATGAAAAATGATAGATTTAAAAATAACGAAAAGATGAGCATACAAAAGTTTGATTTCTACATGTACCTAAATGCAGTTTGTTTAAAAGAAATGGCATTCCTTATGAGTTAAAAAAAATTTTCTTATCTGATAAGATGAAAAGTTCGTCATATCCGTCTTCCGTTATATCTTCAGGCACATCATCGAATTCTGTTTTATCTTCACCAATCACTGTTATTCTGATTCATAAATAATCATCATCCATTCCATCCAGATTGATAAGTTTCTTAATCAAAAATTCGCGAAAGTGCTACAGAATATGAAATCGATAATAGAACAAATTCCAAATTTGGGCTTCCAGATGAGCATATTCGGAGGAGGATTACGTTATTCAAAATCTGATGGCTCTAAGTACCCTTGTTTTGTCACAACGAGAAACATACATACATTTATGCAGATTCTTCATCATTTAATTTCTTTAAATATTACACAGGGCGACAATATTTGGTGGCAACAGTTTGAAAAGTGATACGGACATTTACAGTGAATCGACGCAGAATGCCAAAACGAAATTAATAGCCTTTCTCAGCTAACGCTCCTTTGGGTTAATAATTAACAAACTGATGTATTTAAAGATAATAAATGCACTAGTTGATAGTTTAAATGTTTATTATTTTTTAATAATTAATTAAAATATGATAATTTAAACTCAACTGACAATTAGGAAGATTTGCAACATTACTGTTAATTTAAGGATACTTCTAACGCCAAATATTACATACTCCAATACAAAATCATTTTGTTTACAGTTGGGAGATTTTTTTCAGAAATATTTTTCAGCCTATACCATTCCGCATCTACTAATTTCTAATATACTTCTTATATTATTCAGTACACTTTGTAAGGACAACAACTAACATTTAAATAATGACTGGCTTTGGTTATGAACATAGCCTTAATAAATGGTAGTTCGTATGTATCAAACCTTTTTATATGTACAGCAATATAGAATTAACACTGATAGGATGCAATTTAATACATTATCGCATTATGAAGGTGTAGATGGCTATAACCCTTGATGAAAGATTCACAGACAAAAACACATAATTTCTTTCTTGATTATCAAATTCCTATTTAAATTACTTAATAAAACCCTTTGTTCCACGTCATAATTTATTGTCTGCTCTCTTAAGAATGACGTCTGCTCTGTTTTTGATATTTACAGATTCTGATTTTCAAAACCTGGATGAAAGATAGTTCCATTCTTTGCATACGCGTTCACACTAAATCAGGAATTTATTAGCTGATAAATAGTAGTCATCATTGTTATTTTAAAAGGTCACGAGTTTCATCAAAAGCCGGAAGTGTAATAAAGTATTACGGCATTTCCATTGCTCCAGAACTTTCTTTCGTTTCTCAAGCAAGCTTCACTATTATGCACGCGATCAGAAGATGATGGAAACATGAAATTTTGTTTTTCGGAGGAGGGGATTGAGAATAGAAATATTTCAAAGTTTCCCACTGCAAATGCGAATATGTAATGAAATTTTATAAAAGGAAATTCCTTCCTAAAATTCAAGCAACCCACCTTGGCGAAACTTGGCGATTTTTTATTGCCGGAAAAGAATGACTTATAAATTGCAAAAAATTATTTATTACATATATATTTTAAGTTTTATTAAGTATTTATTAGGTATTTACCCCGAAAATCAATCAATAAACTTAATTTTTTTTAATGTTCTTTTATAAATTTCGGTACTTAACAGAAAATCTTGTCGACCACAAGAGACGGCGCCAACCAAAAAACCCTTTTACTAAATAGAAAAAAAAAAAGGTTCTATTCTTATTTTTCTTTCAAATGTATTATATTATCATTTATTTATATTTAATTTTTCATTAAAAATTTCTATTATTTTTTCCATAATATCGACATATCGTGGCCATTAACACATTTTTTTTTGAGGCCGGTAAGATTCCATAACTTTGGAAATATTCAACAGCATGGTCGTCTGTAGCAAGCAGGTCCCAAATTTAAAATTCCCCCCTCCCTCGAAAATGCGTGACAGAGGGGGAAAAAGAAGTCTTTACTCAAGAATAATAACTAACACGTGTAATCAAGGTTACACCAAACCGAGCGTGTTTGAAGAAGACGTTTCCATTTTTGGAGAAAAATGGCGTAGTTTGGCGTCTTTTCTTTAGCAGGCAAAAATTATCGACGGGTTTTTACGTAAGTACCTAAATTTCATAGATATCGTTTTAAGAATAAATTTAAACAATTTCTTCCTTTAATGATTTTACGGCAAGTGCATTTTTGCATTCCTGCTAAAATTTTATTGAAATTTTTTTCACTGTAGGCAAATCCCGAAAGCGTATATTTTAAAATTTAAGATTAAAAAAAGAATATCACGATTTATCTTCAAAACCTACTGTAACTTAGAATACAACAAGCACAATAAATATGGCAGCATTGCTTGTTAAACCATAAGAACCGTTCTGCGCATGGTTGCCAGAATTTGGCTCATTCTCAAAATTTTGGCGACTGTCTGTAACATTGTACATAGTAAAACTACAATGAGAATGAGATTAAATATTACCGACGTATGAAGAATATTTTTCCACTAGAACTTGACGAGAAGGCTGACTAGCTAAAACCGTTAAACACTGGCAGTTTGCTAAACATGTTAAGTTACTCTTTTGCTTCTTGGAAGGCAAACTTCGTGTGTGCAATCAGTTCTGATTCAATAAAAATGCATTTGGTTAAAAGGGTTGTTGAAGTTTTCGCAGTTTTCTCTTTGTCAGAGCTCCAGGACGAATACAGAGTTATCCGACGTCCGAGAAATGTGTTTGTCTGTCAGATTTTTTGGGACTATGTATGATGGTCAGTTTTGGCTCTAAATGCATTAGCTCAAAACAGAAAGGATATTATCCACCTATTTTCAACATCTGGTGTCTAGAAAGAATTCGATTACATTAGTAAAGGTTTGGATCATGTGATTATCGCAAAGCCTCTAGGGCTATCTGCGTAAGGGGAGGGATGCCTTTGTGGAGGACTTTCTTGTGATTATCACAAAACCTCCAGGGTTATCTGCCTAAGGGAAGGGATGCCTTCGTGGAGGACTTTCTAAGTGAAACTGGATCATATACACGTTACACACATGGGCAAAACTACGAAAACGTCCATGCAAGCAGCCCGTTCACGGGATTCGAACCTCAGACTGAACTACCAGTGTTCAGCGACTTTACCGCTCGGCCGCTGGTGAGCAGATTAATTACTACAGGAATTGGAAGAAAATTCCAAATATTCATGTAATGAATTTTACAAACATATGAAAAAAAATTTTAAGGCAGTATTATCCAATTAAAATTATGCAAGAGTAGAACAAAAAGAAAAATCTCTCTCATCCATATCATTTTCATTGTAAGCGCGTACTTTGAATCCACTTCTCAGCATCTCGAATATTTTGTTGCCTTTCACTTCCTATTATTCCTTCGTATCAATTTTTACCTGTCATAAATGCTAGTATAATATTACGTATACGTTATAAACTTTCTGATTACTGAAATTAATTTTTTGTAAGTTGTCCTAACAGAAACATCAGCTGAAAATTTTTACAGAGGGAGGCTGAAAATAAATAATTACAATAAATTTTAATTTTTTATTATGGAAGGACTATCTATCACAAGCGGGTTATAGAAACACACTTATTTATTCGATTCCAACGGGGTCATTCCCTCCTGCGAATACCCGTGGTCTTGGTTCCTGAATTTCGGTGGCTCAAAAGCGGCTCAAGCAGTAAATTCGTTAAATATTGGTAGTTCGATTAGGTTCGAATCCCCGTGAATGGGCAGGCTGCATGAACGTTTTTGTAGTTTTCTCCATGCGACCCAATTTCTTTCAGAAATCCTCCACAAAAGAATCCTTCTCCATCAGGCAGATAGTCCTGGCGTTGCTTTGCCTTAATCGATTAACCTAACCTAAAATACGATAATCTCAGGCATATACATAGCTTCCAACCTTGAAATATGAAAAACAAGAAGACATTCGCCTGAAAACTGGGAGAAATCGAGAGATTTTTGCGCTACGTGACGATGACATTTTGAGACAACACCAAACTCATTTAAATTCACTTTGCAGTGCTTGATTTAGGTTGATGAACTATTTATAACGCACATCTGCTTACCTTGAAATGGGAAAAACCGAGAGTTTTCGAGAAGGTTTAGCACTGCATGGCAACATCTTTAAAAAAAAAGTCCGAAGTGACTTAAATTCGCTTTAATGATACATGGATTCAGGTTACTGAACTATTTGTAATTTTATTCTGATGTAAAAGATATTATTTAAACAGATATTCCAAATTTTAAGCTTTTTGGCTGATTTCATTTTGTAATTTCATTACAATTTTACAACTGAGAAAAAATCCCGAGAACGGGACGGAAGGTTTCATTTATCAAAATATTTTTAAATATGACGGAAATAAAATTAATAATTAACGTGCGATTTACTCACGTAAAATAATATTAAATACAAATATTTAAATGGTTGAATCTTCCAATGAAGTTCTACGACAAATTGAGATCAAATAAAATTTAATAAGAAAAACTATGCTGCAAATCACTGGAGGTGGGGAAATAATATTTAAAACAATTTTTAATTTTCAATAATTCAACACAATGAATTTAGTGCTCGGTGACCCCCCCAACCAGGTTAGTGACCCTAACTGCCCTAGCGATGGGCCCGGGTTCGAAGGTTCCCGGAGAAGGCATTGCCGTAACTGTCCGTCTCTTTATAGGAGGCAACAGTGGACCACCTATTAGGTGCTTCCATAATGAAATGGCCACCACTTCCCAACTTTGTAATGGCGCAAGGCTGATGACTATTAAATAAAGCGTCGGGACATCAAAAAAAAAAAAGTATTGTTCGGAATAATTTTCCTTAATAAAGCCTAGTAACTGAAAACTGGGAAATTCAGTGATCTACCAGAAACCCGAGAAACGTGTTGAAAAACCCAAAGAGCTTGAATATATCCTTCTGTGGGGGAACTATTTGGCATGTGCCACCAGTTAGTGACTCTTGACTGTCGTACCGAAGGCCGGGTTCGAATCCCGGCGAAGGGCATGGATGTAAACTGTCTGTCCCTTCTTGGAGGCAACAGTGGCCCACTTTATTACGTGCCTCAATAAAAAGTGCCCACCACTTCCGGCCTTAGTATTGGCAACCCCTATAACGGCTTTCAGTTAGTCTGATTTCAAACAGTGTGGGACAGTTGCAGAACCGTTTGCCAGGCTATATAAGACATTGCTGTAGCTCAGTTTTAAGTGAATCTATGTGAAAGATTTTTGTTTTCAATTTAAATCTGAATTGCAGTTTATCGTAGATCCATCTGATATCCATGTAAATTTTTGTTTTACAATTGTTGAATAATTTCGTGCTTGAAAAAAAGTGTATCGAAACTAACTTGCACCTTTTATTGTAATTTTAAATTACAATTAATTTTAAACATGATCAAATTCACATGAACTGTATTTCACCGATGTTGGATTCCTCTATCGAAGAAAGAACTGCTGTTCATTAATACTCTAAGTTTAGCAAGTTATCGGCAGATGTGAACCCAAACTTAGGAAATCGAGCATTCAGGGGCCTTAAGTGGTGGTGGGGGGGGGTCTTTAAGATCCTAGCGTGGGGTAAGGGAGAATTTTCGGATAAAAATCCACTATTTTCCTTTTCGGCTCAACTTCCACGACTGAAGGTGGACATCACCCTGGCCATCGGGGGGGGGGAGGGAATTATTTGGCATGTGCTGTCTTATTGAATTAGTTCTGATTCCACGATTCCTCTTTCCGCGTTTTTCCAAATTCTTCCTGTTCCCGCGAAATTGGAAAGTACAGTCTCCCTTCCACAGCTTCTCGAGATTTGTCTCGATGACTCATTAAGAAGAGCTGGAAAATTTCTTCGTTAGATAGAAGAGGTGTCTTAGTTTAGGCTCCTCTCAATATCTTTAGCTTCATTCCATTTGTAATTCTGCTGCAATATTAGCTGTTATTTTCACATCTTATGTCAATCAATATGGGTGTTTTTGACATTATTGAAACTAAAAGGGAGGAAAAAAACCTTTGGCCCTTTATAAAGGTTATCAATATCGAATTTGGAATAGAAATAAGGAAAATGCAGTTTATTGGATTTGAATAAATGAAAGAATTAAAAGCTGCGGAGGCGAAAAAAAGTCGTTTTAGAATAAAGAAGGTCATTTTAGAACTTCGTTTCAGATTGATTATTTATTCGGAAAGATTTTATTGTAACTCACCTTTACGCAGAATTTTGGGAAAATATTGTTTTTTACTTTAGGAAACGATCTTTTAGTTCATTGCCAAAATCATCGCCGAGTTCGAACATCTCTCTCTCTCTCTCTCTCTTTACTTTTAAATACAGTTTTAGCTTCATTCATGCAAAAATCTGAGATTGTAAATATTTTTCGATTATTTCTTAAAAAAAATTTTTTTGGGGGGAGGGTGAAGGGGGTTAATGAAGCCTGATGATTTCGCGGGAAGTGGAACGTTTTTGACAACAACAGGAAGACACCGTCTTATTAGGGAAAAGTTCCAAAAACCATAAGAAAACGGACTCCTTTATGAAGAATTCCTATTGCGTAGAAGTTAAGGCCCTTATCAATTTATTGCTAGTTTTGTCTAAATTTAAACCCGGAGGAAACTACTTCACACAAAATTCACAGAGTTCAACAAAGGCACTGTGTAAATTTAGCTGAAATGATTCATTTCATGAGATTAAATTATCTCCTCAGATTTCACAATACATCTTTTTATCCTGTTTAAGGACTGCCATAGTCTTTATTCTTGCTTTTCAGGAAATCATGTGTTAAATGGAAGGAATTCGGCTGAACAGATTACGGACACTGATAAGATCTCGTTGGAAAAGCCCAAGGAGTAAACCATTCGAATTTGAGTATCCACGAAATCGATAGAACAAACTAGATAATAGTACACTATTCACGTCTCGCATGCGAAAGATAATCACGTGGACAGCAGAATCCTTACCCACGTGCGTTAAAGCAAGCTTGCGAATGATTCAGTGATTTTCTTCGGAAGGAAACATTTTTGAACTAGTCATTTCTATTTTAAAATAAATACTACTATAAATTATTTCTAAACATTTGTGTATATTGGAAAAAGGTATTAACTATCCTGTTATCAGGAGCGGGTCCAGAAATGTATGCATTATGTGCATACGCATACTATATATACGAACATATATACATACATACACATCTGAATCGGTCCTGATAACAGAAAAGTATCTGGAAAATACTAAGGTGTACTGAACTACGGTCTATTTCTAATTAACCGAGGTTTAAACAGGTCCCGTTTAAAAAAAAAGTTATTATCACAAACTTCAGAGTAAAACAAAAGTGACTACCGAAAATACAGAAGGGGAAAGAAAATTATGTGGGATATGCCGTGACAGCCGATGATACCAAAAAAATAAACCTGGCCAAACACAAAAAAGGCGTAATTAATTTTTTTTTTCCCGCCAGATTGAACTCGGAATCGTTGTCTTAAAATTATTACTCTTTAAATGGCATTTATAACTTAGTTTCTTCATTTCTAATAATGTTTATTCTTCAGTCATTCACCGTGTGTTATTACTGAGCGCTTATTTACAGTATCGTTTCCAACACTTCCTTAATTAACATAAACAAATGAACTTATTCTTCAAATTAAGCTCTCCTTGAAAATACAGAATTACTGTTATCAGTACTTTTCTGTTAATTACAAGACATGCTATTCATCATTTCTGAGTTTTAACTGCCGTAAGATTAAAAGCGATTTTGTCATGACCTTCGATGTCTTTCTCCGTTAGCGCTTTTTGTTTGTAGTTTAACTGTACATTTAATGGCATTTAATATGCTAGAATTAGGTGCTTGTCTCAGTATGGCTATGCACACAAGAACTATTTGTCGACGGAAAGGGTGCCTTCGTGGAGAACTTCAGAGGGAAATTGGTTGGTATTCACGTTATACGTAGGGTTAAATAATTTTAAGGTACTCTTCTATTTCCGGGACTCAATTCAGAAATGTATGTATGCATGAATGCTGCACGTATGTTAGGTTACGTTATTCAATTATGGCAAAGCACATGAGGGCTATCTGCCTTAAGGGAGGGATGCCTTCGTGAAGGACTAAGGGAAACTGGCTCGTATACACGTTACACATGGGGAAAACCACGAAAACGCCCATGCAGCCAGCCCGTTCGCAGGATTCGAACCTCGGACCGAACTACCAGTGTTCAGCGTCTTTACCGCTCGGCCGCTGGTGGGCCCTGCTGCACGTATGTATGTATACATATGTATATACACACATACATATATTTCTAAACCCGGTCCCGATAACAGAAGAGCACCTAATTTAATATGGCACAGGACACAAAGGCTAACAGCCTAAGGGAAGGTACGCCGTCGTGGAGAGCTTCTAAAAGAAACTGGCTAGTATTCGCATTACACGCGATGACCGGCCGTTCGCCTGTATTCAAATCCAGATCGAACTACCAGTTTTCAACACATTTAACCGCTTGGTCGCTGGTAGAACAACTTCCAAATAGAATTTGATTCGTATTGACGTTACAAATCGGGAGAAACACGATAACCAGCGTTACACATAAGTAAAAATCTTGAGAACACACATGCAGATAGTCCGTTTTGACAGAATTCGAACCTGGCTGAATTTGCCAGTAGTCAGAGGTTTTAATCACTCGACCGCCGATTGTCTGAAAGAATTCCGGTAAGGTTATTTATAACAGCAAAACCATTCATCGGTTGTTTGTCTGGAAGTGACATTTTCATGGAGAACTGTGTAATGGGAATTGGCAGTAGTTACATTATACTACAGTAATATGTCGGAAAATTTCATACAATCGATCGTTTAGTTACCAATACGGAATCCAGAACAAACTAACATGTAGTGGGAGATTTGTTCACGCAAATATTTGGAAAGTATTATGCAGAGTGGGTTTATAACCTAGCAGTTGCTATTAAGCTTCATGATGTGTGAGGTATACATGGGTTACTTTCACCATGACCTTCTCTCGGCAAAGCAGTTAGCTCCAGTGTGTTTTGTAGTGGTCAAATAACCCAGTCCAGTTCTGAAAAGTTCCTATGGTGGTTACTATTTAATGTCGTTATCACCACATATGTGAGCTGACCATAGATTGAGGGATTTGGTTTGGTTCGGTTTATTTCATATGGCAAAGCATTCGAGGGCTTTTACTTAAAGGGAGGTTTGCCTTCGTGATGGACTTTAAGGAGCATTGGCTCGTAGACGCGGGTTGGCGATGACTGATTACGAATCCGGATATTCAAGGGCACGAGTTCGAATCTTACGGTGATGTTTGGCTGTTTGTGTATTTCATTCCCTCCTTCTCGTGGATGTAATATCGGTCGCCCCTTCCAGTACACCACGATGAACGCTCTTTGCAATAAGACAATGAAATAACCGATGGATTCGACCAGTTCCGACAAATGCTTGAAAGCAGATTAACTGGCCATTTGGGGAAAAGACGAAATTCCCCCCCCCAAAAAAAACAGGCGGTGAATGGCGCGTCATTTTCAAATCCCAGTTCAGAAATGGCCGAGCGTTAAAGACGGCTAAACACTGGTAACTGCTTCATGTCCAACATGAAACGAGCAAGTTTCCCTTACAAAATGCTCCGCGAAGGGATCTCTTCGCTTAAGTAGATAGCCGCTATGTGTTTGCCATAATCAAAAAATCCAATCTAGTCCCAGCTTGTAAGGTCAGAGGACACAAATCGACAGTACGCTAAATCTAGTGGCTAAATCTAAATCTTCTTTATATTCCAATTCCATATGCTGATGGATTAAGTTAATTCAGTCATATATATCAGCACTATCTGTCACCTTCCATTTTCAACATATGAGGAAAATAATAAAAAATTCGCGTAATTAATTACAGCCGTGATTCGAGGATAGGTCGAACCACAAGTGTTCAACAGCCGCATCCACTTACTCAACTTCTGAATACATTGAAATTGCTCAAAATAAAGGAACGGAAATGTGGAAGTCCTTTCGGGAAAAACAAAACAGGATGATCAAAAATCTTGGCTAATGCGTGAATAAAATAAGCAGATAGTCTATCAGATAATTACCGGAAATGTTTACAATTACTGTCAGTAATTAACGCCAGGATACGTGAAAAATATTTCGGAGTGTTAATTATTTATTACATGCAGTTCTAACACTGATTTTAACTGATAAAACGTATCGAGCTAAAACAATAGTAATAATGTAAATAAACATTCATTATAAAATAAAAACAGATCCGCGTTCCGTAGAAATGTTTTAAAATATACAAAAAAGCGATAAAAAATCAGCTTTATAAAAATGATTACTATTCATTTCGCACGAAACGGCGCAAAACATACTGATCATCCCGCATCGGAAAATAAAACTACAAGTATCCAATGGAACATCTACAGTAAATGTGAGCTTTTTCCGATATAAGATAATAAATTACAGCTTGATTTAAAATTTAATTCCTTAACAATTCCTGAAATAAACACATAATTAATGAAAGAACATGTGCTTTCGAAATATTACAAGGAAAAAAAATCACAACGTCCTTTGAAAGGCATTCAACTATTTGTATAACTAAAATTAGGCCTAAGACTGAATTAAAATTAAATGTGCATTCTAAGGTGCTACTGACAGCAGGAGTTAATTACGAAAATTTTAATATAGCACCAAAACTTATCTTACAAATTTCATATCCATATTATAAAAAAATTAAAATCAAAATTGTCAATAGTCGGTAACTAGGCAACTGAAATAAGTAAAAAATAAACTTCTATATTCATTTAATATAAACATAACATGACAAAAATTAAGATCGTCTGCTGGAAAAGATTAGGATTAATGTCAAAACTAAACCGGTGGTTAAATATATAAATAAAAATATGCTAGCACAAAATACAAAAATAATTTACATTTATAGCACATTTTTATATTCCTAAACTGAAATCAAGACTGTCTACCTTTGAAAGCTAAACCGTTTTAACAAATAAAAAAGAATTCACTAATACAAAACGCAAAAATAAACACCTTTTTTTAAGGCATTATTTTAGAGCCAGCTGGCAACAGGTATCGCTACTGCCGGTTATTGCGACAAAGATATACTGTTATTGCAATTTTCACCATATACAACGGTATAAAAAATCTACTAAAAGGAAATTTACAAATTATTTACTTTCTTCTTTCTAAACAAAAATAACATTAGATTCTTTAACGTATGATTAACATATCAAAACTGCACTTACACCTTCTGTAAAATCTATGCCAGCAAAATTGCATAAAAGTCGGTATAATGGCATTAAGATATTTACTGTCTTCGGATGTCGAAAGTGAGAATAAATGTTGCTTTCCACCAGTGGCCAATTATTTTTCCAACTTCAACTCGCGTTCGAAATCAGGCGAATGAGCATAGGATGCAAGGTGGTTTTCCCCATGTGCAATGTAAAAATATGAGCAATTTTTCCTTGGGAAGTTCTCCATGAAGTTATTCCTTCCCTTATGCAGATAGCTCTCATATGCTCTGCACATTCAAATAATCTAACCTACAACAATCGTTAACTTACAACGGGAGGGCAGGTCATTGGGTTTATGCTTTCATGTGTTAGAAACTATTAAGAGCACAAATATTATTCATACACTCAAAAGCCAAATATATTCTATTAAAATAATGTATTTATTATATAGCAAAGGTATATTTGACAAAGTCTGAAACACTGTTCTATTCGCCCCAAATTCTGACAGTTTTCTCGAACACAGCAAAGAGCTGTCTTTATAGAGAACTTTCTAATGATTCCTTTAGCTCAAATCCAAAAACAAAGTATTCTTGCTTGCAATTGGCATTCATTTAATATAAACTTAATATGGTACAAATTGAAGTTTAGATAGTCTATTGTCGAAAGCTAAAGCACAATAAATGATAAAAATATACCGGCACTAAACAAAAAGAAAAAAAAAATACTGTTTATACAGTGTTATTTTACAGACAATCGTCTGTAAGGCAAAAAGCAAGCTAGTACTGTTTGCCCAAAAGGAATTTCTAAATGAATTTTTCGTATAAACTCTGATCCCTTCAACTCATTCCTCCACAAATAGCGTGAATACGGGCTAAGTTTCTTTTAGAAAGTCTTCTGTGAATGCATTCAATCTACAATAAATACAGCTCCAGTGTTTTAGCATAATAAAAATGCTAACCTAACATAACTACAGTGGATATAGAAGGATATGTGTGTAAAATCTAAAAATTTGTGTTTCAGAAAGTCTCTAATTTAGTAATACCTTAGTGACTAATAGCCGCTCACTAATTTACTCACTTTCTTAAATCAATTACTAAATCGTTTAAAAAATGTCGTTCCTGTCATTCATTTCACCGGGATTCATTAATGTCACAAATGCAATTACTTATGAACAGTTCAGTTTCACCCAAAAAACAAAACTATCAATAAAATATTAAGAATAATAATTTCACACTCACAACAACTGTCAGTAACAGTCATTAAACGGCGACAAATATATCCATGCATATTGATGATTTCACACAAATAAATCACTTCAACATTGCAGAATTTTTTAACGCAATATAGCAGTACTCCATGCAACTCAACTCAACAAAAACTTAGCTAGAGTAATAACCTTTTACCTGCTTAGCAGCGAAGAGCTTTAAATTTTCCCATTATTTATTCTGTACTCCGTTTCTGTGATTGGAAAGTTCTTTTCTGTCTATGTCAAGCTGTCCGAATAATATTTAAGGAGCAGAGAGAAAACGAAAGCGCATGTGCTGCACGCGCGAAGAGTAGAACCAATTTTATCACTGAACGAATTGTTCGGCTTACGTTTCTCTCCTGATAGTGACAGACGATCGAGATGCTCCGAACATCGTGGTCGCATCACATCGTGTTCACGTGCAATTGCCGGCACGACCAATAGGCGCGCTGCGGCGCGGAGTGCGGCCGTGGTGATAGCGCAGGAATGGCTGATCCAGGTAAGGTTGCCACATTTGGCAGGTTATCGCGCAAAATGGTGGTTGTGGATTTGACGGAGACTACTGTTGTTTAGGTTGGTAATTTTACTTTTAAAAAAAACAATTCAGAGTGTTTTTAATTTGAGCGTTGTCGGTGCAGTTTCAACTTCGCGAGTATTTATTTCGTAAACTGTAGGGTGAAAAAAGAAAATTATGCTCAGCATTTTTTTTTTCTCACAAAAACATCTATACACAAAATGGAGTTTGAAGTGCTTGGGGTATTACACCCAGATTTTTCTAAATATAGCGATCCTTTTGTTCTTTCATAATGCTGTTTTAAAAGGCAAGCAGATTAGCCGAGTCATTCTTTCTTGTGAAACATGCTCTTATTTATATATCAGTTTTCATAAGTGGTGAGAAATGGATTGTTTCTACCAATTTTTATTACGTTTTCAATGAGTGACAAAGATGTAATTTTTAAAAAAAAATATTTTTACGTTTTGTAACGATTGCAAGGCATTTATAATCCAAGTGACTTCGTAAGTGTTGCCATTCTAACACGTTAATATCGTTAATTTAACTTCTAAGCGAAAAGGCCACTTGTAACTCAGATTATTGCTGTTCGACCTGACATAACATC
The DNA here is from genome assembly GCA_000611955.2 of Stegodyphus mimosarum. Classification (NCBI taxonomy): domain Eukaryota; kingdom Metazoa; phylum Arthropoda; class Arachnida; order Araneae; family Eresidae; genus Stegodyphus; species Stegodyphus mimosarum. The sequence continues at coordinate 424,534 of KK116251.1, read as the reverse complement.
TTTAATTCTTGTTTTCAAATTATAGCAGTACGTTATTGCTTATATATAATACTGGGTGACCTATGCGCACTTCTTAATAAACTGCTGACTTTTTTTTGATTTTATTGATTCTGGAATGTCTTTATTGAAGCCATACCGAAATTTTACGTTATACGGCGACCTGATCGGAACAGGTGTTAACTCTATTGGCTGCCGTATCATTGGATCTGGGTTCGAATCCACGTGAAGCTTTGGATATTTAATGCAGAGTGTCCGTGCGGCATGGGAGCACTTCAAATACTACCTAGCCAAAAGTCTTCTTGAGAGGTTTGGCGGTAGGAAAAGACACTTGGATCCATCCACCGGGGTGTTTTCCATCAAAACTGGGATGAAACATCCCTGTTCTCGTGGGCGTAAAATAACCCTTCCAGCCTTGTACTAAACTTTGCGCAACGTTCTCGGTGATGAATAGCGATACATTACACAACCACGTATTTATCATCCACGACACTTGGCAAGCGTTGCCACTGAAACATAAGCTCTTTAAATTACCTTCCATGCTGTCAGCCCTAGATGCTCAGTTATTTTGCAGGCCGAATATTAAACATTTTTATAATTCACAGCACCTTTTTAGCCCAAAGGAGCGTTAGCTCAAAAGGGCTAATAATTTCGTTTTGGCATTTTGCATCGATTCACTGTAAATGTCCCTATCACTTTTCAAACTGTTGCCAACAAATATTATCGCCTAATATTTATTTAGAGAAATTAATATATAATATATATTAATGTAATATTTAAAGAAAGTAAATAATGAAGAATTTGCATAAATGTATGTATGTTTCTCGCGTTGTGACAAAACAACGGTACCTAGAGCCACCAAATTTTGAATAACGTAATCCTCCTCCGCATATGGGCATCTGGAAACCCAAATTTGAAATTTGTTTTATTATCGATTTCATATTTTGTATAACGAATTTTTGATTAAGAAACTCGACGATTGATTTCAATATGAGCGCAACGGCAACACTGTACGAAAAAAAAAAAAATTATTTTTATCTCCAGCGCGCGAGACTGTGTATAGGAAATTCTAAAGAAGATATACTCATTTTAAAATTATTTTGCGATATTGCTGTTGAATAATTTTACGGTTTGCGAAGAAGATGATATTTAATAAATAAAGGTAACACAGAAAACTTAAAAAAAAAAAAAACTTTGGGCGTAAAATCTGAAAGCTTTCAGATTTTTTGTTCAGGTTTTTCTTTCTTTCTTTCTCTTTTTTTTTTTTTTTTTCTCAGTCCAAAGGGGTTTTCTCACTGAAAGGACTATTGTTTTCGTTTTGCGATTTTCCGTCGGAAACATTAAATGTCGGTTCACTTTTCAAACTGTTGCCACCAAATATTGCAGCCCTGTACTATATTTAAAGAAATTAAATAATGAAGAATGTGCATAAACGTATGTCTGTTTCTCGCATTATGATAAAACGACTTTACCTACAGCCACCGAATTTTGAAACACGTAATCCTGCTACGAATATGGGCATCTGAAAGCTTAAATTTGAAATTTGGAATTTGTTTTATTATCGATTTCATATTTTGTAAAACTTTAACGAATTTTTGATGAACAAACTCACGGATTTCAAAGCGAGCCATGGCAACGCTGTACAGAAAAAAAAACATTTTTGTCTGCAGCGCGTGAGATTGTGTACAGGAAATTCTAAACATATGCTCAGTTTAAAATTATTTATATTATTTATTATTGTTCTTTAACTGAATTTTATGATTTAAGTGCGAGAACATGATATTTAACAAATAAAGATAACACACAAAATGTTTAAAAAAAAAGCCCCTTTGGACGCAATTTAAAATTTGAAACATTCAGATTTTCTTTATTATTATTATTATTTTCTTTTGTGCCTTGTGAGAATAACTTAGCTCGTACGCTCTGAAAATTAGTATATTTATATTACCTATGCTGGGCCAATCTTAGGTCTCAGTGTATCCATTCCGCAAAGTACAAGATCTTTACTGTGCTATAATCGGAAGCGTTTTTCTAAGAGTTCTGCTAAACACCTACGATAAATTATGTTTGTTACACTGCCACGCGCTTATCCCATATGTAACCAACCACATGTGAAAGCATTGCCATTGAGCTAAGCATAAATTCTTTAACTGGCACTGATAAATGCTGCTACGAACTGGCAACACTATCATGAATCATCAGCATTTCGTTCTTTCCTCCTTTAAATTGAAATTATGCTTTCAAAATATACGAAAAATTCTGAAGCAGCAGCTAAGAGTGAGATTTTAAATCTGTGGAAAATGACAGACGTTCGCTCGGAATCGAACAGTGGCGGCTCGTAATAAGCACTGTGGAACTGCAGCCCCCCCCCCCTGTTTCCACTTATTATTATCTTTAATATTTAATATAATGAGCCCTTTTTTCTTTAATTCTTTCTTTATACTTCTACAATATATAATCCTTAAAATTAATGTCAGTAGCCATCCTCCAGTTTATGAAAAAGGTACGAAAGTTTTTGTATGGAACTGCGCTTCACAAGGCTGTTCTGCGCAAGCGCGCACAGAAAGCAGCACTCGAGCCAGGGAGATAAAACAGCACTGTCGCTCTTGCAGTGCCGAAATTCTGGAAACGTGATTATTTCTTACTCCCCGCGTGTGGTATTTGGTTGTTCTGCGCATGCGCTCTTAGGAAGCAGCGAACGAGGCTGAGAGGGAGAGAGCACTGTCGCTTTTGCAGTGCCGAATCTGGAGTATCGTTGGGAGCTGGTTCTTTTTTTTTTACTCCGCGTGTGCTGTGTTTAAAAATCATATACCATATTCTTGGTTAGATTATTTCTCAGCTATTTTATTTGATTCATTTTTTTCGGTTCTTTTATTTTACAGAAAACTTTAACCATGTCCTTGTTGCATCCACAAGTAATAAATTCTGTGACTGTAAGTGAACTTCAAGAGCTTTCGTTGTCATGAGCTTGCAATGCTTTCAATATAGAAAAATTTCCTCAGTTGTCATCCAGAGATCGAGGAGAAAATTATTGATCTCTTCTCGCAAATTAAAACAAGAAGAATGGGTTTCATTTTTAAATGAATAGGTAAAGCTTGAACTGTAACAATTTAAGTTAGAGTAATTAAGAAATGTTTAATTTTTCTTTTTTAAAATTTCATGGAAGTTTCAAAATAAATTTTCTTTTTATACATGTTTGTTTCCCTTTACACAGGTTTAAAACAAAGGTTAAATTTTTTGGAACAGCACCCCCCACTAATTTTACCTACGAGCCGCACTGGAATCGAATTCGAGACTTTCGAAATATAGTAGTTCTCATTAGTGATTTTAACCTTATAATCTTACATCGGATGAAAGTTTGTAATTCTAACAGATAAACGAAAAAAAAGTGTGGCAAAGACTGCCGCATCCGGATTTCATATTTTATGGGGGGGGGGAGTTAGCGGAATCCAATAAGTTTAAATGAAATGCAGGAAAAATGCGTATAATTCAATATTCAGTACAAGGAAGTCATGTGGTGTACACATCAGATTTGTTTTAACTTTCTTTGATAAATATTATATGATTTTTCATATTTAAATAATGTTAAATCTGTCTTCATTAGAATTTAGGCGAAAAATGGACTGCAAAATAAATCTACTCGAAAATTCAAGTCAGAAATATTCGTCTGCGGTTTTTCATGATTTACCGAAAGGAGCTAGCTCTGGCAATAAATTTCCTTAGGCATACATAGGTGGCAGTGGCGCCGCCTTATCGTCTGAAGTCCGTGCTTTTAAAAAGATGAAACATCAATCATAACTGTAGAATCTACGCAGGGAAAAACGATAAACTCATAGGGGGGGGTTATTCAGTTATGGCAAAGCACACGAGGGCTATCTGCCTAAGAGGAGGGATGCCTTCGTGGAGGACTTTCTAAGGGAAACTGGCTCGTATACACGTTACACATAGGGAAAACCACGAAAACGCCCATGCAGCCAGCCCGTTCGCGGGATTCGAACCTCGGACCGAACTACCAGTGTTCAGCGTCTTTACCGCTCGGCCGCTGGTGGGCCCATAATAAACTCATAGGAATTAATGGCACTTAAAAACCAAAAGATATTCTAATAATAACTCAATTAAACTCGTATCCTTAACTCTTGTAAGTTAGCTCATCACAGATTTCATGATCGTTGTACCGCATTCTTTATTCCATTGCATAAATAAAAGTGAGGAATTTCATCTCGCGCCACCCAGACTATTTCGTAAAATGACATAAAGATACCGACACCTTTATAAAAGACAGCCACTGTTCGCTAAGATAACGACTTTCTCATGAGGGTCCCGACAGCATAATTCGCAAAGTGCACATTGATATCGCAACTGAAGGAGGGGTTTCTAGAACGAACCAGTGGGCTTTCAGTAGTACTTTCTGTTGTATCACGTGACTTTTGCCGCGATTTTGAACTTTACCGCACGTAATGTAAGATAGTTGAAAATGTTTCGCTGCCTAATTTCCTCTATAAGATATTGTTGCGTGCGTACGGGTTCGTTATGGATTGAATGCGCAAGTCGTAAAAAAGTTAACAAAATTTATTCTTTTCACAAGAAATAAATCAAAATGCTGAAATATTTCTTCAAAGATATTCGCATAATATCACAATATCTCAAACGTTTAGCAAAAACTCAGTTCTAAACAGATAAAATAATTCTATCGCACAGCGAAATCGCTACAGTAAACAAACAGCAGCTTGCTTTTTACAACTTCAACAGCAAATGCAACAACAAATGATATGAGGTGTTTCAATTCGGCTTTTATAAGCTTTTTAATTGTCAGTAGAACAATCTCTATTTTTCTATATTTTCCTGGACAGCAACAGCAATTACGAGATATTTATTTATTAAACATTAAATGCACGCGCTCTTTTATTTTTATTTATTTTTTTTGACGGCATTTGCTTTATTAATTAGGCATTTGCTTTATTAATCAAATTAGCAAACAAAAATTCCACTATCATAGCAATACTTCTATATGAATGTGCTCGTAAGCTCTTACGAAAGTGGGTTTTCACTTATTAGACACAGATCTCCGTATAGTGCGGGCGCTTGTATACAAATATGTTTGTGTATTTCATTTATGTTTAACAAACAGTTCAAACTCAGTTCTGAGTTTTCTTTATGCCTCGTTTCCTCACCTACTCACTCAGTCCAAAGGCTTATGCAGATTTTTATATCAAATGGCGTAGTTTTGAAAGAAAGATTCACAGCCAGCATGACATGTAGTACAGACCTTGGCTATTTATGCTGCTACCGTCTTGCCCGTCTAGCGGGTGCCTCTGCTAGATTAAAATTGATCGCCGGACATTCGGCTCGGCTTGGGTAAGTATAAAAAATTGAGTAAAATAGGTTGTCCGAATCGGTGGTTATTTGTAACTTCGAGTAGGAGCACTGGTGCATACTATGTACACAAATGTCGTACTTTCTAACCAATTCTGTAAATCAAGGAGATTGGGGCTCCGTACAGACGAAGACTTTTCGGTCATAAGAAGCATAAGCCGACTTTCGTTGCTAGGCAACCGGAACTTGCTACGCCACAAAAACTGGTTTAAGGATTTTATTAAGTGTTTTAGCGTTTCGACTTTATGCCAACTTAGTATCAGGACCGACCCATCACAGCGAACCAAGCGCGAACTGGCATTCGGATCGGCGGTTTCGCTGAATCAGCTGCACAATTACGCAAGCGCAACTTTACCCTTCCTGACTGGCTAGAACTTAAACCATGATACCCAAATGTGAATGGACTTGACGAATTTTACGCTTAAAGCCACAAAGCTTTATGACCACGAAGCCCTCGTTTGAAGGAAGCCTGAGACTTGTGTTATTTCAAGTTAACTGAAACAGGTTGACAAATAAAGTTAATATTTTACACTTTTGTGTGTAAGCAGTAATGCATCTTTGAGTATGGTGCAGTCACCAGAGTTCCTGGTCGAAGGACCTACCTCCATGAAGAAACTTGTTTCTTGCAAACGTATCGCGGCGAAGTATCTGAAATGATACGAAGGTATTAGATAAAACTGTTCTAAAGTATATAGATAAACACGCTCGTGTAAAAAAATTCTCTCTCTCTAAAGTAAAATAATATGATGTGGGCACTATATGACTTCCTTGTATAGCCTATTAAATTATACACATTTTTGCTGCCCTTCATGCAATCTTATTTCCTTGAATTTCATTAGAGATATATTTCTCATTTAATCAGTTCAATTGTCACTTCTCGGCAATGCGAAAATACATAAAAATTCAAAGAAATACTTCAATAAAAATTGAAAATTCAGAAAAACCTAAAACACCAAATACAGTTAAAAGCAGTTAAAAAAAACAGTTTTTACAATTAAAATTTGAGCTTCTACGCAAACACAAGCAATTCGGCCAAGGCGCAAGAAAATAAAATTTTCGGTGTACAAATTAAAAAGTTAACTTTTGGCCCCACTGGGCAAAGAGACACTGAAGTTAGTGCACCAAATGACTGAATACACTAGTCTACTAATAGTTTGAAATCAGAATCTCAAAAATCGGAAATGGAAAAAAAATGCCGCATTAAATATTTGAAAGCCAAACCCATTGTCTCCGTGTAACATATTAAGCTAGAAAAACGCAGATTAAAGAAAAACACGAAACTGAAAACAAAAATTTCGTTTCAAAAGAGGAAAAATTATAAAAAACCGAGAAAATTGTATAGATTAAAACCAAAACAATAAAAATTATAAAACATTTTTTTAATAATCTCCTTTGTTTAACGTTTCAAAGAGAACTTGTCAAGGGAAAAGTGTTTTGAAGCATTAAACCAAGTTGATTAGCGAGTAACGAAAAACATGTTTCGTTCAAATGAATTCACTGAGACTTAAAACCGCCTTAAAGTAATTCAACTCTCTTTAGCAACGTAATTTAATTAAATAGTCTCATAAAATTTATTTCTTTTTTAAACTCCTTTAAAATATTTACATGAATATATATATATATGTGTAATAAGATGACTTGGAGAAACGAGAACGTTTTGGTTTATGTTAGAAAGTTTTCTGTTGTAGAAATTTTGAGTTCAGATTCCGAATTAGCTACGTCATCAGCATGCTGCAAACTTTTCAGAAGTTTTTAGTTACCAGATCATTCGAGAAGATAATTTGATCAGACCATTTGCTACTCGAGTGCTTAGCGATCACAGTTTCGTAAAGTAGCTTTGACTGGCAACGTTCACTTGTTTTCTTGCGCGGAGCACTTCCGTAGCGTTGTTAGAATTCTACTACCTCTAGTCAAGTGTAATTTATCTCGGCTTTTACTTACGCACCAATAAATTATTTAAGCCAACTTGTAGTTTACTATTTTACTGCATGGTCTTAGATTAGAGACCAACGTTTAAATTTGTTTTATTGTTATTATTTAATTTACATTTCCACAATAGTGGTTATTTGTATAGCACAAGCCGTGAACTTTATGATAAAGTTCAGTTTAATAAAAAGCTTGTTTAGTAAAGTTGCAGTACTAAGCGTTCACTACCAAATACACTCACGTTTGTGAAAATTGCAACACCAAGAAGGAATCGTCATAATTGAATGCAATTTAATACACAGTTGAGTGGTAGTGGTACAAATAAATGATTAAATGTTCAAAGCAAACAAACAAGAACAAGAGATCAGAATCAGTATTTTGTGTGGCCACCACGCGCCGCAATAAGTGCTGCTACACGACTTGGCATGGAGTCAAACAAAGTTTGAATGTCTGACTGAGGAAGAGCATTCCATATCGTTTGTACGTGTACCCAAAGTTCGTCTGCAGACGCAACAGGAAGAGGATCACGAGCAAGACGCCGACCAATGACATCCCACACATGTGCAATTGGCGACATATCCGGGGAACACGCAGGCCAAGGAAGAAGCTGTACCTGCTGCGCTGCAAAGAAGGATTTAACAATCCGAGCAGTATGAGGGCGGGCATTGTCCTGTTGAAATACAGCGCCTGGCAAGCTTTGAAGGAAGGGAACAGCTTCGGGCTGTAGAACTTCACGGATATACCGGTTGCTGTTCAGATTGCCCACAATTCGTAGCAATTGAGATCGTCTATGATATGCTATGGCGCCCCAGACCATAACTCCGGGTGTTCGTCCACTGTGGCGTTCGATAATGCACTCCGGAAGGTGGCGTTCACCGGCATAGCGTCTGACACGAATGCGGCCATCATGGTACCACAAATTAAAGCGGGATTCGTCAGAAAACACGACATGCTGCCAATCAGCACGCCAGTCTCTATGCTGATTGGCCCATTGTAGCCGCAGGCGGCGATGGTCGTGCGTTAGGGGGATCCTGTATAAAGGAGTCCGTGCGCGCAGTCCACACTGCAGCAGACGTCTACGAATTGATGAAGCACACAATGAAACACCTGTAGCTATTGACCACAGTGCTGCCAATTGTCTAGAGGAAGCTGTACGGTCCGTCCGCGCCATGCGGACCAGGTGTCTATCATCGCGAGCTGACGTCACATTTCGGGGTCCACTCCCGGATTTCCGAGTTGTCCGACACTCGTCCGTCCACTGCTTCCAAACGCGCATCACTGTGCTGCTGTTACGCTGCACACGAGAGGCTACTGCACGATACGACAATCCAGCTTCACGAAGGCCGATGATTCTCCCTCGTTCAAACTCTGTAATTTGTTCAAATCTCGCTCTCTTTCGTCGACGAGGCATAAGTACAGATTGAGTTAACGTTTACCACTAGCAGATAACCACCGATAACCATACACGCCTCGCTACAGCCGTCTATTTATTCGGATCCATCAGCCGTTCAGAGGGCGCTGCTCAGCATACGCATGCGCTACGGATTTGCAATTCTAATCATTTGCATATCATGCGCTACTTTGCATTTCCTGAAAATTTCAGCTCACTCGCGTAAGTCCTTCATGGTGTTGCAATTTTCACAAACGTGAGTGTATAATTTTATAACTTGTTTTTTAACATAGAAAATAATGATTTTTCGCTTTAGGGTGGACATATGACATTTTACCAGTGGCGGCTCGTAGCTAAAATTAGTGGGGGTGCTGTTCCAAAATAATTTAACCTTTGTTTTAAACCTGTGTAAAGAGAAACAAACATGCATAAAAAGAAAATTTATTTTGAAAACTTCCATGAAATTTTACAAAAGAAAAATTAAACATTTCTTAATTACTTTAACTTAAATGGTTACAGTTCAAGCTTTACCTATTCATTTAAAAATGCAATCCATTCTTCTCGTTTTAATTTGCGCGAAGAGATCAATAATTTTCTCCTCGATCTCTGGATGACAACTGAGGAAATTTTTCTATATTGAAAGCCTTGCAAGCGCATGAAAACGAAAGCTCTTGAAGTTCACTTACAGTCACAGAATTTATTACTTGTGGATGCAACAAGGACATGGTTAAAGTTTTCTGTAAAATAAAAGAACCGAAAAAAATGAATCAAATAGAATAACTGAAAAATAATCTAACCAAGAATATGGTGTATGATTTTTAAACACAGCACACGCGGAGTAAAAAAAAAGAACCAGCTCCCAACGATACTCCAGATTAGGCACTGTAAAAGCGACAGTGCTCTCTCCCTCTCAGCCTCGTACGCTGCTTCCTAAAAGCGCATGCGCAAAACAGCCAAATACCACACGCGCGGAGTAAGAAATAATCACGTGTCCAGAATTTCGGCACTGCAAGAGCGACAGTGCTGTTTTATCTCCCTGGCTCGAGTGCTGCTTTCTGTGCGCGCTTGCGCAGAACAGCCTTGTGAAGCGCAGTTCCATACAAAAACTTTCGTACCTTTTTCATAAACTGGAGGATGGCTACTGACATTAAGTTTAAGGATTATATATTGTAGAAGTGTAAAGAAAGAATTAAAGAAAAAAGGGCTCATTATATTAAATATTAAAAATTATAATAAGTGGAAACAGGGGGTGCTGCAGTTCCACAGTGCTTATTACGAGCCGCCACTGCATTTTACAATGCGTTATGAAAGTTACACTCCTCCATTACAGTAAAACGCCATCATTAAGATCCATAATGTGCATGTTTTCTCTAGCAAATTTTCGATTACCTAACCTACGCAGTTGAATAATACAAAGAAGAAAAAAATCGATACTTCGAAAGAAAGAAAAAAAAAGATATCGATATCTAGAGCTATTTATAGAAAAACGAAAAAAAGATCCTGTGGATGTTTATTTAAGGTTTCGTTGGCTACTCGGTAAAACTTGGTAATGTTTTTCATCTCATAATCGCTTAAACACAATGATTAGTAGTTCGCATTTCAGATAGTCAGTTGCTCGCGAATGATTTTTAAACATAAAATTTGATACTTTGGACAGGCTTATTCAAAGTTCCGTGAAACGTTTTAAGAATTAATTACAAATTAACTATGCCCTTTCACGCCAAATTTTATTATATTGGAATACTGGCAAACTTGTTGAATGAGTGTTTCTGGAGCAGGTGGTATGAAAAATTAGCAAAGTTCTCGCCTGGATTCTCAACTGGAGACCTTCCTTCCAGTTCACTAGATTAAAGTTACATCATGTACGTGTGTATGTCATAAGCAATGTTTGAAGAGTGTTTCAGCCTTTTAGTCTAAATATGATAACAAAATCATATTTTACTGTGCGGTATGATGAGCAGTGTAAACTTCATTATCAGTTGCAAGTGCTTGATTATCAGTTGCCTTACTGCATTCGATACCCTGAACGAAAGTTTTTTTTTCCCGTACCCTGCCTTAGGAAGCAAAAATAGGGAGATCGTGTGCTTCGCAAATGCTGCTTTTTGGTGTTTATAAAAAAAAGATCTTGATTTTTTTGGCGTTCTGGGCGGCAGGCCTGCTTCTCTCCCTAGTCGATATTGTCAATCGCTGAGTTAATTGTCAGTTTCCATTATCCTTAAGGTCTTAGGCAGCTTGAAAGAAAGAATAAAGCCACCAAAAATTAGAAAATATACTTAATTTTTTTAAAAAATTAGCCATATTGTACAATAAAATATCACTGATTTTTTTTTACTTTCTTGTACGAAGTAAAGGAAGTATTGTAATCACGAAAAATTCCGTGTACTATATGTCAACGAAAATATGCATTTTGACCGCTATCGGATGCAATTTAATGATGTTTTGCGTGATATCTGTACGTAAGGATAGAATAAAGGATAATTCCCCAAACGAATTATAAAATTGATTTAAAATGGATTCAGAAGAGAATTTTTTCGTAGCGTCTGTACATACGTACGTATGTATGTATCTCGTATAACTCAAAAACGAGTAGCCTTAGAACTTTGAAATTTTGTATATAGGATTGCTATAGCATGCAGCTGTGCACCTCCCTTTTTGGTTGCAATCCACAGCACCAGAAGTACATAAACTCACACACACACACATATATATATATATATCCATTCTGTTACCCGGCTCCGTGAGCTCAGTTTTATATTCTTATATGTTGGTCAATTGTGCATTTTTTGCTCTAAAAATGATTAAATTATGTTGTTCCTATCTTCTGGTTAAGGTTTTTATGCCTTTAATTAACCAGAATGCAATAGTTGTAGAATAATCATAAATTTAAAAGTTGTTTAAGTGCGGCTAAGCTTTTACCAGAGCAGCCATATTTGTTTACATTTGGAACTTAGCAGAATAGTGGATTTGTTGCCAATCTAGAGAAACTAAGCTTCGCAACAACATAGATAACGCCTTCTTTTATTATTGCGAATTAAATCATGCTTAATTTGTCTTGTAATTATAATTTAAGTTGTTAAATTATCCCATATATTGACTCAGCATAGGGTCCACAACAAATTAAGTCAGTTTCTATGCCTTCAGTGTCTTTTGACCGAGCGAGACCAAAAGTTAGCTTAAAAAGTAAGCAAAATAAACTTAAAAATGTGCCTTCTGGCCCAATTGCTTGTTTTTGCGTAGAAACTCTAATTTTAATTTAAAAAATTGTTCTTTAAATTTTTTTAACTGCATTTAAGTTTTATATTTTTATATATTTTTCAGTTTTTAATAAAGGTATTTTGATGTTTTATGCATTTTTGCCTTGTAAGAACTGAATTAATTGAATGAGCAATATATCTGTAATGAAATTCGAGGAAATACGAGTAACTTTAAATGAAATGCAAAATAACTACAGAGAGGGTACAGTATGGTATTGCCGAATGATATACAATCAAAGTAATTTGAAACAGAATTTTTTTTTTAAATTTAAAATCACTGAGCAAAATCAATCACAACGAGGTATCATTTTGTTTCTGAGTCAATTTACTGTATCCGGTACAACTCAATATTGCATTTTTTTTTTTTTTTTT
>KK116251.1:390437-412002 GCA_000611955.2 Stegodyphus mimosarum | reverse complement strand
TCAATATTGCATTTTTTTTTTTTTTTTGTCAATTTTTGGCTACAGTAACACATAAAAATTGCAGATCACATTAAGTTTAAAACTAAAACACCGTAAAAAAATATAAAATAACTGCATGCTGTTTGTCGTACTGTAGCTGAAAACTCTTTTGAACTTGTTTTAAATATTATATTTTTACAGCATATAATAAAAAATAAGCGAAGTATTAGTTGTGTGTCACTAATTTTCAATCCTAATCTCAGTTTTTATCGTGACTATAGAATGCATTAACACTAAATCTGAAACTTCTTTATCGACTTTGCCACATCGGCCGGCCCAGCGATAAAATCCCTGGATTTTGCTAGTCCATCTCCAGCGAACTAACTGATAGTGTAAAGGCCATTGTGATGTTTCGCATGTTTAACATAAATTCGAGCTAAATCTCCTTAAATCGTTCTCCACGAAGGCATTCCTCTCCTTAGGAAGATAAACCAAGTGTACGTTACCGTAATCCAATTCATTTTTATTAGTTGTCCATATTTGGTAGCGGTATTAAGATTATATTAATTATATATCTTCTTAACCGGTTCCAAGGACGATGGCCTAATGGAAATTTCACAGTATTTTAAATTAATTATATGATTTATATTATGTATTTAAGTTTATTTTTTGTTATTATATGAATTCCTCCCTTACGAGGAAGGTTCCATGAGTGATCGATAATCCAAATTCCACAATGACTACATTATTTTACACACTTATTCTTTGTTTTTATATGGATTCATCCATCACGAAGAAGGTTCCATGAGTGATGATGGATAATCCAAATTCCACAATGACTACATTATTTTACATAGTTATTCTTTGTTTTTATATGGATTCATCCATCACGAAGAAGGTTCCATGAGTGATGGATAATCCAAATTCCACAATGACTACATTATTTTACATAGTTATTCTTTGTTTTTATATGGATTCATCCATCACGAAGAAGATTTCATGAGTGACGGATAATCCAAATTCCACAATGACTACATTATTTTACATAGTTATTCTTCTTCTTTGTTTTTATATGGATTCATGCATCACAAAGAAGGTTTCATGAGTGACGGATAATCCAAATTCAACAGCTATTACATTATTTTACATAGTTACTTTTATGCTTTGTTTTTATATGGATTCATTCATTGCGAAGATGGTTCCATCAGTGAAGGATAATCCAAATTCCACAGTGATTACATTACATTATTTTATATAGTTATTTTTATTCTTTGTTTTTATATGGATTCATCCACCACAAAGATGATTGGATCCATGAGTGATGGATAATCGAAATTCCATGATGATTACATTAGTTTATATAGTTATTCTTTGTTTTTATATGGATTCCTCCATCACGAAGAAGATTTCATGAGTGACGGATAATCCAAATTCCATAATGACTACATTATTTTACATAGCTATTCTTATTCTTTGTTTTTATATGGATTCATCCATCACAAAGAAGGTTTCATGAGTGATGGATAATCTAAATTCCACAATGACTACATTATTTTACATAGTTATTCTTTGTTTTTATATGGATTCATCCATCATGAAGAAGATTTCATGAGTGACGGATAATCCAAATTCCACAATAACTACATTATTTTACATAGCTATTCTCATTCTTTGTTTTTATATGAATTCATCCATCACGAAGAAGGTTCCATGAGTGATGGATGATCCAAATTCCGCAGCTATTACATTATTTTACATAGTTACTTTTATGCTTTGTTTTTATATGGATTCATCCACGAGGAAAATGGATTTATGAGTGATTTGGTGCATGTGATTACGGCAAAGCATCCAGGGGTATCTGCCTAAGGGAAGGGAAGCCTTTGTGGATGACTTTCTAAGGAAACTGGCTTGTACACACGTTTACACTTGGTGAAAACCACGAACATGCAGCCAGCTCATTCGCGGAATTCGAACCTCGGACCGAACTGTCAGTGTTCAGGCACTTTACTGCTGGGCCGAAGGTTGGCTGGTTCCAAGAGCGACGGAAAATCGAAATTCCACAGTTATTTGCATTATTTCATACAGTTATTTTTATTCTTTGTTTCTATATGTCACGAAGATGGTTCATAACTGATGGATAATCAAAATTCCACGGTATTTTAAATTATGCGATTTATTTTACTTACTAATTTTTTTTAATACGTAATTGTCCATCACGAAAATGGCCCTATGACTAATGGATAATGGAAGTTCTACAATATTTTAGACTATACAATTTATTATATATATATATATATATATATATTTTGTGTGTGTGTGGATTCCTTATATCCTTTGAACTGTCTGTCTCAGTGATTGACTGGTAATGGAAATTGAGGGCTAAAAGAATGACAAATATATGACTTTCCATGTATATGATGCATTTTATAATATTATTCTAGAGGCAGCATACTTTTTAAATAGAGCCCCTACCGGGCAGTTGCCATAACCCTCTCTTTAAGGTATTAATTCTCTCGCTATTTAAATTAAATGATTTACATTCTGGTGAAGGTCGACAGAAGAAATAAAGTTTACAGAAAAGAATTAACAAAAATATAGCGAATAAGATAAAACAAACCTTATAATTTTACGTTCCAAAAATGAAATGCAGAAAGAAAAGGAGACGATTAAACAAACTTGAATTTCATTTTTGTGTCAAATTTTAATGTTATTAAAAAAGAATAATTTAGTTTAATAAAATCAGAAGAGAAATACGCCAAAATGAAACATAAAATTAGCAAAATAACAACCTTGTGCTTGGCATAGACTCAATCATTTCGAGGTCAAACAGGTACAGGTCCTTCTTCAGGAGCAAAAACATCTGCAAGACTGGAAAAGCAGATGTCTCTGTTCCTCATGAAGAGGGACTTGCAGATTTCTTTGCTTCTGATGAAGAGAGACCTGTACCTGCTTGCCCTCGAAATCGATTGAGTTATTGATTAAATCTACGCCAAACACAAGGTTGCTGCTTTGCTAATTTTATGTTAGTTTAATTAATTGATATTATTTTTAGCCAAGAAGAAAAATAAAATATTTATTCGTATGCTATTTGTGTTTAAAAAAAATTATACATTTAAATTTAAGAAACATTTTTAAAAGTAAATTCTTCTTTAAGGCGTTACAACAAAATCTGAAGTTCTCAGACTGTGAATTTTTAATTTTAAATCTTATGGCATTTTGTCTATTGCCTCGACTTTGTCGGTATATAATTCCTTGGCGACACATTTACCGATTTCATCGCCAAATAGCGAGGTGCTACAACCCAACAATGTCAACACAATTTGCCTTCGCCCTTCCCGGAAAAGTGATGAACTTTGATCCCTAAACCCCAGTCAGTAGGGCAAAACCAGATCCTTGCGCGGAACACCAATGAAGCCGGAATATTTTTCGAGAGTTTGAATGTCTGAGCTGCAACGGAACATTCGAGAACAATCTGTTATAGAATGACATGGAGGGACCACCCCCTTGCTCTTATCCCGCGTTCAGGGGGATGCAGGAGTATGGAAATATAGTACGCGTTGTTAAGCTTAAAGCTCTACCAGGAGGGTGAGATTTTTATCGAAGTAAATACCATATAGCGACAGAAGTATTATAATTTACGAATAACAATGATATTACAAACATCCCTTAGAAAACAATTTTCTTAGCATATATGTATACTTATATTTTAAAATACCATAAATTAAAAATAATTTAATTTTATGCTGGTATTAGTAAATAAAATTAATCGAAAAAAAATTTTTTTTTAAAGAAGCTTTGAAGCACCATTGTTTTCGTTTTGCGATTTTAGTTCGAATCACTCTGAATGTCCGTTTCACTTTTCAAATTGTTGCCACCAAATATTAACGCCCTGTATTATATTTCAAAAAATTAAATAATGAAGAATCTGCATAAATGTATGTATGTTTCTCCCATTGTGATAAAACAACGTAACCTAGAGACATCTAATTTTGAATAACGTAATCCTCCACCGAATACGGGCATCTGGAAGTCCTAATTTGGAATTTGTTTTATTATGTATTTCATATTTTGCCCAACATTAAAGAATTTTTTATTATCAAACTCTACGACTTCAGAGTGAGGAATGGCAACGCTGTACGGAAAAAAAAAATTATCTCCAGCGTGCGAGACTGGGTATCGGAAATTCTAAAGATACGCTCATTTTAAAGTTATTTTGCGATATTGCTGTTGAATTGAATTTTATGGTTTAAGAGCGAAGAACATGATATTTAATAAATAAAGGTAACACACAAAACCTAAAAAAAACGTAAAACTTTGGACGTAATGTAAAATTTGAAATCATTCACATTTTTCTTCTTTTAGTTCATTATGTTTTTTTCTACGTCCTATGTCATCAGAAAGCTGACTTTCTTTGTAAGGTTTTAATTTTAACTAACAAAGTTTTATGTTAATTTCTCTTTCCTGTAAGCTCTTATTTCAACTTCCCGTTAGAATGAGCGCGCGTTTCAGCTTTATGTTAATTTGAGGTGGAGCCAAGTTTTGTATTTAAAAAGTTAGCAAGGAACTTCTCGGTGTGAGAGAGCTTTTAGTCTCAGATCACTGCGGCTCTGTTCGACTGACCAGCTAGTATTTAAATTCTAAGCCTTAGTGCTGTTACTCTAATACTTATTGAAGTAATCTAAGCGCGTTAGTATTAGTCAAATCTTACTACGCACCATTGATAGTTTAGCGTAGAGGCCAACCTCGCGTTTATGGCTCTGAAAGCAACGACTACTTAATTTCTACTCACTTTATTTTAAATTATTTGATTGTTCAGTTTAGACCCAAGTGCGGTCATTATTTTCTGTTGTCCCTTCCGAGTGGGGAAGTGGTTGTAAATAGTGGTTTAATAAAAGGGTAATTTTAAACCCCTCTTACGTGCAGTTATTCTACCACTTAACCACAGTTATTCTACCACAGAACATAGCTGCATTCAGCTCCCTGTTCAAGATCAGGACTTTAACACGGTTAAGACCATGTTCGCCAAAAATATGCCCAGAACGCACTGTCCTGACAACTTAACTGTTCTCTTTCATTCAGTTTGCTGTATTCAGGACCGCAGTGGAAAGAATCAAGTTATTCTTGATGAGAATTCCTTATATTTATCTTTTGAAATAAGTTTCAAACTGTAGTCTCAGAGTTTCGAAATGCATCATGAGCATTACATCACACACAATGCAAAATGTGTCAATGGATAATTCTCTTCCAATAAAAATAAAAATTTCCTACTGCAAAAGATTCTAACATAGGAATTGGTGAAAATTTTCTCTGTTTTACACAACGAACTTCCGAATCAAGTTTCCTCTCAGACCCCTTAAATGTCTCGGGTGCATTGAGAAACAGTCAACGAATTAGCCTGTTAACATACATCTAGTTCATTTAGTTATGAGAACACATCCATAATACATGCCAGTGCTCTTAGTTCTACATCATCAGCAAGAAATGAGCTTTTAATTCCGTTTAAAAATAAAAAGACATTTTTGCAAATCTATGAGGATCTCAAGGGCAGGCTTCGAGGACCACAGTTTGGGAAAGGTTGCTTTATGTAATATTCCTATTGTTGCAAGGAAAAGTGTTATTTACTAAATGCCAATTAAACAATTTATTAAATTTTAGTATAAGGTATTTTCTCCCTCCTTTTCGCGTGCCTTCGTGGTGTAATTGGAAGCATACTCGACGCGAGAGGATTTCGAGAAATCCAGGATTACTATGACTTCTTGTTAGAGAGCACAGCATTTTAAAATAAATATACGATTAAAATTTTGATGTGTTTGATTTTAATTGAATTTTAGTGTTTGTGTTTGCATTTAATCATTATCGCGTTCTAAACTAAAAACTAAACTCGGCGGCACAAACAGCCCATAGAGAGCCACAGCCAGCAGTGCTCTAATATCTGCTTTCTAGACCGTGGGCTCCGGGATGCTTGTGCATCTTTTGCCTGGACAAGTGGTCAGCCTGTCGCTGTTGTACACCCGGTGTTTAGTCCCCAAGCGAACTTGGTACTCATTTTATCGATCCCCACAAGGGATGAAAGGCTGAGTCGACCTTGCGTTGCTCAGGGATCGAACCTCACACCTATGGTACTGCAACGCAACGCGCTAGCCACTGCCCCACCAGGCCTCTACTATCTCAATCTAGGGGCAGAAATTTCCATCATGCTTTGTTACATACAGTGACAGGATTTCAAGAGTTATATACTGTCTGTCTACGAGAAGAATAGCTCCCACCACAATGTCCGGCGAGTGGCAGTCGCTATAGCAATAGGGCTAGTATATTTCAAATAGGTGAGAACCAAGGGCTGCTAATTAATCATTAAATGCGCCAAGGTGGCAAACTGAAAAGTAAATCTTCATGACACCCCTATGGAAAATGGGTCAAGGCTCGTTTCTACGGCAACAGACAGCTGCAGACTCGAGACTGGCGAGAGTTTTTCTTATGATAGACTGACTGTACAGTGCTTTGTTACATACAGTGACATTTATTACATACAGTACATTTCGAGGATTACATACATGCTTTGTTACATATAGTGACATTTACACTCATGTCCATAAATTAAGGATAATGCAAAATCAGGCAAAGGAAGAGTTAGAAGCAAAACAAATTTGACTTATTTGTAAAGCTTATTTATTAAACAAAAAGTAAAGAGCAAAAAAAGATGCTATATGTTTGATATTATTAAAAAAATTAGCGCTTTTTTCTATAGACTGACTGTACAGTGCTTTGTTACATACAGTGACATTTATTACATACAGTACATTTCGAGGATTACATACATGCTTTGTTACATATAGTGACATTTACACTCATGTCCATAAATTAAGGATAATGCAAAATCAGGCAAAGGAAGAGTTAGAAGCAAAACAAATTTGACTTATTTGTAAAGCTTATTTATTAAACAAAAAGTAAAGAGCAAAAAAAGATGCTATATGTTTGATATTATTAAAAAAATTAGCGATTTTTTCTCCCTGGAGCAAATTACAAAAAACTTGAGTGGTTCGATTTCAGGTTGATTGTATGTTGGAAGAAAAGAAATCAACTTATATATCACTCTCTTACACTCTTGTGATTGTGACGTACCATCGGTGTCATCTGGTTACTTCCTGAAATTTGCATATGATTCTTGAAGATGTGTGTAGTGATTTTACAGGTGATATATTTATTTTAGAGTTCGATTTCCGCGTGACTCCGAATTATCCTTAATTTATGGACATGAGTGTAGTTCTTGCCAGCTCTGATGAGGTTGTAATCATTCGGCTTTGCGTATAGCTGCCGACATCTCAATTTGATATGCCGGATAGAATTTCTGAGCCAGCTTAGATTAAAATTCAGTCTACGTTTTTGGTTTGAAATTCACTAAAATTCACACGATTCACTAAAACTCCAAGTTGTTTGATAAAACACGTTTATTACATTGTAAGCACATCGAAACTGCACATCTTTAAATATCACAAAATGGTGCTCTTTTATACCTCAAGAAACGAAACATAACTTACTCTTAAACGAAAACAGAATAGAATAATAATATCTTACTGTTGCCAAAACGTGACTAATAAATATCGTACAGTTACAAATATGTTAAAATGAAATTCAGCACGTGTCATCTAAAGGTAAAAATAAATGTTAAACAAAATAATAATTTACGTTTGCAACTATTTGAAAGATACAATTTTTCACAGGCTGGCTATTTGGACGTTTTCGTGGTTTTTCCCATATGTAACATGTATACAAGCCAAATTTCCTTAAAATGTCCTCCATGAAGGCAACCCTTCTCTTAGGCAGATAGCCCTCGATTGCTTTGCCATGATTAAATAAAAATAAAATGAAGCCCTTTTGGGTGACCGTTAAAATCTGTATTCTTCCAGATTTCTTTTTTTTTTTTTTAAGTCAGTTATCTTTAGTGAACACACTATATATTAGATAAGATGAGACTGATAAGGTCTATGCATGTATTTAAAGGATAGCAAAATGCTTACCATTTTATAATTTTTTAAACTTTAATGCATGTTTATTTTTTTGTTCTTTTTTTGTGTGTGTATTGAAAGGTGTGTGAACTTCACTTCAAACAAGATGATGTTCTGAGATAAACTGAATTCTTTCATGAAAAACTGGAAAGAAGGTAATTGTACCACTTTCATATCCTCGTTTAAAGAATAGAGCAATTCCGAGTCTGTTTCCTGATGGTCCGAGTCATCTTAGCTCCAGTGTTTTATCAAGGGAATCACCAGAGCATAAAAGACTTAAAGGAGAAAGAGATGCACTTGAAAAAGCCGTAGCCTGTAGCTTAGCTGAAAAGGAAGATGATGAAAGAAAACAAATGTTTTACAGCTTAAATGAACTAAAAATTTGTTTTGATACTGTGATTTTACCAAATAACTGGATAGTTATACACAGGCCCATTCATACCATGATTCTTAATATTTCTAATGGCAATCATCAAGAATTCTATATCATCCAAGAATTCTAAAATCGCTAATTATTGATTGTAATTTGAATATAACTGTCGATTAAATCATTGAAGCAAGACATAATCTCATCAAAAATTAACAACCTTAAAGATCTTTTAAGTATTTTAGAGAAAGAGATGCACTTGAAAAAGCCGTAGCCTGTAGCTTAGCTGAAAAGGAAGAGTATGAAAGAAAACAAATGTTTTATAGCTTAGATGAACTAAAAATTTGTTTTGATACTGTGATTTTATCAAATAACTGGATAGTTATACACAGGCACATTCATAGCATGATTCTTAATATTTCTAATGGCAATCATCCAAGAATTCTAAAATCGCTAATTATTGATTGTAATTTGAATATATCTGTCGATTAAATCATTGAACCAAACATAATCTCATCAAAAATTGACAACCTTAAAGATCTTTTAAGTATTTTAGAGAAAATAGATTTATTTGCCTCTAATGCTTCATCTGAAGACAATATTCAACATTATTTACAAATTGTAAGTGAATTGATGACGATCTTAAAGAAGAGAGAATTCCACAGAAAAGCAATGAAATAAATTTTCTCCTTGAGCAAATATCAAACTTTGAAAAACAACAATATAGGTATTCCGCAGATTTTTTAATATTTTCTACTTTTCTTCACACGATTTCACCACACGCATATAATTTTATTCGAAATTCGGAAAATATTATTAAGCCACATCCACGGACCATACTGAAATTTTTTTCAGATTTTAATATACATCCAATAAGTGAACAATTCAACCCAAAATTCCTAAGTTACATAAAATTTAAATTTCAAGAATTATCAGAAAAATATCTGCCTGTTATTTTAATGATTGATGAAATTCAGCTAAATCAAGCATTTGATTATAAAGGTGGTAATTTGTGTGTGTTGGGGGGGAATGGCATATAATTGTACAAATGCTGCATTTAGTACATATGTTTTCATGATTTGTAGCCTGTTATCTGTTTATAAGGACGTTGTACATATTCTGCCGTTAAAAACGCTTAGTTTAGATAACTTGCATACTTACATTAAAAAAATTGTAGTAGGGTTAGAAAATATTGGGTTTAAAATTATTGCTGTTGCCACCGGTAGTAATTCAATTAATAAAAAGGCTATGTCTCTCATTTCAGAACCACCTAAAGTTAGTACTGTTTATACAAATCCTGTTAACAAATCTAGGCCAGTGTTTTTTATTATTGATACAGTGCATATTTTAAAATGTATTAGAAATAATTGGGTAAAAAAAATAATAATGTTTTTTTCCAAATTTTCATGATGCTTCACATATTGAAACTGCATCTTTTTTCTTGTATTAAAAAAATTACATGAGTTTGAAACTGGTAAATTATTAAAGTATGCTTATGGTCTGACAATAAAAGCTCTGTATCCGACTAACTTAGAAAAGCAAAGTGTAAAGCTTGCATTGCAGATTTTTAATGGTAATGTTGTTGAAGCATTGTTTTCTTTTGGGCAGCAGAAAGACATAATTAACTTTCAAGAAACTGGAAAATTTATTAAAATAATAAACACCTGGTGGCCAATTTGTAAATGTGAAATTTATTTTTAAAGGGGTTCATAAAAATAATATATTTGAAACACCTTTCACTGCGGCAGGCAATGATGAAAAAAGATGTTTTTATAAATAAGTTTTTGAATTGGTTAGATAATTAGAAAAATTTGAATTTAACCTCTGGTTCCCTAACCAAAGAACCTCACTTTGCAGTACACCACCAACATATGCTTTAATTGAGATGCCAAGTTATTGTGTAAATGAACTGGGTTTTAAATACCTTTTACTTGGCAAAATACAAACGGATACGTTAGAGGCTAGATTTGATAAGTACAGGCAATGGCTGGAGCTCACCGTAATATTTCTATCAGACAAGTTTATGAAATAAATGATTTTCAAGACACCGAAGAACAAGCTTTTGATGACACTGATGTTCAAACGAGCTTACAGTTGATGATAGTGATATACACGACATAAAATTGGATATATTTTATCTTGACATACATAACTGGATATTGCTGTTACAATATCCTAAAAAAGTTCAACTGTGATGTATGTATCACTATTGATTATAAATTATTATTATTGATTGATTGTATGTATTACTATTGTATTACTCTTGATAAGGAGTTAGCTTTAGAAAATGGTGAAAATATTCAATCATGGATCAAGGTTTTTGATAGAGACTAATGTATCTTCATCCTGATATTTTACATGCTGTTACATATAATTTTATTCTTGTTAAGAAACTTATTTCAGATGAATATGAGCAAAAATTTTTATTTTCGGGTAATCCACGAGTTACGGTGTGTAAAATTACTTTAAATTTACTTCATGAAAAATTTTTTTTAGAACTGAATAACTGTCCAAAACTTCATCACCCTCAGATTTATTTTGAAAAATATCATACAATCATCAACAAATATTTTACTAAATAATTACTGCAAAAAGTTGAATGGTAATCTTTTAAGTAATAATTTAACTAAGCAACAGAAATTGAAAACATTGAAAAAATAGTTTATGTATATAGCAGAAATGAAATATATTACGTGTTTAAGGTACAAAATAAGAGAGTGAAACTAATCTATTTTTACTTCCTTGTACAAAGTAAAAAAGAAATATTGTAATCGCGAAAAATTTCTGGTACCATATTTCAACGAAAATATCCATTTTGACCGTTATCGAATGCAGCTTAACGATGCTCTTGCCTAACATCTGTATCTAAGGACCGAATAAAGGACTCTTTCTTCCCCCAAAGAATATTATAAAACTAATTATAAAACTGATTTAAAATTAATTATAAAGAGATTTTTTTGTGGCGTCTGTGCGTACTTACGTACGTAAGTATGTATCTCGCATAACTCAAAAACGAGTAGCCTCAGAACATTGAATTTTGTATATAGGGCTGCTATAGCATGTAGATGTGCACCTCGCAGTTTGGTTGCAATCGTCCGCACCAAAACTATATAAATATATGTGTATATTTATATGTGTATATTTATGTGTATATGTATCCACTCTGTTACACGGCTCAGTGAGCTCAGTTTCTTTATTCTTATAAGTTTGTAAATTGTGCATTTTTTTGCTTTAAAAATGATTGAATTATGTTGTTCTTATCTTTCGGTTAAGATTTTTATGCCTTTAGTTAACCTGCATGTAATAATTGTGGAATTATTAACAATTTAAAAGTTTTTTCAAGTGCGGCTAAGCCTAATTTTTGGTTATGATAGCGACCATATTTGTTTACATTTCCAGCTTAGCAGAATAGTGGATTTGTTGCCATTCTAGGGAAACTAAGCTTCGCAACAGCAAAGTAACGTCTTCTTTTATTATTGCGAATTAAATTACGCTTGATTCATTCTGGAATTATCATTTAAGTTATTAGCTAGTTTTTGCGTGCAAATTGTAATTTTAATCGCAAAAATTGTTATTTTTTAATTGTTTAACTGTACTTGGTATTTTATGTTTTTCTATAGCTTTCAATTTTTAATGAAAATATTTTGAATTTTTATGCATTTTTGCCTTACCGCGAAGTAAGAACTGAATTAATGAGTAGCGCATGCGCATTAGGTGAGCGGCGCTGGATCGTCTGTGAAAATCTCTTTCTTTTTTATTAGTCCAAAGGGATTTAGTCCCGAAGGTCTATTACTTTCGTTTGGGCGTTTTAGGCGTACCTTTAGGAACAAGAACAAGATTTTCTTGAGCAATAATTGCTGCGAAAAAAGCTTTATATTAGTATACAAATTTTTCTAAATAATAACTGGAAGGAAATGTTTTGGACAGTTTCCGCGAAGCTTCTGTAGGATGTTTCACTGAATCAGTAGCATCACAGAACAGTACCTGTATCACCATAAAGTCCTAGTGCCTTATGTGCTTACTCCTGTCCTGCATCACTGTAGGCCTCACTTAGCACACTCATGAAGTTTCAAGGTACTCATCATGAATGCACTTAGCTACTGCATGAACTCTTGAACAATGTGGACAGCTTTCCCAAACAAGCATTTTGGTCAGGGGTGACCACCATGGACGAGACATACATCTTCATGATGACCGTCTTTCCGTATACCACATGCATGGTGACCACAAATCTTATTAATTTTTTCTGCGTATGATTAAAAAGTTGTAACACGAACTTTTTCCATCCCATTTTATATCACATTTCCTCTGTTGTTATTAGCCCAAAGGATGTTAGCCAGATGGGCTATTAATTTCGTTTTGGCATTTTGCGTTGGTTCACTATAAATGTGGGTGCACTTTTCAAATTGTTGCCACCAAATATTAGAGCCCCAAATTATATTAAAAGAAATTAAATAATGAAGAATCTGCATGCATATATGTATGTTTCTCACAATGCGAAAAAACAATGGTACCTAGAGACACCAAATTTTCAATAAGTTGGCCTCCGCTAGAATATGAGGATCTGGAAGCCCGAACTTGGAATTTCGAATTTGTTTTATTATGTGCTTCATATTTTGTAAAACTTTAACGAATTTTTGGTTAAGAAACTCAATGATTTCAAAGCAAACAATGGCAACGCTGTACGGTAAAAAAAGAAAATATCTCTAGTGCGCGAGACTGTCTCTCGGAAATTCTAAAGATATGCTCATTTAAAAATTATTTTGCGATATTGCTGTTGAATTGAATTTTATGGTTTAAATGCTGATATTTATTAAATAAATGTAACACACAAAACGTTAAAAAAAACGCCCCTTTGGGCGTAATATAAAATTTGAAACCTTTCAGACTTTTTTTTTCTTTTTTTTCATCTTTTAGATCTACTTTTTTTCAGAAATAAGCAGTTCTGAAATTTGAAGATGTGTCAGGCATGACAAAATAAAAACCTTCCGCAAGTTCCATTTCTTTAACTGCAAAATCATTCAAGTTATATGAGTTTTTATAGTGAAATTTCATATCAACTGAACTTAAATATCTACGCAACTATAAAAAAGAAAGCGAAGGTGTGTTACAGTAGGTTTGCATGTTAAAAAATATAAACCAGTAATGATGTGAAAAAAGTAGCATAAACATTTCTAAACGGAAATATTGGGGGAAAATGTAAATTAAAATGAGTTATTTGTATGATATCTTATGAATTAAATATATGAACTTTTCCTGGCATAAAAACGTGACCGGCATCTTCAACAGGCTATCGAATTCTCAGTTGTATATCGCGGGTTAATTTGGCGAGATTTAGGTTGGCGAAAATAATTTCACGGCAACCATGTCAGCTGTCGCCATCCTGACGGAGTCTATTTTTTACGCTCGAGCGTGAAACGCAAGCGTAATTGGAAATGATTGAGAGCTACCTACTATTGCAGCTTACATGTATTAGCGCTGAAGTTAGAATGATATTATTTTTTAGAAGACCGAAATGCTAGAAATAGTTTATTAGTTAAAATATTTAATATAGCTAGAAAAATAATATATTTGATAAGTTATTAAATCTATACGTACGTTTTATGGAATTGTTGGTGGTTGGTCTAGAAATATTTTTATTTTTATTTATTTATTTATTTTATTTATTTATTTATTTTTTTTTTGAACTCAGGAAAAATCCAATTATCCGGATGATCGACACGATGTCGCCTTTTACCCATATACACTAAATAAATATTTACATTAATGCAAATAATTAATGTAATGCAAGAGCAAATGTAAAGAAAGTATCGTACTTTTATACTAAGTGGTATGAGTACAATATTTAATGTTTGTGTTGTTGTCGTGTCACATTTGGCTGACATATTCAGAACAAACTCACGAATATTATGTGGCAAGGATTGCAGTTTTTGCGCCTGTCGTTTGGCATGAGCCTTGAGCACCATACAGGTGAGAGCACGTTCTTCTGCTCACTTCCTCCCCAATTTTGAAAGTTGTTTGTTTAATTTTTATTGAATATTATTTATTTAATTTTTAACTTCGTTTAAAGTTGAATTTATTCTGTATTTTTCAATTCTCCCACTCTCGTTCCCGTGTATTTCATGCCGTATCGAGTTCCACTTGGAAGTTCCATTCGTTTCATTAGAGAAACGGGGACTTACTAGTTTAAAGGAAAGCCGATATTCCTCCAGCATGTGACACTCATAACCGCAGTTTTACGAGTTGTCAATTTTGACAGCAGGCACTATTCAGCTGTAGTACTTCTTCTTTCACAATGCGGGTTAAAAACAAGCATAAAGAGAAAGCCGAGAGCTTATAATTACTGGGACAAGGTTAATAAGGCCATCGGGGCCTTGGCGACATTTTGGCGAGAAGTTGTAATAAAATGCAAAGCGGTCATGGACGTCAAAACATTTCGATGGCTCGTTAATGGGGGGGGGGGGGGGGGAAGAGTTCATCGTACTTCCACTTCGACTTTCTCTTACTTGAGATTTACAGGAAGACCTTTCAAAAATTGGAAACTGATTAATTATGCCTTAAGGTTTCTGCAACAACATTACAAAAATTCATTATTTCAGAAGATTTATGTCGTTCCAAGTGGAATCAATTGCAGTTGGGAAAACAACTTGTTAACCCGTTACAGTGACATAGATACTACTATAGTTTCACTGACGCCGTTGAGGCGAGGCCAGGAATTCACGCTATTAGTACGTGGGATAGAATCCGGAAAGGAACTTCGAATTTTCACGTTTTTAACCTCTGTACCAGCCCAAAGCAACGGATAATAGAAAAAGGGTTCTAAAAGATTTTCTTCAGGACCCAGGCATGTCATTCGAAGATGAGGGTACACCAAAGGGCACTTCGGCACAAGTCATGAAACCTTCCAGTTGAGTCATGAAACCTTCATGATAAGGGAGAACATGGAATTTTCTTAACAACTGTAACCATTCATGAACAACAACAAACCCTTCCGTACAAAAATAATCAATCAGCCTATGATTTATTGACATGATTTTTTTTCTTCCAATAGTGTCCATTTCTGCTCTGACTGTTGTTCTAAGTACACCAAAGGGTACTTCGACGGTATTTCCGTGCATAACCTCTGATGAGAGCCGCCCAACCGGTATAGTGGTTAGCGTCGCTGATCGCAATGCCGAAGAACCCGAGCTGGAATCTCGGAGAAGGCATGGATGTTTGTAAATGTATAGCGTCCGTGCGGCATGAGGGCACTCTAAATGTGCGGTGAGCAGAAAGTCCTCTCGAGAAGTTGGTGGTAGAGAAAGAGGTGTGGGAGATCGTACCCCTCTCTGTGCTTTCTATCAAAATTGGGGTGGTGGTTAAATCGCACTGTCATCTGTAGGGTGCTGTCAAGACTGTTGCCAACGGTAGACGTAAACTTGCGCTCCTTGCCCAGAGGCATTTCGTTGGCTTGAGCTGATTTGTCAGACAAGTAAGCATTATCAACAACACCACTATGGAGAACATGAAATTTTCTTAATAACTGTAACCATTCATGAACAACAACAAACCCTTCCGCACAGCCTGTCAAAAACAATCAATCAGCCTATGATTTATTGACATGACTTTTTCCCCCTCCAGTAGAGTCCATTTTTGCTCTGACTGTTGTTCTAAATATTTTTCGTGTAATTTCAGTTTTTTTTTTTTTTTTCATCCTTTTAGAATATTTATGTAAAATGAATTTCCATCCTTCTAAGAGAGAGAAGGTTATTTAAAATGCTTTATATTTAATATTTTTAATTCAAAGGGGTATTTTGCCTAGAAGGACTATTAATTTCGATTTGGCATTTTGCGTTGGTTCACCAAAAGTGTTGTTTCACTTTTAAAAGTGATGCCACCAAATATTATGACCCTGTACTATATATAAAGAAATTAAATAATGAAGAATCTGCATAAATGTAAGTATGTTTCTCGCATTGTGATAAAACAACGGTACCTAGAGCACCTGCGTTTTGAATCACCTGCGTTTCTACCCGAATATGGGCATCGGGAAGCCCAGATTTGAAATTTGTAATTCGTTTTATAATCGATTTCAAATTTTGTAAAACTTTAAACAATTTTCGATTAACAAACGCAAGGGTTGCAAAGCGAGCAATTGCAACGTTGTGCAGGAAAAAAATTTCTATCTCCAGCGCGTGAGACTGTGTATCGGAAATTCTAAAGGGGATATGCTCATTTTAAAATTATTTGGCAATATTGCTCTTGATCTGGATTTTATGGTTTAAGTTAGAAGAACGTCATATTTAATAAATAAAGGTTGCACACAAAGTGCTAGAAAAACGCCCCTTTGGACGTAATTTAAAATCTGAAACCTTCCAGAATTTTCTGTTTTTTTTTTTTTTTTTTTTTTTTTTAATATAAAACTAAAAGTAGCAAATGTAATATCAAGGGCATCGACATAAGTGTACAAAATTCCACGATCATAATCCAGTTAGTTAGTTGAGATCCTGAGGTTTAAAATGCGCTATACTTTTAGCATATTTGTATATTTTAGATTAGCCTGATTTGAATGTGAGTTAAATTAACAAACCGAATAAGGTTTATTTGAGAAGCAACAAGAATCAACGCGAATTGGCACTTCTGCAGCTGAAAAAGCAGGTTCTAGATTTAAACCTTGGAAACTAGTCCTGCAAATTTATTGATATTACTCTGATTTTTGTTGCTTAAACTCTTCCAACAACCTGATTCCTTAACCTGATTTCTGATTTATTCTTTAAATGTTAATACTTACATAATAAAAACATTTTGTTAAAGTCTATGTTGTGCAGGCCAGTAGCTGGAGATTTTGTAAAGCAAATTAATAACAAAAGTCATCGTTCCAAGTTATCCAAAGCTAATAAAGGAGGCGTGGGTTTTTGCGAGAAAGGGAAATTTAATTATGCAGACCACTGTTATAGTTCGACCGCCTCAAACGCAAATACGCATGCGCCATTCGGACCGAATTATTCTCAAAATAGGGTGGAAGGATCGAGACTTTTTCCCCCTCCAGCATATCTCTTTCCGGAGATGAGAAGACACTCACATCGTTTAAAATAATAACGCCCCTTCTAGACGAGTCTACGTATTTTGCAGAATGCCAGCCAGGGTTGCGTTTCAGACGGTCGAAGTATACCCACCTAGCGATGAACATTTTTATGCACTATAACGTCCTGCTTTTAGGTTTGTGCGGAAATGCCTCTAAACCCATCAAAATAGCCACAATTATTTAAAACTGCATATTACGGGCCAGTTTGGCGAGTTTTCGAAAGTCGCCAAATCGGTTATTTTTGCGCGTTTTAGAAAATCACTAACTCATCATATCGCCATATTAAATGATTGCGAATTTGAATGAATCCTGTAAACATGCAAAAAATTGATCACGTAAACATGCAAAAATATTTAAACACACTGTAAACATGCAAAAATATCTAAAATAGAATTTCAAGAAAAACAGCGCTAAAGTATTTGAAAGTTAATAACTATGTATTTTATGGGATCAACAACATTAAAACTTTTCAGAATATCATATACCATTTTTAAGACAGTAGCAAAATGGAGTAAAACGTTTTAACACGAAATTTAAGAAATTTTAATAAGCAGTAATTGAGCAATAAATGATCGGAAAGCATTAATTCATATTTAAGCTAAAAAAAATTGCAGAAGAAAAGGGAAGATAAAATTCAAAATTTCGATCTACTGAAACATGAGCAATAGTATAGCAAAAAAAAAAGTGGTTAAACAATTTTAACTACGTAATTTATATTTTTACAATAAATTTTTATTTATAATAAACAGTAGGAACTTGCATTTGTTTATATCCACACTAAAATGTAACAATACAATGGAGATGAAATATCAAAATGACGCGCTCATTTCAACCACGTGCTTAACCACATATAATGGACACACACCTCCATTCACACAAATCTGTCGCATCTTTCCTTTCAACTAATTTCATATTATTTTTACGCTTAGGACATTCGTACATATTCGCAATCAAACCATAATTCATGCACCATTCTATCACGCATCTTTCGCCCTTATCTTGCAACCGAATCAAATGAGTAAAATCCACAGGTTCAACTTTTTGGACGCCAGTAATTTTGCTCACACAATCTACTAGAAGCACAGTGAAATGACGAAAATTCAAAAAGCCCGTTTAAATGCTATAAACTGTAACCTTAAACGCTAACGATTTTCATGACGCCAAAAGGTTACCAGATTTGGCGCGATTTCGCTTCATTTGGCAACTGGCCCCTAATCTGCAGTCTAGCCAAACTTGGATATTTTAGTTTTCTTCAAAGTGATCTACACCAACATTAATGTAGTTTTCCTGCTGTTGCAAGCATGAAGCAACGTGTAAACAATTTTGAACACTTGATACGGTATATTATTAAAGACACGCAATATATTGTCTTGCACCTCATTGATTTTACCGAATTGCTTTTTAAGAGCTTTTTACATCTATGGAAATAGGAAAACAAGTATCTGACAGAAAAAGATTCAGTGAGTAGCGTGAATCAGACACAAGCATTATGTTGTTCATCGCCAAGAACTCTCGAACAAAGAGCGTTCTTTCAAATATGTGGTCAACGGTCTTTCGATGGTCTTCATTAATAACTGTCGAAGATTTTCAGTGTTTTCCTCACTGTGTTCAACAACGAATGTTTCAGTCGTAGCAGGTTTCATTTGACTTTTTGAATATGAAAAATTACCTGTACACTTGAGATTCACTCAAAGCAGCATCTTCTTTAAAGTTTTCCGAAGCACAACAACAACGGACACGACTTTTGTTTTTCTCAACAAAAACAAAACTTTTTCTGATGTGTGTAGAGTCATTAGGATTTTTTTTTTTTTTGATGCTGGAAACGTGAAAAATGAACAATGCCCTCGCCGGGACTCGAATCTAGACCTCTCCAATAGGCGCTGAGTGTACTTACCTTTACACTACGAAGGCCTGCAGAAAAGATGGAAAAAATATCTTATAAGTGTTTGTATTTTGTAACTGCACGTCGCAAAATGGAGAAACACTACGAGCAACAACACACACAAATCACCACCTAGTAGGAACACGTTTATTCATTTGGAACAGTTTAGCCAGCTCCATCACAGTTTTGATGGAGAACGCCCCGGGAAAGAGGGTCTAGTGTCCTCTTACCTCCTCTAGATTCCCAGCCTCTCGAGAAATCTTTTGACTTGAAGGTATTTTAGGAGCTCACATCTTGTAAAATAATACTATATATATTTACAAACGTCCACTTCTTTGTCGAGCTTCGAACTTATGTCGAAATATTAGTATTCAGCATTTTCACCCGCTTTCCCACTAATGGGTCTGAATTTTTTAGATAAGGTACGCTACCGAGGCTTAACAGCAGCCGAGAAAATAAGAAGGGACAAAGCCCCTTTGGACTAAAAATACTTTGTTTCTTATTGTTTAATACTTTGACCACACATTTTGCTCTTGCGTACAATCGCTGCTCTACATGAATAAGCAATTAATTATCAATTTTATTAATAAATGTTTTGTCATCAATGGAATTTTCATTATGCTGATCAATTGCCAATGAATATTTGGCTATCGACCCCTTAATCATTACTGACCCCTTTAAAATTGCATCGATTCTAAGGGGTCAATACCGATCCCGTTAGAAACCCCTGGTATAGATCAATGTGGTTTCTTTACAATAGTCGCTTCTTACATTCTTTGAATCTTTTACCTATGATTTTTAAATAACATACTGTTACAGAAATCGTATGTAAATTCCAAAAACCAGTACATATCATTATTACTTGTTTAATTTCTGTTCACGCTGCAAGTTCGGTAAAGATAGCAAACTTCAATGTCTGCTAATCACATGAGCTTTTCACGCACATTGCACGTGATATAATACAGAATGCACACATGGGCACTTGCTACAGTGAGGTAAAGTAAACAGAACTAGAGTGTTTTTTCGAAAGCTGCCAGCGAACCACATTTTTTTCAACGAGTGCAAACAACAACAACATCTTCTGGAGACAATCAAGTTTAAAAAGTTTTCATCTACGTGTTTCTTTTAGATAAGAAGAATATAGTAAAGCTAAATTCCGATTAACTGGATTGTGAATTAAACGGCCCTAGTCAAAAAAGAGTTTATTATTGTAAGAATGATGGCAAAATTACTATCACAAACCATCAAAATAAAGCAAACACAACCCAAGAAAATGCAAAAAGGAAAAGAAACAAAAACAAGAAAGATAATAACAGTGAGAGAAAATAATATTCGCGAGTTATAATTAAACTGTGTGTAACCCGAAATCGGTATTTTTTGGCCTATTTTCCCTCCTACCATTTTAGTGCTAAGTTCCGAAAATTTTCTTCTTCCTCTCTTGTACATAGTTTTTTCCTCTGAGGGCTAATTTACTGGTAAACTGAATTCCTTTGATTATTTTATTTTTATTCAGTCTATTCAATTTGTATTTGCATTTTTGTATTAGCATTTTACCCATTTCATTTCACCTTGCATTTATTCTTTGACAACCATTTTCTGAAGATTCTTCGTTAGTCTAACCTGGAAGGGGCAGATGTTCTTATCAATAAACTTCCTAAATATGTAATTTCACCTTACTTTTGTTATTTACATTACAGTTCATTATAACCTTATCTGCTGCTGATGTATTCTATTTGTTGTTTGACAAGTCTGTAGAGACATTAGGTTATTTCGAAAGAAGTAAAGATGAAAAATGAACAGTGCCCTCGCCGGGACTCGAACCACGAACCTCTCGAATACGCGTCGAGCGTGCTGACCACTACACCACGAAGGCACGCGAAGAAGGCGGGAGAAATACCTTACATACTCCCCCTTTTAAAAGGCGACTGGGGATTAAGGGACCCAATCGCCAAATCCTGGTGGCGGAGAATCATCATCCACCACCCTCTTTGGTTCGGCCGCCACTTGTAGAAACATTAGGTTTTTTCGAAAGCACTAAAGATGAAAAATGAGGAATGCCCTCGCTGGGACTCGAACCATGGACCTCTCGAATACGCGTCGAGTGTGCTGACCACTACACCACCCTGCTAAGAAGGCGGGAGAAATACCTTATAAGTTGTTTTCCATAAGTTATATGGAATCCGTTAGTTTTAATCCTCTTCTGAAGTCTTCTTCCGAGGTTTTAATCCTTCTTCAAATCCGAAATTTCTAAATACAATAAAAAAATCAAA
>KK116251.1:378610-390384 GCA_000611955.2 Stegodyphus mimosarum | reverse complement strand
AATCCGAAATTGCTAAATACAATAAAAAAATCAAAAAATATTAAAAGCATCTTGAATAATGGAAATTTTGGAATTTACTAATTTATTAGATGTAGAATATTTAAATGAATATGAGCCATTTTCGGGAAAATTAAACGAATTTCTACCCTTAGACAGATAACCCTACCACGTTTTGCTATAATCTAATAAACAGAAATGAACAAAAAGAAGAGTCCACCAGGGTAAAAAACCGCTGAACACTGGTAGTAGTTCGGTCCGGGGTTCGACTCCCGAAGCATGGGCGTTTTCGGGGTCTTTCCCATGTGCAATGTGGATAAGAGCCAGTTTCCTTTTAAAAAGACCTTGTTGGGACATCCCTCCCTTTCCGTGCATTGCCTAAGAGAAGAGCGCGTAATAAGGAAAAAAAAAAAGAAAAGAGGTTAGTTCCATAAAATAACACAGAGGAATCATAAAAATTGTAGCAGTGTTCCATGGAAATGGAAAACTCGAGAATATCGTTAGGTAGCAGTACGGGCATTTTGAATTTCAATATATGTTCTATATCGGTTTAGCATACTCCCCAAAAAGCCCTTAAAAAAGCGCTGCTGAGGTACTTTCCCATTCTTCTTGCAGAGCAGTTTAAAGTTGCTGCATATTTTGGAATGCCGTCTTCTCTGTATTGCATGGCTACCGAATGTGTTCCAGGCATGTTGAATGAATCTGAGGGCCTCTCTCGGCAATCGTTTATTGCACTGGTAGGGATTTGTACTCGGGCAATCTCGGCACAGGGTAGAAAAACATAAGCAGGGTAAGTTCACAGCTTTTGCTCGGAGATACCTTCGCGATTGCGATTCAACCAGTTGGAAGTGGTTGGCTTAAGGACCACTCCTTCGAGAAGGCAGCCGGCATAGTATTATTAGGTAGCAAATTTTGACGACCAGTTAGATCTTCAAGCATATAGCCCAGCCCCACCGTGGTCTTTGGTCACCGGGAGTGGTGACCCGGAATAATCAGTGTTTACGTTGGCAGTAGGAGAACCCTTTGACCAGACTCTGTTCGTGTAGCGTCTTTCATTAGATGAAACACGTAATAAAAGTTGTAGAAACACAGGTGCTTAGTCAACAGAATGAGAAGATCATGTTTGTAGGGATATTTTCAATCAATATTGCCTCAATTATGCTATCCATACTGTATGAGCAGCCGCCGTCGTCCGTGCAGTACAAGCAAGCGAGTCTGGATTCACTGCTTTACAAAAAAGGCAAATATGACCCAGAAATATATCTGTACAGTATATTTCTATCATGACGCAACCTGACGCGATGCTGAAGATATACGTTAATGCTCTGACGTCATTAATGATTTTTGCCCGTGCAATTACAACCGATATAAGGATCAACTTTGTGGACGTTTTATTTGTGGTACCTTATACTCCGTTCTTGCCATACCATCTGATGTCCATATTACTGTTAATATGAAACCTGGATTCTACTGAAGATATCACTCTCCACACTGAAGATATCACTCAACCGATCACTCTCGATGGCCCGACATACTACAGTAGCGATATTTCTGTCATACGTCGTGACTGCAGTATGCAGTAGCAACCTGGCTGGATAATAAGGCAATAATTGAGGAAAGCATCTGAATGCTTCCATCGACAAAATTCAACCGACGGGAAATAGTTCGAACAGATACTTTCCAAGGCATTTTCTTCTTCATTATCGCGTGCCTTCGAGGTTTGTAGCACATCCGTTTAGTAATCTGAAAGTCCGGATATAAAAGTCAATGATGTCATTGCTGATTTTTCGTTTATGTAAACTCCGAAACCCCCAACAGATTTTAACTTAGTCTATGGAACACTGCAGAGACATTAAGATTTTTTTGAAGCAGGAGATATTGAAAAATGAACAATGCCCTCGCCGGGACTCGAACCACGGGCCTCTCGAATACGCGCCGAGCGTGCTGACCACCACACCACGAAGGCATGCGAAGAAAGCGGGAGAAATACCTTGTATACTCTCCCTTTTAAAGGGCGACTGGGGACCCAGTCGCCAAATCCTGGTGCTGGTGAACCATTATCCACCACCTTTTTAGGTGGGGCACCACTGTAGAGTTATTAGGTATATTTTTAAGCAGCAGATGGTATAAATGAGCAATGCCCTCGCCGGGACTCGAACCACGGACCTCTCGAATACGCGCCGGTCCCTGTACGGGGGCACTGTAGACAGACATTAGGATTTTTTTTGAAGCAGGATATATTTAAAAATGAGCAATGCCCTCGCCGGGACTCGAACCACGGACCTGTCGAATACGCGCCGAGCGTGCTGACCACTACACTACGAAGGTATGCTAAAAAGGGGGAGAAATACCTCATAACACGTGCAACGCCTGAGGCACGCAACGTTTTGCAAAGCCATTCAGTAGGCATGCTGCAAGGTCTGTAGTAATCATGCACTGTTTTGTTCCGCTAAAACGATAACATAGCGATAAGATTTGCTGTTGTTTTTCTTCCACGCGACCATAACGGTCCATGTGCAAAATGGTTTCCCTAGGGTTTACTAGCCGTTTTTTAGTCATGACATTATAAGGAAATATATTCCTTTGTGTGTACATTCTTAGTGTACGTGGTTAGTACCCCGTGCGTGCTGTTGTGGTATAAGTGGTTTAAAACCCCAGCTGACATTTAGAAGATCCATGGTTCGAATCTACGTAAGGAAACCGTAGATTTTTCCTTTCTGTGTATCTGTATTTCTGTAATTATGTATTCTGTATATCTGTATGTTTCTTAGTTCTTAATATATAATATTGTTGTGAAAAATTCGGCGCTTGCGCCTGTATGTAAGCTTTCCGGCATAGCACTAGGGTTGCCATTAATAGTGTATGGTAGGGTTGTCAGATTGGCGACTTTATCGCCCATTTGGCGACCAAATTGGCGATATCCCATGGTCCAATCGGGAAGCTTCTAGAATAATTTCCTGTCGAGATATTTCTCGAAACCTGTGGAGCATAATGAAAAGCTATATAAACCCTTGCGTTTCTGAGAGCAGGCAGATTGTGAAGTAGTGTCTGATTAGTTGCGAGAAGTGCGAGAGTGTGTGATTAAGTGTGATTAGTTGTGAGAAGTCTGAGAATAGCTGCTTACTGTGAGTGCTAAGCTACGCGAGAGTTTTGTGAACGGAAAGCGATCGAGATAGTGCTTTGCCGTGAAACTACCTTTACAGTATAGCTTGACAGTGTATTGGTGATTGTTCCACGGTGTTTATTAAAAGTTTAGTGTTGCCGTGAAGCTACCTTTACAGTTACAGCCTGAAGCTGTGTCTGATTGTTTCAGCGTATTTATTGTAGATTTTCGACGCTTTTAAAGGTAATTTTGGAACTGTGCTGTAAATAGTGATTCCTGTAAATAAATTGTGCTTTTTACTGTTCTGCATCGTGTTTTCATCGGATAATCTCAAATCCACGAACCCGTAAAACGCAACAATATCTCTACAAAGCATTTGAATTTTTATCTGTCTACTTTTAAGAGCGATAAGGAATAAGGAATAATATATGTACGTAAAAGTTACTGATTTATATCATGCAGAATAATTGTATAATGTCTCAAAAGTAATCGACTATTTTGCTGGAAAGTACAGCCTCATTATCGTGTCCGTAAACTTCAAGGCAGGCAGCCGTCCAATCGGCAAACACGGTTTGACTACATTAAAGAAATCATTAATTTTCAAAGTTAGGGTTTTGCATTTATGCACAGTTTATAGTCAGAAACTTACAGCTTATATTTGACACAGGAATGAGGCAGACAGAAATTAAACAAAACAAAACAAAACAAAACATACTGGTTAACCCTCTTCGAAAAGCTAACATCTAGGCGGACAGGCAGAAAATGAGTATTAAAAAAATAATAACAGCTTTTAAAACACAATGCCTTGTTTCGTTACGGTTACGATCAAGCTACAGTTCACACAAAGCTATTACTGGGGCTGAGAAGAAGAAAAACTAAAAGTTTTTCATTTCTCTGCAAATAAGGCTCGGAGACTGATTGTTTATTTTAGCAATTATGATCAGTCATTGACTTTTCAGTGGTCTGACTTAAAAACCATATCAGAAGATCTGACGCGATTATCCATTGCCTTCTTTATTTTATTCCGTCGAGTTGAAGCTTTTCCACCTATGCCGATATGAATGCGATGTTCCTCTGAAAGCTCATTGTTTGAATTATCTCTCTGAGACTAAATTAGAAGTTCAAGGATACTGATAACTAAAATAATGTTGGTGGCTTGTTTTATACATTGGTTTATAATTCTAAACAAGCAACTATTTGTTTAAAATCGCGCATGCGTACTTTATTATCATAGGTATTTCAGTTAGAACGTAGACTAGGGTCAACTATATAAATAGAAGAATATAGATCTTAATGAAATAAAAATAAATAAATGAACGAATTGGGGAAAAAACTTTTTAAGTTTTCGGTTTTAATTAACTGGACTAAAATGTAAAAAAAAATATTTCTTTCAGCTATTACAACATTGTTTATATTATGTGGTTAAAAAAACCGTAGCGCAGCTAACAAGGAAGGATTTTAAATCGAAATTATCAAGGAGAAACTTCAGTCAGTGGAAACTGAATTATTGCTCTTATCATTTTTGTGTTATTGCTTCCATTCAACATTCTATTAGTCGCCTTTTTTTACTTTCTTTCTTTTTTCTTCTTTTTGTTATGAGTGACTTATTCGCTTTATTTTTACTCAAGTGTGGCCAAGAATTTTACATAGGCAAAGAATAATATTTTAAACTTTTGTGCTCTTAATTGAACTGCATAGTTTATACATACACATATATGTATATATATAGAGAGAGAGAGAGAAAGAGAGTGTAAGTTCAAGAAGAGGAAAACTTGAGATTAGTCTGTCTAAGGAAAAAGGAAAGTCTAAGGAAAATAGTTTATACATACACATATATGTATATATATATAGAGAGAGAAAGAGAGTGTAAGTTTAAGAAGAGCAAAACTTGAAATTAGCTTGTCTAAGGAAAAAGGTAGAGTATTTAAGAGCTCTCAAAAGTAAAAATGAAAATTTAGATAGATCAAAAGATCTATAGTACGGGGTGCACATGTGAAAAAAACTTTAGTGAAAACTTCAAAATTATAGAAACAATTAAAGCTTAACACATGAAAATGTAAATAAACTCGAAAAATCGACGTTTAAGACAATATTTATTAATTTTAATTAAGAAATTTTATTAATTTTAATTTTTAAAAATTCGTAATTTCGAAAATCAAAATGGTATAATGCAAAATCTATCAAAAAAGATAAATGAAGAAATCAAAACCATAAAAAAACAAACTTTTCAATGTGGAATTGCAAAATTCAAAATTACAAAAAAATTTTTTAATTCAAATTGAAGAATAAATAGCTAAAAAGTAAACCCAAGACAGGGGAACAAAACATAGCACAAAGCACCAGCAAAAGAAAGGCACCTGTTGAGGTTTACAAGGAATCCCCCTCTGTAAAATAAAGTAAATGGCAAAAAAAACTAATTGTTTCCATACTACGGTCGACTTTTGATACCTCGAATCCCTCGGCAGGTCAGGAAAATATTATTCACTGAATGTTCGACATTCAAACAATATATTTTCCTTCAGATATTTCGAAGCACTGTTTTAAAACTCTTGCTAGCTCGAATTTCCGATTCCTGAGACAGAATGACCACCACGAGCCATGCAGATGAGATCACAGAACATGACATTTCGATTCCGAGCTCAAATTCCGATCATGGGCTACCTTCATTAGGGGTTTTTGTGGTTTTTCTCAAGTCCAAAAGAATACGAAACTGTTTCTCTTAAATCGTCCTCCATAAAGACATCTCTTTGTTTAAACAGATAGCTTTCATGTACTTTACCTTAATCAGTTAACTTAACCTAACCATCCAGTAGGAAAGTAATGAATTAGTAGCTAAATCATTAGCTCTTTTTTTCTCCTGAAACCTTGACTAGTAGCCTGATGATTTGGCTGTTCTTAATCCCTACATATGACTTAAGCAGGGAAAATTGTGTGATCTAAAAGACAAGACATACAGCCAACATCACAGCCGCTGAAACTGATGCGGTCACTAAGAGTGACTACATTTAGGAAGGCACGCGGACGGCGAAAAGCCCTGGCAAGCATCAAAAGCCCGTAATGGTTGTGGGAACCTGAACAAGGTTCAATCTGCACAAATCTTTCAGGCTGATTTGGTTTTTTGAAGACAGAACTATGCTACAGCTCAGTGAAAGGCCAGTTTATAAGCATAGATATAGACTATGCTTCCAGTCTACATGCCATTCAAGGTGGCCGATGCAAAGATCCTACAGTCAGAAACGCCAGTGACAGGCTCCTGACCAAATTGGAATAAAAGCCACATATACATAATTTTGATGCTTGAGCACCCGAAGTATCTAAAACGATATGTAACAACATACAATCTATGTCGGACTGGATAGTATCGTTAAGGTCCTGAACTGACTAAAGTAGGAACGATGGTTCAAGTTCTGTGAAAAGAGCTTGTCTATCCCGATACTAACCACTCCCAACGCATAATCGCTGAGAAAGATTAGAGAGGAAGGATCGGGCGACTATGAAATCCCACAGAGGAAGGCAGACATATACATACGTTTCTCACTGTTATGCCAACAAATCTCAGGCTCAAACTCCAGTGGGTAACCATGCTGAAAAACATGTAATGAGCTATCTGAAGCCACTGTTAAAAATATAACCACCAGGTCTGTAGACACCAGCCTATGCATAGCCACCGAGTCGAACATAAAAGCTGAGCTGAAAAATGAACTTTTGAAAAGATGGCAGCTTTATTGGAAATCTAAAGAGGCGCACAAAATCTTTCACAAAGTAGTCCCTTTTCACAAT
This sequence comes from Stegodyphus mimosarum, assembly GCA_000611955.2. Classification (NCBI taxonomy): domain Eukaryota; kingdom Metazoa; phylum Arthropoda; class Arachnida; order Araneae; family Eresidae; genus Stegodyphus; species Stegodyphus mimosarum. The sequence goes on along the minus strand of KK116251.1, from coordinate 383,504 downwards.
TTTTACACAATACCCGATGGGTATGGTCCTATATGAGTTATTTACTCTGCATTGGCTTGGAACGAAATGCAGTATGGACGGTGATCTCGATCCTTACTTCTTGGACTCTCAAGAGACAGCAGACTTCCCTCTTCTCAACCTCCACGGGTATCTCAAGTAAGTGGACAAACAGTATCTGTAGAAATCAAGATGGGCTTAAGCATATAATGGAGGGCAAAAATATAGAAATGAGAATTTCTAATAGCTTAGATTAACACTTCCCACGCTGCAATTTTGACTATGTCTTCGGTATTGTATTTGTACATACGTTCTTTGTGTGTAATCGCGTTCTCTTCCGTTTTTATTCTCATGTTGTAAATAATTCGCATTGCCATTTATGGTTGACATTTAGGAACAGATACATCTGCTAGCAGTTTTAAATAGCTGGTAAGGTTGTAGAGTCATTAGGTTTATTTGGAAGCAGGAGAAGAGAAAAATGAACAATGCCCTTGCCGCGAATCGAACCACGGACCTCTCAAATACGCGCCGAAAGTGCTGACCATTACACCACGAAGGCATGCGAAGAAGGCGGGAAAAATACCTTATATACTCCCCCTTTTAAAGAGCGACTAGGGATTACCAGACCCAATCGCCAAATCTCGGTGGTGGAGAATCCTCATCCACCGCCTTTTTTAGTTTGGGCGCCACTTGTAGAGTCATTAGGTTTATTTGGAAGCAGGAAAAGAGAAAAATGAGCAATGCCCAAGCTGGGAAACGAACCACGGACCTCTCGAATATGCGCCGAGCGTGCTGACCAATACACCACGAAGGCATGCGAAGAAGGCGGAAAAAATACCTTATAAGGTATTACCTCAAGGATCAGTATCTTGCTGACGAGGCGATGTACATTACGTAAAGAAGATTCCATGATCTGAAGCCTGTAAAACAACAATGATCAATAAGAGAAAATTTACCATTTCTAGTCTCTCTTTTTTTTTCTTTCATAGAAAATAGCTCTATGAGAATCCTGAAACTGTATTCTTTTGGAATAGATATTTCAAGTGCCACATACCAGACTTTAACAGATTTTGAAATTATGGGAGACATGATTCTGTTTGGAATGCAGTACACCCAAACATTTTGACTGCTGGATTATTACAAAATGATTTTATCTCCTTTCAAGACATATCTATGCCGCCCAGACGGTATAGTGGTTAGGGAAGCCTACTGCGGTACCGAAAGGCGCGGGTTCGAATCCCGGAGAAGGCATGGATGTTTGTAAATGTATAGTGCCTTTGCGGCATGGGGGTACTCTAAATTATATGGCGAGCGGGAAGTTCTCTCATGTAGTTTAGCGGTAGGAGAAAGAGATGGGACACCCTCGGACCACCCTCGGGGGTGCTCTGCCTCAAAACTGGGGTGGAAAGAAAGTAGAAGTCAAAATTTCTTGAGGCTCTGGCAGCCATTGTTCTATGAAATTATGGACAAAGCAACAAGACATATCTATTCGGGTAAAAGTGGAAGCTTACAAAAATAAAGAAAAAGCGACAGATGTTTTATATATTTTCACCCCAAGTATATTATAAAGAAAATAATATATTAAAAAAAAACCACCAGAAATACACCATAGAAAAGAAGAGGGGAAAAAAAAAGAGAGAGAACCAGAAAAATTTCATCCGAGTTTTTCCCTTTTCTCATTCGAAGTTCCTGTTTTCTGAAGAATGAGACGATTCGAATCATTTGGGCATGAAACTGATGAGACACAGGAATTTATTCTAGAAAACATTGAAATGTAGAAAGGACAAATTTTACTTATGCCATTCTTAGAAGGAAAAATAATGTAAAAAATTATAATTTGTGTTTTAAAAAATAAAAACAATATAACATATGCTCAAGGACTAAAATCAACAAATAATAATGACTTTCGTTGCCAGTGAAGGTGATTTTCTTGTGCAATATTTGCAGAAATTATTGTAGTGATACTATAACTACAATTCAGAATAAAAGATCGTCAGCTGGCTGTATACTTTGTAAAAATTCAAAAAAGAAAAATTTAAAACGAAAAATTGCTAATAAATTAAGACTACTTACTGTTTACTTAATTTTTGAAAAATTTTCATAAAAGGTTTTGGTCTATAACAAATTTCATCTTTTATTATTTTGCACATGTTTTAGTAATTGTGTTAATGAATACATGGTAAAATGCATTTTTTACTTTCCCAAAAATTTTATATTTAATTAGATCAACATCAAATTGGTTTACTAAAATACATCGTATAATACGTATAATCTTTATTGCTATGTGATTAAGGGCAATTTTCATTGAAGTTTAAAACCGTAAAATGTATATTAAAAAAAAAAGCTCCATTTTCAGATCCCATGTAAAATTTTCAATTTCGTACGTTTTTATTCGTATTCATGACTATTTTTAAAATGGAACAATAAGTCTATGGCCAATTCTGAAAGAAATATTTAGTTCTGAAAGATTTCTGAACACTCTATGTAGTAAATGATATTACGCAACGGAAGGTGTTAAAGAACAAGAAGAAATATCTCTGTTTCTTTCAAAATAAAACAATTTGCAGGAATAATCATCGAGTGCCTCGCCAATTATTGACTCACAATTTTTATCATTTTTTTATTCATTTGCCTATGCTCTTTTTTATTTTATTTGTTTAGTGGGAGATTAAAAAAACAATAGAAAAACCTAAATTCGTTATCAGTAGTAGTTAATGGGTTTGATAAATTTCTGTACTTAGTGCACAGCGTAAAGTTTTTTTTTTTCTTTAAAGAATTCCTTTAAAAATGCAAATAAAGATAATTTTTTTTACATTTAGAATTTAATAAATAACTAAAAAAAAGATCTACGGAAGATTAACGTTTGTTTATAATAATCAGCAGATTTTTTTATTTATAGCTTCAGCGTTCTAAAGGCGTAAGATCAAGGACTGTTCTTTCTTTTCTTGTTCTGTCATATTAGAACATATTTTTTTTTCCTTTGCATCTTTTACCATATCACTTAAAGATGAAATTAAAAAATAATAAAATCATAATAAATAAATTAATAATAATCATTAGAAATAAATCATAATCAAATAAATTCTATTTTGCATTTTTATCATATCAGTTCACAACGTACGTTTTTGTATATTTTTAAACTTCAAAGTTAGCAACAGAAAGCCGAGAAGTTATTTTCTGTCTCATCAAACCTCGAAATTTCCATTTTAAGTTGCACTCATTTCCAGCGATCGTATAATTTTTTATTTAATTATTCCTTGCATTACTAATTAACTTATGGAGATTTCTCAAAGGTATTTAACGGTAACCGTGATCAACACATGTGGGGACATTAGGTTATTTCGAAGCAGGAGACATGAAAAATGAGCAACGCCTTCGTCTGGAATCCAACCACGGACCTCTCGGTTACGCGTCGAGCATGCAGACCACTACACCACAAAGGCATGCGAAGAAGGCGGGAGGAATGCCTTATATACTCCCCCTTTTAAAGGGCGACTGGGGTTTGGGGGACCCAGTAGCCAAATCCCGATGGTGGAGAATCATCATCCACCACCTTTTTAGTTCGGGCGCCAGTTGTAGAGACATTAGGTTATTTCGAAGCAGGAGACTTGAAAAATGAGCAACGCCTTCGCCGGGAATCGAACCACGGACCTCTCGGTTACGCGTCGAGCATACAGACCACTATACCACGAAGGCATGCGAAGAAGACGGGAGAAATGCCTTATACCTATAAATGTATACCTAGGCTCGACAACTTTGAGTATAAGTTTTACCTAATTAAATATTGATCTTATAACATAATTAAACGTTATAGGGTAACATATATAATAATATATTATATATAATACATTGTTATTATTAAATATTATACTAGCGGAAGTACCCGATGCCAGTTAAGTTAGATTAAGACTAACGCATCTAACAACAGAGAGAAAGATACCGCTGTAATCCTTCTCTAACAACAGTGAATAAAATACGATTCATATTCATACATTTTTCAGTCTCATGCGATATGGAACCCACGTAAAAAACTTCGATAGAAAAATAAACTAATTCTCGTTCATTATATCAGTGACAATGGCGCGCAGTTTTAAATTATTTTCATCTTTCTAATCAAATGGTTATAAATGCTAAGTTCCATCCAATATTTCACCTGTATTCAATTTTAGCCGATTAAATGTGGCAAAAAATATTATCATAATTAATTAGAACTTAATAACACGAACGAACAAACAAACATTCTTCTTTATACGTATAGATTTTGTAAAACTTACAAATTTTTGATTAATCAAATCTACGATTTGAAAGCGAGCAGTGGCAACACTTTTTGAAATAAAGCATTTTCATCTCTAACGTGCGAGACTGATGCCGCTCGGAAAAATGAGTGCGAAAATGAGCGCTTTCAGTTTTTAACTAATATTTCGGCTGATGAAAGTCGTACGAAGATGGAAATAGTCGAAAGGGCGTTTCACGAATTTTTGGGATCGGGAATAATGTATTTAATGTTCGGCAATACTATTTTTATTTCATCGTAAAACTTAGAAATATTTTATTAACAATCTCCACGATTTGAAAGCGAGCGGTGGCAACAAATTTCGAAATAAAGCAGATTTTCATCTCCAGAGACTGTTGCCACTCGGAAAAATGAGGACGAAAATGATCGTTTTTCGGAATTTTTAATTAATATCTCTGATTTTAGCTACTTTTATTATTATTATTATTATTATTATTATTATTATTATTATTTTGAAAAAAGTCGACGTCGACCTTTTTCAGGAAGCATAAAAGAATTGTAGAAAGTTTGGTGACGATAGCTATAGTAGTGATTGAGTTATTAGAGGACAAACCAACAGACTTTCCTTATATATATAGATTATATAAAGTAAGAAATTTAGAA
>KK116251.1:355377-372966 GCA_000611955.2 Stegodyphus mimosarum | reverse complement strand
TTTTTACTTTAAATTGCTTTTTAAGAATAGAAATTTTGTTAAATTAATTTATATTTATATATATTATTAATTTATATGTTTAATTATATTATTTATATATATAATTAAACATTTATATATGCGCAGTACCTTAACAGAGTTTTAGGCTAAATTTTATGAAAACTGGAGAGTTCAGGAAAACAACTAACCTTTAATATACAATCCTTATTAGTAGGAAGATCGAAAGTTTCCAGCCTCACAATATAAAAATATCTGATGTAGACACCACATGACTTCCTTGTACGGTCCATTAAATTATACATACTTTTTGCTGCATTTCATTTAAACTTACTACCTCAAATTTCGTTAGAGATATATTTCTCATTCAATCAGTTCATGTCTCACTTTGCGGCAAGGCAAAAATACGTAAAAACTCAAAGCAATCCTTATTAAAAACTGTTAAGTACAGAAAATCATAAAACACCAATTAAAGTTAAAAACAGTTAAAGAACAATTTTCACAATTAGAGTTTCTACGCAAAAACAAGCAAATCGGGCAGCCGCCAGGAAGGCATATTTTTTTATTCAAAAAAATTGTAAGGATCTTAAGTTTAACTAACGTCTTCCGGCCAGAAATCACGCGTGAATATGTTTATGCAAATTGTACTTGCTAACGTTTAAGTATTTAAGTTGTGGCTTTTTGCCAAAAAAAAAAAAGGAAGGAGGAAAGGAGAGAAAGCCCTCTTGCTACGAGTCTTTACGTGAGCTCGCCATCACTTACTGTTCCCCCTTTAAGCCCAGAGTTTGACCTTCTTGAAAGTTAAAGACGTATTGTTGTTTTCCGCAGTTTGTGTACTACAGACGTAGTCATTTAAAAGGCCAGTCTTAGTGCTAGTCATCTGTGTAAGATATTCAAAGTTAGCTCTTATTTAAATTTTATTTAGTTAGTAGTCTTATATTCTTTTACGTTCAGACCACAAAAGGTTGGTCTTTGTATCCCGAAGTACGGGAACGTATATAAAATCGATAAACAAATAAAGGGTAATTTGCACCCTCTTTATCTCTGTTGTATCTTTTACACACGCAGGAACATAGCTTTTAGTAAGCTCCCTGTTCCTACTCAGGACTACAGTTACGTATGCAAAATCAACTAAAATCTACAGAAGTCCTGATAAATTGAAAGTTTACTTTTGGTTCCACTCGTTAAAAAGACACTGAATTTCCTGCAGAAATCGACTTAATTCACTATTCTACTAAGAGTTTCAAATGTAAGCAAATGGCGGCCTCGTTAGACTTAGCAAAACTTAAACTTTTAAAATGCTGATAATGCTGTTAATTGTTGATAATTCTACAACTATTTCAACCAGATTAAGGCATTAAGGCACAACCACCTTAACAGGGACATAAGAACAATATAATTCCATCACTTTTAAAGAAAAAATGCACAGTTTACCAACATATGAGAGGGGGGGAACTAACCTTACTGGGCCGGGTAACAGATTGGGCATATAACTGTGTGACCAGTATATATAGATTGGTTTGTTCTCCTTGAGAAGTCAATTAATCTGCAATTAATGACATTAACTATTTTTTTCAGTACTTAAAATTTTTACTTTAGAATTTGGTACTTTTGCGATTCAGGATTTTTCTTTATAGTTTTTATATGATATTTACTGCAATAGAAGGCTAGATTATACTGATTTAAAATGCTAATTAGAATATTGACTAGAAATGTTTTCTTATAATAATTCATGGCTGTAGTTGAATTTATGTTCCTTGGAGATAATATATGAAAACCTTTTCCTAATAATAAACTTTATTTATATATCTGGTGCAGCGTGCAATCAAAAACGTGAGGTGAACAATTACATGCTATAGAAGCCCCATGTAAAACATTTCAACGTTCTAAGGCTACTCGTTTTGAGTTATGCGAAATACATACATAAGTATGTACGAGATTTTTTTCGTTATGTCTGTAACGTCACAAAAAAAATCTCCTCTGAATCTATTTTAAATCCATTTTGGAAAAAAAAAATCCTTTATTCTATCCGTACGTACAGATGTCACGCAAAAACATCGTTCAAATGAATTTGAGAGGTGTCAAAATGGATATTTTCGTTGAAATTTTATACCCGAAGTTTTTCGCAATTATAATACTTCCTTTACTTCGTACAGGAATGCAAAAGTCATTTAACAGTAAATTACTCTTGCAGACATGTAGTGACAAAATTTGAAAAGTAAATCTGAAAGTTTCGTTAGAGAAATCGTACCAGTTTCTTTCTGATTGCTTACCGAATAATGCACTAGTTTGTTTTGAAATATTTAAAACCGAATATCATTCTGTGATTAAATTTTGACTAAAGATGGTCTTTAAACCCAGAGCACTGCTGCGCTAGTGGAGCGACTCCATTGCTGCCTGGTAGCTGACTGGTTTGCGTTTAAACTGAAGCACGTCTGAGTGGCAATCGGGAGTCGCGGAGTTCGAATTCCGACAAGGGCATAGATCATTTTTTGTGCTTCCAGCCGTAAATAAACCTAGTTACTAGCATAAGATCGATGCGATAGAAAGAAATTGTAATACTTTTGTTATAAGGTAACAGGTTTAATGCATTTTTGTTACTTGAACACAGTCGCCAAAGGATCCACCTTGGTTTCTGGACTACTCTGTCAATCCCTGTGGATCCTGGCGGGAAAAGAAACTACCAATCCTAAGTTGCATTCCCTACAAAAGTTGGTTCCCACAAAACAGTGTTTCTCGATCTGTGGTCAACAGGGAACAAGTGGTTCTCGAAGCCTACCCTTAGGCTGCTTTCAAACGGCGACGTAAATGTCCCAGACGCATAGCCGCAAGGAATAAACTGCGAGAATTCCGTTCTAACCTGTGACACAGGGCCTCAGCCGTACCCACTTAGAAAAGATAAATTTGCGCATGCGTGGATGTGTTTACAGCTTTCCCGCTCTGTTTTCTCATGCTCAACTTTAGAGGCTATTCGAGGATGTGTAAACGCCTCCGGTCAATCCAGGGGGACGATTTTTGTTTCACAAATTCTGGGAAATGTAACGCAATGACAATAGTGAACGGCTAGCAACCACCGAAAAGAGCTTAGAATATAGTTCGACATAGACCGTACCTCAGTTGACCAAGGGGAGCCAAATCTCCAAGGATAACTTTCGATATCGACTATATAACTTCCCCACAATCAAGGGAGAGACAAGGCAGTACCATATGGTCCCTTCCGAGCCTGAACCTACCACCGAATAAACGATGATCCTAGTCACTGTGGAGACTGTTAATTCTTCCCCAAAAGTCGAGTCTGCCTAGATATTGACCTAGCTAAAAAGCCTGGATTGCTCACAGTTGACCAGGCCTTTAAGATTAATTAGATAATTATTGGAATACAGCAAAGCATGGAAGAGCTATTTCCTAACGAGAGGGTTGTTTCCGTGAGGACATTTTAAAGGAAAGTGACTGGTTTACTTTATGTTTCTTACTTCGACAAATCTACTGATTTTATACAACCATTTTGCATGGGCTGAGAATCCGTACATGATGATTCTCGTGTCCAGGAGAAGATACTAAGCGTTAAGATATTAAAAGTTATAAAACAGGAGCGAGATTAGATCAGTCTAAAGCAGTTGCTTCGCGCACTCTACATGAGCATCTTTACATGAAGATTCTTTCTTCAAGATGGGTACTCTGACATAGCAATGTGCGTTTAAGGAGCTGGATTACATCCCTTAGACTCCAGATTTAGTTCCAAGCGATTATCACCTTTTCTCCAAATTGAAATTTGACCTTCGTGGAAAAACATTTAATGAATGATATGATGGAGCGAAAAGAGCAATTATGGAACATTTTGTACAAATCTTCAGATTACTTTATCAGTGGCACAAAGTTGTTCATTAAACGATGCAAAAACTGTACTGAGGTAAAAGAGATGATATTGAAAAATAAAAGATTAAAATTACTTTCATTTATTTCAGGAGTATATCAAACCGGAAACGTTTCAATCTAAATACATCTATGCAGTGATCGGTTCTTTCATACAGGTTTAGGAGTTTCAGTGGTTTCTTTTCCAGAAGATTATGTCTTCGAATGCAGTTTAAATCTCTGTATAGGGTTTCCCGAATATCTTCAGTGTTATTAAAATAATGGTTGACCTTTACGCTGGGAGTTCATTTTAGGGAAAAGAATGTAGCTTCCAGATTAGGTTAGGTTATTTATAAGTTTGCAAAGCACACATGAGTTATCTGAAAAAGGGAAGGGTTGCCTTAGTAGAGGACTTTCTAAGGATAGTCGGCTTGCATTCACGACAAATGGGGAAAACGACAAAAAGCAACCATGCAGCCAGCCCATTCCCCAGGTGAAACTAGCAATATTCGATGATCTTAACCACAGCTTTTTGTGGGGCTTGTTGTCTGCAGGAACCAAATTCAGTTATAAGGTATTTCTCCCGACTTCTTCGCATGCCTTCGTGGTGTAGTGGTCAGCACGTTCGACGCGTAACCGAGAGGTCCGTCGTTCGGTTCTCGGCGAAGGCGTTGCTCATTTTTCATTCTTCTACTTCCAAAAAGTCCTAATGTCTCTATACTGGCGCGCCTTAACTAGAAAGGGTGGTGGATGATGATTCTCCACCACCGTCCCCAAAATCCCACTTGCCCTTTAAAAGGGAGAGTACAGTTTGTTGCATTTGTCATTTGCTTCCACTGTGACAAATGTGTCATCACAACAACGTATCCTCGCATTTATAACATGCCCTACCTAAGCACTTATTCTTCTGACTAATGTATCATAAACTTGTCAAATGTAATATGTATTCTCACTTTTGTAACTAGCTTAACATAAATACCTAAACTTGAAATTGTAACAGAACAGGTCCACAGGACTGAAATGTATCACGCCTATTTTAAACCCTAATCAAATGCAACTGTGAAGTAGAATGTACAAATCATAATTGCTGTGGAACTGTTTTGCTTTCCTTTCTAAAATTGAGACTCTCATGCTTATATTTTAATGTTTTTTTTAATATAAAATGTAAAATGTATTTTTTGTAGTTTTTATGCTTTTATTTGTGTATTTATTTGTAGTGTATGAATTCTGTGCTTTACTAGTTGTTTTTCTAATCTTGGTGTTTTGTACAGTTTGTTATATTTTAGTTTAATTTGACATTTGCTTCCACTGTGACAAATGTATCTTCACAACAATGTATCCTCGTATTTGTAACATGCCCTATCTTAGCACTTATTCTTCTAACAAATGTATCCCTTTAGCAATGTGTTCACATTCGTAATTTGCCCTTTCTAAGTACTTATATAAGTTTTCGTGACAGGTGTCTGGTTTGTTTTCCAATCGGTCGTCTGCTTGTAAAATGTAATTCGTTTAGCTTCAGTTTTAGTGTCTGTGTATATACCTGTTTGTGGTGCATTTAGTTTATGCTTGTGGTGCGTGCTACATGCTCTAACTGGCAGACAGATTTTGTTGTATCTCAGTAGCATGCATTTTCTAAGTACTTTTAATTCCTCGATTTAATGTATCAGTTTCAGTTTTAATGTTTTGAATGTTATTGTTTGTAGTGCATAGTACATGCTCTGTTTCGCGGACAAGTTTTGTTGTCAATCGGTCTACCTTACCGAAAGGCAGAATTTGTTAATATTTCATACTTGGTATTTTCGATTCTTTGTTTACATATCTTCACATTTAGCATGCCCAATCAATGTATTCATTCATATGTAACAATTATGAGTACAATTGTTACGATTTTCTTTTTTAAAATTGAGACTCTCCTGCCATTTTTATTTTAAAATGTAAAATTTAAAATGTATGATGTAAAATTATTTTATGTAGTGTTCCGATGTTTGCCTTTGCAGACGGCAGCTGATGACTGTCGTGTCACTACGCTTTTGGAAAACTTCTGTATGTCACATTAGACGCACTCTTCAACGTATGTTATGTGCCTAATCAATTTGTAATTATTGCATAACTGTAACCTCCGTAACTTTAACTTTGACAATAAATGCCCGACTGATCTGCTCTGGCCCTGATCTGAGATTGTGGCTGGTAGATAGTAGATGGTCCCAACTCTGGGTAACTTTTTCCATTAGTTTCCTCAAGGCTAACTTTTTCCATTAGTTGCCTCAAGGCTAACTCAGGTCGGAAGTTGCTCAGTAGATCAGTGTAGTAACGTATAGTATATAAGATATTTCTTCCGCCTTCTTCGCATGCCTCCGTGGTGTAGTGGTGAGCACGCTCGACGCATGAGCGAGAGGTCCGTGGTTCGATTCCCGGCGAAGGCCTTGTCCATTTTTCATTCTTCTGCTTCCAAATAAATACTAATATCTCTCTACACAGTGAGTAAATGATGGGGTGGTCAAGAAATGTGACACTTTTCTTTGCTAAAGCTCTGTTCGAGGAGAATAGAATTATGCGGCAAAAGATTATTCCTCATTCCTCAGAGGATTTTAAAAGATTTGAAAATGAAACAACCGGTATTACCAAATGACTTAACTAAGCTTGGCTGCGACCTAGAACCAAAAAAAAAAAAAAAAAAGGAGAGATATTCAGGACCTGCTTCAGTCATGTGGTAAGAAGCTAGCTGAAGAAAACCTAATTAATCTCCGGACACAGCGTACTTACGATGCCCAAATCGATGACGATAACAAGCAATCAAATCGATATTATGACGTATTCGTGAAGGAGTTTTTTAACTCAAAAAAGCAGATGAAATGCTTAAAACCGCAAAATTTTTCCAAGAAAGATTTTTGAATGGCGATCATTAAAAGTTCGTCAGGAAATTGGAAATTTTTTCCGTTACTGACGAGTTTACAAAGAAAAAATTCCATTAGACAACTCTATATCAATTTTTATTCGAGAAAGAAAAATTGTCCGTGTAAATTATTATGAAATAAAAAATGAAAGAATAATCCGGTTTTCCTAAATGAACTTTCATTTTTGTACGTAACATACTAAAAAGCATTTCTTTTTTTTAACTTCTGCATAAGATTTAATTAATAGATTTTTAGATTCTTTTAATTTAATGTTGAAATGATTTTAGTACATTCCTTCGCTAAGCGAACAACTAAAAATCTGAAAATTTTACTATACACACTATTGGATAGCGCGGGGGGGATCTTTTAAAATTAATTTGTAGGAAATTTTTAACGTAATTTCTGATTTGTTGACGAATTTTCGAAAATGGTTTGATTATTTTGGTCCGTTTAAAGGCCATGATTTTAAAATTTCAACATTTAAAATTTAAATGTGTGTGCTTTAAAGTTTTGAAATCTTCGCATTATAAAACAAACTTATAATGTATTTTCTCTCGCCTTCGTGGTATAACGGTTAGCACACCCGGCGCGAATCCAAGAGGTCCAGGGTTCGAGTCCCGGCAAGGCCACTGCTCATTTTTCCCGTTTCTTGCTTAAAAAAAACCTAATAACTTTAAAAACTCTTTTCCTTCTTTTAAAACAAGAATGATAAAAATATATTAGATGGGTGATTTTTGACAGCTTTTTACAAACATGCTGCAGATATTTAAACAGAAGGGGGAATGAGGTAAGTGTTGGTACATTATTTTTCCACATTTATTTTGCGTGTATTAATTTAACGGTTTTTTATTGAGTTTATTTATGATTTTAAGATAATAATAGCGTGCAATACCCTAAATAAAGAAAAGCGAAAGCAAATAAAAATTTAGTACTGTTTTCTTTTAGATTTAGTAGCATTTTCTCAAATTCTTTCTCCTAAATTTAGTAGCATTTTCTCATATTCTTTCTCCTAAATTTAGTAGCATTTTCTCATATTCTTTCTCCTAAATTTAGTAGCATTTTCTCATATTCTTTCTCCTAAATTTAGTACCATTTTCTCAAATTCGTTCTTCCAAATTTAGTATTTTTGATTTGCACTGCTGGCCATTAAAATTGCTACCCCATGAAGACGACATGCAACAAACGTCCAGTTTGCATGAAAAGCACTACATGCCGAGATATGCAAATCATTAGCATTCCAGGGCACGCACTCTCAGAAGATATGAGTAGCGTAATCTACATCGAGTGTAAATGAGAAATTTATACAGCAAGTTTCTCAAGATAATACTGCAGTCGAAGAAACTGGTGACGTCGCCCTTCACGATATATACCAGTGATCATCTTGACTAATTCTACACAAGTTTCCCATTTGGGAATCGTATTTGATCTTTGGCCGTTTTCGTAAAATCGTGTTACGCAACGTGTAAGAAAGAGAAACTCCTACCAATAAATGTCGGAATTCAACCACAGCAGGACCTACCCTATCGGGACAGCGGTTATCATTCCGCAGTATTGCTGCTAATGTTGGTCGTGATCCCATGGTTGTCAACGAATATGGAATTGATGAGTGGCGAAGAGTCATACTGAATGCTATGCAGGATCTCAGCGGTCCTAAGCAATAACAACAGAGATGCAATAACAACAGTAACACCGGGAAAATCAGGACTCTATTACCTAGCGTTCTCAAGGATCGCCCTACATAAAATATCATCCTGGCCCCCAGAGGCAATCCTCGGGGCGGCGATCTAACCGGTGAAGACGACGAGCCCCGAAAAGTCGAAGAAAATATATGTCAGTTATACGAAGTCGGAAAATACACGTCATGTAGCATCACCCGATTTCACCAATGGGGGCATTTCCCCTCGGACGACCAATAAAATCTGACAATATAGCTCCACCACAGACAGAGGAACAGACACGACAGTACCAGTACGGTCCCTGCCCAACCTGAACCAACTTGAGAATAAACTCCGACTCTAGTCCTGTGAAGTCAACTTATATACCCCCGTGGTTGAGACTGCCTAAGTACAGATCCTAGCCAGTACTTCCCAGGAATTCTCCTGAGTCAACCCCCGGGGGGAATGCAATAACAGCAGACATACTATCCTCTCGGTCTTGCGGGATCGTACAACCATACCTGTCGCATACCTTGAGTCAGAAACTTGGCTCGTGCGCAGTACGACCATTGTCCTCACAGACAATGTGACGGCATATACAATACCATGGATTGTCATCACGTCGACAACTGTTGCAATTTCCACTGAGGTGCACGTCGTGTTTTCAGACGAATCTCAATTCTGCGTATAACATCATGATGGACGCATCCGTATGTGAAAGCAAAGAGAAGAACGAACGTTGTCAGCCTGCATTCGTTACCTTCAAACGGGTTAAGCACCTTGGGTGTTAGTATAGGCTGCCATTGGGTACACATTCTGGTCACCACCACTGCCGACAATGTCGAGAGTCGCCATGTTAATGCTTGTTTGGCGTCGTAAACTCCACGACAGTGCCTTATAAGGTATTTTCTCCCTGCTTTCTGCATGCTTTTGTGGTGTAACGTAGCACATTCGGCGTGTATTTCAGAGGTCCAGGTTCGAGTCCCGGTGAGGGCATTGCTCATTTTTCACGTCTTCACCATTAAAATAACTTAATGATCTACAGCCTTATATTCGAGCTGTGCGTGATGTCAACTTTCAACAAATTGAGGCGATTGCATGTTGTCCTTGACACAGAGGATGTTCGACTGCCGTCCTAGCCAGTACATTCTCCAAACAACAGCCCCATTGAGAACATCTGGTCATGGTTGCCAACAGACTGGAATGTCACATCTCGCCAGCCACTACGATTGATGAACTCTGACACAAAATTGAAGCGGCTGGTAATGAAGTATCCTCATCTGCTATCCAAAGTCAGTTCAACTCGATGCCCAGCCAAATTACAGCCGTTGTTGCTGCTAGAGGTGGAAGCTCTGTGTATTGAATTCTGCACGCTGAGTATCCTAAACCATCATGCAAATTTAATCACGTCTTCCTCCCATCCTAAATAAGATTCTGCTATTTGCTTTCCTTTCGGGTGCAGCAACCCTCTGACCGGCCAGGGGTTTCGTTAAGAAGGCACAGATTTCCCAAAACTACTATGAGAAGAAATTATTTTCTTGATTTTTAATGAAAAATTATCCTGGTATTTTATACCCGGATTTATGTACTTTTAATATATTGCCTTAGTTTTTTTATAAAGTTGTAAGAAATAGATATATCTTAGTTTCTTATGAAGAATATGACACATTCTTAGTGATATCAGAAAAATATTCTAGACCTTATATATACGGTCTTGCCGGTTAGAAGGTTAACGGCCAGCAGTGTAATAATTTAAATTATATTTTCCTTGCTTAAATTAATATGCGAGTATACTAACCAGAGGGACCAACCAAACAAATATTTTTTATCGGGCACTCACCAAAACGCTTTCAAACACTTTAAGGAATAAGGGGAGCCGGAAATGAATTCTTCTGCGCTTTAGTGAGTTGGCTGGAGATTATTTGCTACTTCAAGATCTATTTTTTCCCTCTTATGACAGCTTACCATAATAGAGAGATATCTAGAAAAACGTAAACAACTTTGAATACCTGCGTCTTAGCCAAGACTCGAATGCGGCATTTCCCTAAATGAAAGCTGTTATCTCCACCCACCCTTATCGGAAGACTATCTTGCTTAAGACTCAAAAATGCTATAGATTGATAAGAAAAGTTTTTTTATGAATACAGTCGTAATATATATATATATATATATACAAGCATCCAAGGTCTAGTCAAAACAATTATTAAGTTGAAATAAAAAAAATAAATATATTGCTTTTTAATTTCAACAAAATCGTATGAAATTTATCATTAAAATAAAAATATTTAATAATAATAATGTTATTTTTAGATAAATCCGTTGGAATTAGTCCCTGCACCGAGTTTAACGCAAACAGTGTACTATTACCATTCTCCCCCTATTTCAGAGAAAGTATTCGAAAGGAGAAAGGTTTCCTAGCAATAGCTCTGCCTTACAAACACCTTTCAAATTCCTTAAATTTTACTTTTTTTTATTTAAATATTTCTTGAATATACGTTTCAGGTACTGCATTCACCAACGGTTGCGATTCTCAAGGTCAAGGGAACAAGCAAATGCAGCTGGATATTTCCGGTTCTGATAACACGAAGAATATGAAAACTTGACTTCAGAACTGACAACATTAGGAAAGAAAAGACACGTGAGAGGAAAGCCATTAAAAGTTAAAACTAATCAAAGATTTTACGGTTCTAGATCCAGTCCCTCAAATTCAATTTCTGCTCTGACTTTACATGAAAATTAGAAAATTACTGTACTCACTCTTTTTTTTTTTTTTTTTTTTTTTTTTTTTTTTACTGACCGAAGGTTTTAAGTTTGTAGATCTAGGAGTTCTTCAAGTTTAATTTCTGCTCTGACTTTACGTAAAAACTGCTGTACTCACTCTCGTGTTTTTTTAAGTAACCGAAGGTTTTACGTTTGTAGATCCAGGAGTCCCTCAAGTCTAATTTCTATGTGACTTTACGTGAAAATTACTGTACTCACTCTTGTGTTTTTTTAAGCAACCGAAGGTTTTACGCTTGTCGATCCAGGTGTCCCACAAGTTTAATTTCTGCTCACTTGAAAATTGCTGTACTCACTCTCGTGTTTTTTTAAGTAACCGAAGGATTTAAGCTTGCAGATCCAGGAGTCCTTCAAGTTTAATTTCTACTCTGACTTTACGTAAAAATTACTGTACTCACTCTCGTGTTTTTTTAAGTAACCGAAGGTTTTACGTTTATAGATCCAAGAGTCCATCAACTTTAATTTCTGCTCACTTGAAAATTGCTGTACTCACTCTCGTGTTTTTTTAAGTAACCGAAGGATTTAAGCTTGTAGATCAAGTGCAGGAGTCCTTCAGGTTTAATTTCTGCCCTGACTTTACGGCATGAGGTAAGTGATATGGAAGAAATTTTCTCTTTCTCACCGCATACCTTCGTGGTGTACATGGAAGTACATCATATCCGTCTAACATCGGAAGGTCCAGGGTTTGAAAACTACTGAGGGCACCTGTGGATGTTTCGTTTTTTCCAGCTTTGAATAATTTTAAATATCTGTAGAAGTGTACTAGGAGCTGGAGGACTATAATTCATACATCACCTGGATTCCTTACTCCATTTAAGTGATGGAGAATGTAAAGAGTTTTCTCATCCCACATCGCCTACCTTCTGGGTGTAACTGCAAGCACATCTGAGTAGTAATCGGGAGACTTGAATCACTGCGAGGACACTGCTGAGTTTTCGAATTCTCAGCTCGAAAACCAACCTAATAACTCTACCGAATGTCTCGGGATCGAAACTCGGTGAGGGCATTAATGTTTGTAAGTTTATAGTATCTGTTTGCCATTATAATACGGCCAAGGTACGTCCCTCGGGCTTCCTCCATCAAATTTGTGGCACAACTGCTCTGTCAGTGCGGTGAGACATAACGTGTACCAACGATGAAATCCTGGTGTTTGGAGCACCCGAATTAAAATATAGTAGGGTGTAATTCTGCAACCCCAGGCAGAGCCGTGCCAAGATATTTTTTCACTTGAGGCAAAAAGGTAAATGCGCGACCTTACATACATATCAAAATACACTGCTGGTCACCGTAAATGCAACACCCTGAAGGAAGCATGCAAATAACATGAAATTAACAACATGCATTAGCGGAGGTGAGATGTGCAAATGATTAGAATTTTAGCGCAGACGCGCATCACGCGCACCTGTGGCGCCACTTCAAAGCGCTATTTAAGGCTTGGAGTTTTCGACTATTTCAAGTTTGGCAATTGTGTTTTTCTTGTGGTGTTTAAAAAAAACGATCAATTTTGCCTCGTAGTAAACAACGATCATCGTATCCGAGTTCACCAGAGGAAGGATAGTGGCCTACCGAGAGTGTGTAGGTTATCTTTCAGGGAAATCGGTAGTCGTGTTGGACGAAACCAAACAACTGTAACGCGGATATGTGACCGTTAGATGCAGGAGGGGACGACGGACCGACGTGTTCGATCGCATCCACCTCAGTGCACCACTTCACGTGACGACAGTGTGCTCATGGCAGTGACGGATCTCTCAGTCACATCACAAACCATAGCACAGCACATTCAGTCTGTAACGCATCTTCCAGCGTCTGCGCGTACCATTCGACGCCGTTTACAGCAGAGTGGTCTGTCCGCAAGACGTTCATTGCTTCGTCTACCCTTGACGCAGAACCACAGACGTCTCCGCCGCCAGTGGTGCGATGAAAGAAGGATGTGAACGGCAGAATGGAATGAAATTGTCTTTACGCTTACGAGTCAAGCTTCTGTCTGCAACACCATGATGGTCGGATTCGAGTCTGGAGACACCGTGGAGAGAGGATGCTGAACAGATGCGTTATGCACCGTCACACTGGTCCTGCACCGGGTATTATGGTATGGGGCGGTATTGGGTATCTCTCTCGCACTCCTCTAGTACGCATTGCCGGTACTTTAAACAGCGAGCACTACATCTCTGAGGTGTTGGAGCCAGTTGTCCTTCCTTACCTTCAAAGCTTGCCCACAGCCATATTTCAACAGGATAATGCGCGACCACACGTGGCACGCATTGTCCAAATGTTTTTCGTCAATCGCCAGATTAAATTGCTTCCCTGGCCGGCTCGCTCTCCGGATCTTTCGCCAATAGGAAACATGTGGTCCATTGTTGCTGAACGATTGACCCAGATTACATCCCAAGC
The DNA here is from genome assembly GCA_000611955.2 of Stegodyphus mimosarum. NCBI lineage: Eukaryota > Metazoa > Arthropoda > Arachnida > Araneae > Eresidae > Stegodyphus > Stegodyphus mimosarum. The sequence goes on along the minus strand of KK116251.1, from coordinate 359,399 downwards.
TGCCACACCAGATCGACTTTGGCAACGTGTGGAAGCTGCTTGGTCTGCTATACCCCAAGAACACATCCAAAGTCTCTTTGAATCAATGCCGAGGCGTGTGGCAGCGGTGATCTCCAACAATAGCGGCTACTGATTCTGGAAGGAACCTTACTTCACAGAAGTCTATAAATTTAATCATTTGATACTTGGTCAACATGTTATCTACTAAATAAATTTTGTTGTGATATCTCTTGTTGTCTTTCTTGATGTTGCAATTTGGGTGGCCAGCAGTGTAGCTAAATTTGTATTAAACAAAAGTAACTGTATTAAATCAAGATATTATAATTCTTAAAGTATTTTTAATAATTTAGCTTTATAAATTCAGAAAAATAATATAGCCATTTATTTATAACTTTCAAATGAAAAATGTTAAAAAAAATCCTTTTTTGATAAATAAGAAATAACATTAAAATACACATTGCGTTAGTTTCCAGGTTTTCTTGCAGTTCTTCCTATTGTTTTATTAATTTAAGTTTGCCGAAGTTTGTTCCCTTAATAATAACCGACAAATTTAAAAACATAATTAAAGTAATTTCGAATTCGCATAGCCAATTTGGCACCCTTTTTAGTGATTCACCTGAGGGAAGTGCCTCACTTGCCTCACCGTCTTCCCGGCTCTGACCCTAGGATTTATCACCTCCTACCCAGTCATCCCTTAAATCGGAGAGAATGTAAAGAATTTTCTGCCTTCTCACTGCGTGGATTCGCAGTGCAATTGAAAGAACTTCTGGCTAGCAGTCGGGAGGTTCAGAGTTCGAATCCCAGCAAGCCCCTCACTAATCTATAGTAGTTCTTGCTTCAAAAAAATATCTCAGTGTATATTTAAATTTGCGATGCATTACTTGTAGCATAGAGGGTTATCTGAAATCTTATTCTATACTAAAATACAAGACTGTCTCACACAGTCTGGGATGGCTAGTTGCACTGTTTTATGGGAAAATGAAGTTAAAAAATTGATTGTCTTTGCCGCACGATCTCTGCTTATTGAGCAGAACCTAAAGACACGGCATTTGTGTGAAAGTTTCCAATAAAGGACAGAGATGGATCAGGAAACTCAGATCATCATTGCGTGATATGACATAATCACTTACCAGCCAATCAAAGGCAGGTGAGACAGCTTGAGTTATACATGTCAATTTAATCTTCTCGGGAAAGTGGGACACAAGGACACGAAAGATCGAAAATCGGGCAGGTGTATGTATGCGGAGAGGGGAGCTCTAGAGGGGAAGGAGTCTAATGTTAAGCTGTTGAATTTTGAATCGATAATGAATGAATTCAAGAAAGCTCATGTGATGTAAAAAATTAGTTTTAAAGAAAAATTCTGATGTGGGCATCACATGACTTATTAAATTATGCACATTATATGCTGCATTTTATTCTCCGGAATTTCATTATTTATATATTTATTATTCACTTAATTCAGTTCTCATTTCGCGACAACGCAAAAATATATAAAATGTCAAAACATCTTCATAAAAAATTGTAAAATAGAGAAAAACCTAAAACAGCCAACTGAGTTAAAAACCGTTAAAAGCAATATTTTCAAGTAAAATTAAAGTTTAAATTTATTGAAATTAGGCAAAAAGACAGATTTGTTTTTCGTGCGCAAAATTTCTGGCTCCGCTCGGCAAAAAGACACTGAAGCTGGTGCAGAAACTGACTTAATTCACTATGCTACCAAGTTTCAAAGGTAAACAAATGGCGGCGTTGTTAGATTTAGTGAAACTTAAACAACTTTTAAATTGTTTATAATTCTTCAACTATTGCATGCAGATTAACTAAAGGCATAAAAACCTTAACCGGAACACAAGAACACTATAATTCAATCACTTTTAAAGCAAAAAGTGCACAATTTAGCAGCATATAAGAATAAAAAAAGTAGCTCACCGAACCGGGTAACAGAGTGGATATATATATACTTTTGGTACGGCCGATTGCAACCAAAAAGGGAGGCGCACATCTACATGTTATAGCGGTCTCATATATAAAATCAGACTACTCGTTTTCGAATTATGCGAGATACATACACTCTTAGACACAAAAAAGACGCACCGAGAAGATATAAAGCAAATTGGACACAAATTGATATGCATACAGGTTTCGACGGAAAATGCACAATTTTACATTTTGGCTGCCAATGAATGAACGGTTGTCGCTACAGTGCATCTGATCTGCGCAACTGGCACGATATTTAAGAGGAGAAATTACAATTCCAGGTCATAAATTCTTCACGATATTCATTCCGTGTACTCTGGTAGACAGTAACTATGCCTCGCATACAGGTGCGCGAACGATATGCACAGATGTCAGAATTTGAGAGGGTGGTGTAGTTGGGCTTAAAGAAGCCGGCTGGTCCTATCGGCGAATAGCTCGACATTTGAGCAGGAGCGATGCCACTATTAGACGATGTTCGCAGGAATGGGTGAACCATGGCTGCACACAGCGTCAAGAAGGAAGCGATAGGCCCAGAGAAACGGCAGAACGTGAAGACCGAGCAATTGTCAGAGCGGCACTCACAGCCCCAGATGCATCGTTATCATCGATTGTACGTGCAACTAGTGCTTCAATGCCCGCCTCCACATTGCACATGTTTCTACTGCTTGCCTTAGTGCTTGCCGAACAGTACCTTGACCAGCAAGGTCGCCGTATCTCTCTGCTGTTGAGCACGTTTGGAGCATTATGGGCAGGGCCCTCCAAACAGCTCGAAATGTTGACGATCTAACGCTGCAACTGGACAGAATTTAGCTCGACATCCCTCAGGAGGACACCCGCAATCTCTGTCAATCGATGCCAAGCCGAATAATTGCTTGCATGAGGACCAGAGGTGGACAAACGCGTTACTGACTTTTTCACTTTGTGAAGCTCTATCACTTCAATAAATCATCCAATTTTTTTCAGACTGTAATAATTTGTTTTTCTGTACATGTACATCACTTCTACCGATTTTCGTCCCATTCGGATAACTCCTTCTTGGTGCGTCGTTTTTTATTGTCTAAGATTGTACATACGTACGTGCAGAAGTCACGAAAAAAATCTCTTCTGAATCCACTATAAATCCATTTCACAATTCGTTTCGGGAAAAAGAGTCCTTTATTCTGTCCGCACGTACAGATGTAACGCAAAAACATCGTTCACATGGAATCGAGAGCGATAAAAACTGATATTTTCGTTGAAATACGATACTCAAAATTCTTCGCGATGACAATACTTCCTTTACTTCGTACAAGGAGAGAAGAAAATCAACTTGTAATCTATCGATGTCATACTCGAGAATGCGATCATGCCCAAATTTGGAGATATATAAGTAAATCTTAATTCCTAACTTACAAGAATTAAAATTTTTTATATTTTGAATCCCATAGCTCCAGAATGTATGTTAAAAAAGTTGGAAATTAAAAGTAAACTGTTATTGCATACTATAGAGCGATCGAAGCAGGAAACAAAAAAATCAGTGATGAACTCACGGGGATTCCAACTCCGGATTTGCGGGCCCTCAGGCGGACGTACTTCCAGTTACACCACAAACGCATCAGCCAGAAAGGAGACTATTCCTTACATTCTGCTCCTGCTTAAAGGACGAATAGGAGGGTAGAGTTGGATGATCTGCTCCGGAACAGATTCAAAGAAAAAATTCACTTTATTAGTTGATTTCGGGAAACAGAGTTCAGAGTTATACATTTGATCGCGCCAGGAACAGAGATGCGCTATTTATTCGTGAACTGATTTACTTTGATAAGGAAGAAAGCGCCTGATTCGCCTAAAAAGAGCAGAGCTCTTGGTGGAAGCGTGCCAGGAAAATTCCATTCCCATTTTAGGGAACAAAAGAATATTTATTCTCTCATGTTAAAAGCGAGTTTAATTTTTATCATTTCCCAACTTTCCCAATTTTTATCATTTCTCAATAGGTTTTAGGTAATCTCCGAACAGCGGTTGAAAGAAATAAGTTCTTGGAGTTAACATTTGATAGAGTCGATTCTTCCGAT
>KK116251.1:328184-355063 GCA_000611955.2 Stegodyphus mimosarum | reverse complement strand
CAAGTCGCCTTTTCGGTGGCGAATTATCGTCGTCGCCTGAATCGGGTCCACCTCATTTTAGTCGGGAGCCACTGCGACAAATATTAATGGAAGCAGAAACATTAAAATTCAATGCTGCTCTCTCCGGAATTCGAACTCCAGACTTTCCGACTGTTAGCCGGACGTGCTGCCAATTACATCTCAAATTCACGAAGTGAGGAAAGATAAAATTCCAATTACTTAGATAAAAAATTCGAGAAATTTCCACCCAAGAAGAGGAAACCAAGCCACTGGGGCCATCTTTTGATAAAAAGTGAAAGTAACTATGAAATATGCAACAATTTCAATTGTTATGCACTGAAAATAACCCTGCATGCCTAAGAAAAGTTGCTTCAGTTTTCATACACAAAACTCGTCTGAATGGCTTAGCCACCCGAAACTGGGGTACACTACTATTATTTAGTTATGTATCCCAAATAATCCAAATCCCAAGTAATGGAATTGAAAAATATGTCTCATTTGCATATTGCAACCAAAGTGTGCAGGTGTAGTAACTAAATGTAAAACCTGAATTCTATACATATAAACTTTTTGAAAATTCTTTAATAACATTGCCTGCAGCCTATAACATTTTACGACGGTATTTGATGTATCTCCTAATGACAGTTACGCGAAGCATTACCGTCTAACCTCTTGTTAGAATGATGGTATCTCTGACTTCCATAAACTGCATTGGACGGTACGTATCCCGCTTGGATCAACATCCTTAGGTCGGGCGCCATCTCGACGGAGTTCAGTATCCGTGAAAAATAATTTGTTTAAAGGGTGAAGGCTTTGCTAATTTAGATTTGGCAATACTGGCTCCACTCATGAATTATTCAAATAAATAGCGGAAGTAATCGATGCCAGTAAAGTTAGATTGCGAGTAATGTATCTAACACAGAGAACGATACCGCTGTAATCCTTCTCTAATAGCGATGCAAAAAATGCGATTCACAGTCATACATTTTTCAGTCGGATGCGATATGGAACCCACATAAAAAATTTCGATAGAAATATTGTAAGGTTTTAGTTAAACTAACAAAGTTTTACACAGTCCAGTCACATTAATGTGACCACCACGTACTTTCCATGTCAGAGTTAAATAACCAATCACAGAAGGCAGGTGGCAGCACAGTGCAGTTGAGCGTATATAAAGGGTGTGTGAGGGCTTCGGAAAACATTTCAATCGTTGGCGTAATGCAGAAACGAAGCGATTTATCCGACTTCCAAAAGGGCATGATCATTGGCTTTCGGGCCAAGGGTGGAAGCATTTCCGAAACGGCTGAGTTTGTGAACTGTTCGCGTGCCGCCGTGGTAAAAGTGTACCGTGCATGGCAAAATGGGACTGTCCAAAATCAGCGACGTGGCAAATGTGGTGCACCACGGGCCATAGATGACAGAGGCGAACGACGGTTGCGGAGATGCGTTCGGGCAGATAGACGGGCTACCGTTGAGCAACTGACCACCAAAATGAACCAAGGGGCTACCAAAAGTGTCTCCCAAAGTACTATTCAGCGAACATTGCTGCGTCTGGGCCTCCGAAGCAGACGCCTGGTTCGTGCACCTATGCTGACTGCTGTTCATCGACGGCGAAGGCTAGAATTTGCACGCCAGTACAGCAGCTGGACGTCCACTGAGTGGCGACAGGTTGCGTTTTCGGATGAATCGCGTTTTATGCTCCATCGGACAGATGGACGTTGGCGTATAAGGCGTGAAACCTCTGAAAGGAACCACCCTGCAACCATTGCCGGAACGGTCCAAGCTGGAGGCGGGAGCATTATGGTCTGGGGAATGTTTTCCTGGCATTCTCTAGGTTCACTGATCATTGTGGAAGGCACAATGGATCAATACAAGTACGCATCTGTCCTTGCGGACCATGTTCACCCCTACATGCGCATTGTTTTTCCTCAGGATGATGGCATCTTCCAGCAGGACAATGCGAGGTGCCATACAGCTGCCAGTGTACGTGCGTGGTTCGAAGAGCACCAGGATGAGTTTACCGTCCTCCCCTGGCCAGCAAACTCACCTGACTTAAACCCAATCGAGCATCTGTGGGACCATCTCGATCGAGTTGTTCGCGCCATGGATCCTCAACCGCGTAATCTAGCGCAGCTGGCCACGGCATTAGAGTCGGCATGGCTCAACATCCCAGAGAACACCTTCAGGGACCTATGTGACTCTCTTCCTGCACGTCTCGCAGCAGTCCGCTCTGCGAAAGGTGGTTATTCTGGCTTTTGACAGATGGTCACATTAATGTGACTGGACTGTGTATTTTAATTTAAATCTTTCTATCTCTTCGCTGTTTCAACTTCCCGTCAGAAGAAGCGCGCGTTTTCAGCTTATGCTAATTTGAAGTACAGCCAAGTACTATTTAAACCAGAGGTAGAAACCTCTCAGAGTGAGAGAGCTTTTAGTCTCAGATCACGGTTATTCTGTTCGACGTTCGCCTGACCAGCTAGCAGATAATTATAAGCCATAGTGCTTACTACGTGATGATTTATTGAAATAAATTGAAGTGCGCTAGTATTAGTATTTTTTGCTACGCACCATTTAGTTAGAGGCCAACTCCGCGATTTAGCTCTGTGAGCAAGGATTTAATTAAATTTATATTTAGCTTAGTTTAAATTTATCTGATTGTTAAGTTAGCCCAAGTGTGGTCTTTTACTTTCTGTATCCCTCCCGAGTTGGGAAGTGTGTAAATAATATTGATTTTATAAAAGAGGATTTTAAATCCCTTTCAAGTGCAGTTATTCTCCAGCACAGTATCTACACCAGAACACAGCTGATTTCATCTCCCTGTTCCAGATCAGGACGTTTAGACTTTAAGGAGTTACTTCAAAATGTTTGCAAAGAACATGCACAGAACACTCAGTCCTGACAAAATAAGCTAATTCTCTTTCATTATATCAAGAACAATGGCACGCAGTTTTTAACGATTTTCGTCTTTCTAATCAAATGGTCTTAAAAGCTCTCAAGTTCCATCCAATATTTCACTTGTATTCAATTTTAGTCGATTAAATGTGGCAACGCATAGATCGTAATTGATCAGAAATCAATAACGCGAACACACAAACAAACGTTCTTCTTTATACATATAAATTTTGTAAGACTTTAATAAAATTTTTAATTAACAAACTCTACGATTTGAAAGCGAGCAGTGGCAACACTTTTCGAAATAAAACATTTTCATCTCTAACGTGCGAGACTGATGCCACTCGGAAAAATGAGTGCGAAAATGAGCGCTTTCAGAGTTTTTAATTAATATTTCGGCTGATGAAAGTCGTACGGAGATGGGAATAGTCGAAATGGCTTCCCAAGAATTTTCCGAATCGGGAATAATGTATTTAATATTTGGGAATGCTATTTTTATTTCACGGAAAAACTTCGAATTTTTTTATTAACAAACTTTAGGATTTGAAAGCGAGCGGTGGCAACAACTTTCGAAATAAAGCAGATTTTCATCTCCAGCTTGCGAGACTGTTGCCACTCAGAAAAATGACGGCGGAAATTATCATTTTTCCGAGTTTTTAATTAATATCTCTGATTTTGACTACTTTTTTTTTTTTTTTTTTTTTTTTTTTTTTTTTTTTTTTTTTTGAAAAAAGTGCATGTCGACTTTTTCCAGGACCCACAAAAGAATCGTAGAAAGTTTGGTGATGGTAACTGTAGTAGTGACTAAGTTACTAAAACACAAAACAAAAAGACTTTCTTCTTTATATATATATATATATATTGATAGATTAATGAGACCCAATGAAATGCTCTGTATGATTGTCAATAAAGAGATATTTACAGCTTTCACAAGACGGAACAAAGTTGACATTTTTATCAAACGATGGGATGGGCAAGAAATGTGAAGAAAACGATACACATAATTAACCTTGTTTAACAAAATAACAATCACTAGCAATTAACCTACGGGTCATTAGTTCGGGGCGGTGCAGTAAATACAGATTTTTAAAACACAATAAAACGAGAGGACATCTGTGTGACAGTTGATCAAGTTGAGTTCAAGACTGTTGGTCTTCGATGATGTACAGACAAATGCTAGGCCTCTACAGTTCATTAAAATTAAATTAAACCGAAAGACACTGCTGACCATTGGTTACCAGTAACCGTCAAAGTTACCATTGACTTACGGATTGATGGTCTCTGATTTGGAACAAATGCGATCAGTAGCAACAGTTGCCAAATCCAGTGGTTTGATTTGGTTTGGTTTATGTGATTACGGCAAAGCCTCGAAGGTTATCTGCCTACGTATTTGCCTAGAATGCCTTCGTGAAATATTTTCTGAAGAAAACTGGCTCATATATACATTACACATGGGGAAACCACGAAAATGCCCATGCAACCAGCCCCTTCACAGAATTCGAACCTCAGACCGAACTACTACTGTTTAGCGACTTTACCGCTCGGCCGCTGGTAGGCCATCCAAAGCGAGTGGATAATCAATGCGTGATGGTACAACGTAACGTTACGCTCAAAAAATTTGGAAAGACTTCGCTAAGGACATTTTTGAAAGCAAAGAACAAACATAAAATTCCAGCTCGTATAAGAATTCGCATAATGGCAAGGCGAACATTTTGAGTGGATCATAAATTCGATATCATCCTGAAAAATAAATACCTGCATTAGCGAAGCCTTAATCGAAAGCCAGGAGGGTAAACAAGAGAAATTAGAAATCTCATTTGCGGAAATTTTCGGCGATAGAAGAAGTTGTCTTAATGGAACAATGAAAAAAAATCGATATACATATTTTTTTTTAAATTATTGATTCGAAAGAAGAGAAATATGACGAACAGGAAGAGATTGCCCAAAAATTTCTGAGGTCTTCAGAACATAAATGTCGAAAACGTTTTCGATAGTTTTAAGGAAGATAAGAACAATCTATAGGAAACAAAGAAAAAAATAAACAATATGAATAAATAAATAAATTTTTACAGCAAGCTTGTTCAAAAGAGGCAGTGCAAGTTTAATAATTTCTGAAATTCCATCTTTACAGCCATTCAGTTTAAATGCATTGGCTTTCTATAGTTAAGCACACATTGCAAATTAGGAATTTTCGAAAGTGAAATTTGAATTTGAGTGGCTGAAAATCCCTGCGGGTGCAATTACGTGCCCCCTAATTAAGCAGTCACTGAAGACGACAGCATTCTGAAGGGCTTGAGAAATTTCATTTAAATACTGATATCAGGTGTGTGTAACTTTCGAAAGATAATTTTTTATCTGGATTTGTTTAGGATTTATTTTATGGCTTTATGTATTTAGAATTTGTTTATATGGCTAAAAGAAGACGAATGGCAGGTAGAGAACGCTGGTGTGCTCACTTTGTGCCAAATAATGCATAAAAATCAGAATACAATAAAATTTTTAAACGGAGGTATTCACATAAAATTATATCGATATTTATTGTAGAAAGTCTTACGCAGAATAATTTTTTCCGCGAAGATATTATTCTGCGTAAATTACTGTGCGTCTAAAACTTTACTGAATTATTTTACACTGGGTTCTAAAAGCTAAGCACGCGAGGGAAAAAATCTAAGAAAAATGGAAAACTGAAGCTTTGATTAAATAAAATTGCACATAAAGGTAGAAAATGTGTTTACACATCAAAGAAAACAAGTATTATGAAAAAAAACATTTAATTTTCATATATTATATTGTTAGACCTTCTGGTCTATCCTCTAATGGAACAGCTGAAATACGTATAGAAACCACACAGAAGAAGGGTAAAAATAACACTTTATTAACTTTTTTAAAATTCACAATGCGTCCGATTGACGCTAACATACGACGCCTCACTCGGGCGGTAACTCAAATAACAAGAACTAAACTAAAAATCCGAAGATATTAATTAACAAGCAGCAGAATTATGCTACAGGGTTCAGAATATCCTATTTCCTAAAACAGTGTCGAATATCTAGTGGTAGCAAAGGAATTGCCGTTACGCCACATTAACCAGCAATAAATGCAAAGCAGAAGCTTACGCCACAAAGGTACAGTGTTCGCCCACACTCTCTAACTTCCCTTCTAGAACTTAGTACTTAAACCTTTTCTCCTGAGGGTAGAATCTGCATTCCTTCACACGCGCTATCAAATTTAAATAGTATGGCGTTGACAATTAGGGGAATGAAGGTTCGTAGAAAAGAACGTAAAATTAAATTAAATTGGTTATTTAAAATAAATATAAATCCCTACAATATGATAACATCACATTTGGCTCATTAACAAATGATGTTTAAAGTTAAAAAGAAACAAATAAAAATTAAATTAGTAAGATATATCACCATTTCGGACTTCACAAACATCGCAGTGACTGCCCATGATTTCAAAGAGATGGTCAACCCTCGCAGACGCTAGTAAACCTAAATTAGTAAGATATACCACCATTTCGGACCTTCACAAATTTCGCAGTGACTGCCCATGCTTTCAAAGAGATGGTCACCCTCGTAGACGCTAGTAAACCTAAATTAGTAAGATATACCACCATTTCGGACCTTCACAAATTTCGCACTGACTGCCCATGCTTTCAAAGAGATGGTCAACCCTCGCAGACGCTAGTACACCTAAATTAGTAAGATATACCACCATTTCGGACCTTCACAAATTTCGCAATGACTGCCCATGCTTTCAAAGAGATGGTCAACCCTCGCAGACGCTAGTAAACCTAAATTAGTAAGATATACCACCATTTTGGACCTTCACAAATTTCGCAGTGACTGCCCATGCTTTCAAAGAGATGGTCAACCCTCGCAGACGCTAGTAAACCTAAATTAGTAAGATATACCACCATTTCGGACCTTCACAAATTTCGCAGTGACTGCCCATGCTTTCAAAGAGATGGTGAACCCTCGTAGACGCTAGTAATGGCCGTTCTTGCATTAGGGTATTTTCAGCTGCCGAAGATTGGTTGGAGGAGGTAAACGTACTGAGGCAGAACGGCGGGCGGATTCCAAAAATTTTAAATGGGATTAAACTTCGGAGGAATACAACGGACAGTCCATTCAAAAAATGCTCCCACTCTTCAAATACTCGTTAACATCGTTGCGTCGACGAGAACGAGTATTATCATCCATAAGGAGGAAATCAGGACACATTTTTGCAGCGCGTAGAGTCTCACAATGAATATAGGAACTTCATCCCGATTTCGTGCAGCCGTCACAGAATAGTCTTTAAAAATGTATGCAAGGGGGTGCGACATCCCACTGAAATTCCAATCTACACCCTGATACTGCAACCTCTGAAGGTCTGATATTCGATGATGCTCTCAGTCTAATTCCATGTACACCGTGAGATAAAAAGGGGGGCAGTTCTAGATCTCCCGTTCTACTGCACCGATTGACGAAATTCAAATTGTGTTTTTCATGGCTCGAAAGCGCAACTTAAGATATATATTAGAATTATACATAGCATTGTTCTAATATAGGTATTTTGACACAAAATCGGACTTTTTCTGAAATAACATGCCAATTTTTTTTCATATTTTCATTCTACGACTCAAATTAATTTTGTAAAATCTAGTGCGAAATTTACGAAGAAATTTAAAAATTTATCTTGGCGCACTTTTTTCAGTTTGCGCCAAGAATAATTCTCTTGGCGAACTTCTTAATTCATGATATTATTATTTTCTTTAAATTATTAAATTATTTTCTTTTCCTTTTCACTGTGCACGAACGGGGGAATAAGACGCATCTTTCATTCTTTTAATAATTTAACAAAGTGCGTAAACCACATTTGGCGTTATTATGGCTCACGATAAATGTGCCAAATTTCAAAACGCGCCAATATGTAAATTCATGTATACCTTAGGAAAATTTTGAAGAAAGAACTCAAATTTTTTGCAGGTGTGCTTAGAAATACATACACTTTAAGATGATGGTAAAAATTTTATAGGATGCTTTACAAAAAAATGTACAAAAATTATTTAAAAATACAAATTTAAAAAATAAATCACAAAAAATGGACGATATAGATTTGAATTAAGCCTAGATTTGGAATTCTGGAAGAAAGAATTGAGTAAGTTTAATAAAAAAAAAGAAGATTTTAATAAATATATATCAAATTCAATGAACATTGAGGAGCTAAAATTTTGAGAGCTAATTTTTTAGAAACTACTCGTGCGATTTTTACAAACTTTTGGTAGTTTGGCATAATTTGAGTCGTTGAATCGAAATATGGAAAAACAGTGCCATTTCATTTCAGAAAAAGTCCGATTTTGTGTCAAAATACCTATATTAGAACAACGCTATGTATAAATCTAATACTCATAATAAGTCGCGCTTTCCAGACATGAAAAACGTGAGTTGAATTTCGTCAAACGGCCCAGTAGAACGGGAGATATAGAACTGTCCCCCCTTTTTTTGAGCGCGCGCGATGTACCTTGTTTTATCGAAACCCGTACACGCTTATAATCTGATTCCAGAACAAATCTGAACTTGTCTGTAAACGAACGTTACTCCAGTGTGAGACAGTTGTTTAGTAGTGTTATGTATTATTAATATTAGTTATTCGTTTAGAACATTTTATTCAAAGATTTTATTTTCCAGTTTTGTTTAATTAAATTTGTGGTCATTTGTTGTGTTTGTAAATGTTTACTTAGTGTTTTATGTTTCAATTCAGTCTTAGTTATCTTGAATAAGTCTCTGAGCAGACTGACATTTGAATTCTAAAACTAGCTCAATTAGAACATCTGCTATGAGTCAATAAACTCACGACGGGTCATGGCGGCATTTGGCGATTTCTCGCCAGCTTGCTGACATTTGGAGAATAGATTCCGAATGTTTTTAAGTTGAGCATTTCAGGATTTTAACTTGTAGGGTTTCCCTTATTTTGCGTAAGAAATTATTTTAACCTTACCTTTCCTGAACCTCTCATTTTCCCTTTGCAATTCCTCGCCATTATGCAAATTTAAAGTCAAGTGAAGTGAGTACTTTAAGCGAGTGAATCCTGTAGTTTATTCAGAGCGTGTTTTCGCTAGCCAGCTTACGTTACGAATCTGTCCTTGCTGTTACGCGGAATTGCTGATACGCCTTTTGGCCATTCAATAACACCGGGTACGCTGTTGAGTCAACCTAGTTAGTTTTAACTTAAATTGTTAGTCCAGCACTATTCTTTATGTTTGAATTTACTGTGTAACGATTCTTAAGTTCCAACCAAAAGTTGTGGATGTTATTGAAAGCACAAGGTTAGGTTATTCAATTATGGCAAAGCACACGAGGGCTATCTGCCTACAGGGAGGGATGCCTTCGTGGAGGACTTTCTAAGGGAAACTGGCTCGTATACACGCATTGCAAGCACAAAGTACACTGTGAGGGGGGGGAAGAAGAAGAAAAAAAGACAGTTCTACATCTTCTGTTCCAATGGACCGATTGACGAAATTCAAATTGCGTTTTTCATGTCTCGAAAGCGCGACTTAGGATATATATATTAGATTTATATATATAGCATTGTTTTAATATAGGTATTTTGATACAAAATCGGACGTTTTCGAAAATGATCTGCCAATTTATTTCCATATTTCGATTCTACGAATCAAATTATGCCTAAATATTAAATTTTGTAGAATTTGGTGCGAAATTTACGGAGAAATTTAAAAATTTATTTTTGGCGCCTTTTTTTTCAGTTTGCGTCAAGAATAATTAATTCACTTGGCGAACTTCTTAATTTATAGCAACCTATTTTTTTTTCTTTTTTTTTTAAAATTCTATACGACCTGAAAATAGGTCACGTTCATTACTTCCAAATAATTTTAACAAAGTGCATAAACCACATTTGACGTTATTTTCGCTTGCAACGAATATGCGAAATTTCAAAACACAGCAATATGTAAATTCACGCCTGTCTTAAGAAATTTTGAATAAAAAAACTCTGATTTTTTTCAGGTGTGCCTAGAAATACATCTACTTTAAGATGATGTTAAAAATTTTATAGGTAATAAATAATACAAAAATTTTTTCGAAAAATTTATAAAAATTATTTAAAAAATAAATCATAGAAAATGTGCTAATTATATTTCGATTAAGCCCAAATTTCGAATTCTGGAAGAAGGAATGAAGTAAGTTTAATAAAAAAGCGATATTAATAAATATATATCATATTCAGTTAACATGGCAGAAGCTAAAATTTTGAGAGCTTATTTTTTAAAAACTACTCGTGCGATTTTTACAAAACATCGCTTGAGTCGTTGAATCGAAATACGGAAAAAAATTGGCATGTCATTTCAGAACAATTGCAATTGTTGTCAAAAAAACTTATGTTAGAACAATGCTATATATACATCTAATATATATCCTAATAGAACAGGCAAATTGACAACCTTGTATTTTAGGGATTTTACAAAATTTACGTCGAATACAGGGTTGTCGATTTGCGTGTTCTATTTTCCATGTCGGCGTGAACAGAAAAGCTGGATATGTCAAGACGCTCTTGCGTCTTGACATATGAGCGTCTTGACATATCCAGCTTTTCTGTTCAGAGTTTGACGAATAATAAAGGGTTATTTTTTCCCTTCTCCTGTGCTGGTATTCTTTACGCCTGTGCGAGAAGTCGCCAGGTTCCTTAGTAGGAACTAACAGAGTTTATGTTACCAAAGAGAGTACAGTACGATCCTAGAATTGCGCCCAATAGAATCCGAACTCATGGCTGAAAACAATGCTACAGTCGAGCTAGCCCCATCTACACCGCAAACTCCACCGGTTCCTGGTAATATAATGGAAGGGTTTGACTACCTCGTTGAAACAGTGTGGACCTCCATTAAACCCGCAGTGACATTCGAAAGAAGAACGTCAGTCACTAGCTTCCTAGAACAGTTGGACAACCATTTGCTACTGTATCCGGTTCCAGAAATTCAGAAGATAATTATACCGACGACAGCCTTATGAGGAAGGCACTAAGCTGGTTTAAAGGAATCGAAAATTCTTACTGGGTGAAATAGGCAGCGAGTCCTACAGGTTCGAACATTTCAAAAATGCTCAAAATGCGTTCGTAAAAGCGCTCCTCGTGGTCTCATACATGTAAACATGTAACTCTATTTTCATAAACGACTGTTCTACCAGCTGATCGAAAAAAATATAAATCTATAAAAATGATACTCGGGTTACAAAAACAACATATTGGCATTCCTCTTTCCGCGAACTTAATCCCACTAACAGTCCTAACCCCGCGCAGAACTGGGGCCGGAGTTCAACCCCTTTACCAGAACCTTGGAGGGATCGGCGCAACGCACCTCAGTTCTCAGGGAGCCACTGGCCGTTAATTTGCTACCTACCAGTCTCTCGGGCTGCCCGTCCCGGAGGGCCATTACCCAGAAAAGCCGGGGCCAGTCCCCGAACTACCTGAAACACACTACTCTAAGACTTGCCGGCCATCGATAGACCTTTCCGGAGCCCCAGAACTACAAGGTTCCTAATTTGTATACCCCCTTGGCCGAGATTGTCTAGGTACAGATCCTAGTCAGTAATTTCGCAGAGTTCTCTACGTCGACCCCTGGGGGGATATCCGAGTTTAATATATTAAAATAAAAGTCTCCAACCTTACATCCGCGGGTAAACAAATTTACGTGGGTTCGCCGCTGGGCGACCACGATACTATAGTTATATCAGGTTTTAATAATATGTTACGTAAAATTTGTTTATAGTTTGTAATTAATTAGAGTGATTATAAGGGTATTTCTCAGAAAAATATTTGTTTATACCTATGTGTTTATGATTTTAAATGGGCTAATTAGACGTCCCGGTTTGCTCGGGATTGTTCCACTTTAAAGTTATGGTCTCAGTGTCCAGGGCAATTCGTCATTTCGACCCTGTTATTTGTTAAAAATTTACAAATGTCAAATATCATAGTTACAACACAAGATCACACAAGTTAACAACACAAGATCAATATTTTATTTAATATTTCTACATATGAATATCTTTGAGCTCCAACCAGAGCGATGTTACATACGTTACGTATGTTCTTCTGGCTTTTGAGCTCGATTCGAATGCAATGGTAGCTGGTATTTTTCTATTCACCTAAAAACGCTATATTGTAATGATATCATGCTATACCTAAATCTGTAGATACGGTATTCAAAAGAAATGCATAATTGAAGTGTATTCACGGACCGCGTGCATCTGAGATGCCGCCATTTTTAGATCACTGATACAGAATATAGAGGTTGTCTAATATGAATGACGGCGTTTTGCTTAAACTGCGAAGCAATATGATTTCACGCGTAAATTTAATAATGTACTGAATGTGAAGGAATTTATAATAAGAACTGTAGGAGGTAGAGTTTGTGATGATTTTGCCAAAATTTCTGACATAATTTTATTCCGGAAAACCACCTTTTTAAAATTATGTTGAGTTATTTTAACTCGATATATGTGGGACAGTCTCAAATGATAATGATATACAGTTTTCCTTATTCTGGCAAATGTTACTTAGTCCAAAAGTTCTAACAGACGTGAAACAAGTTATCGCTGTCTCTGAAAGTAACTATAAAATCTTGGAAAGCTTTAAATAAACCTTTTTATTTGCATACGACTTGAACATAAACGCACTTTCTTGTGCTAACATATCAACCACAACTTGCGCTGATGCAACTAAAGTAACAATGAATTTCGATTTAATACGTAGAATAGTAGCCAAAGTCTACACAATTAAACTTTAATCTGAGCTGGCTCAGGAATTCCAACCGACATATCTGTCGGCAGCAATAATGTGAAGCCGAATAATAATAGCTTAGCAGAGCTGGCAGGAACTAAAGTACCGTGCTAGCGAAAAGGCAGAAACACGCTTTATCTTACAATCCAAAAACGTCAGCTTAAATAATCTAACAAATTTGCATTCGGCTGAAGAAACGGAAAGGAGAAGCTATAGTACTGGCTGAAATTATAAATAGCTAGTTAATTTAAATAATAATTTTATAAAGAAACTTAGACACTTCCCAGCTAACTGGCAGTGGGTTAAACGGGTTGCAGATTAACCCGGGAGGACGCGCTCTGTGTTATGTAACACGAGAACGCGTATGGGGTGTCAACACACCCCAAGCAATTAAATGACGTAAAATGAAACATATTATTACAATTCAGTAAAAGATTGCATTCTATGTTAATTGCAACATTTATTATATAAAATAGCTTAAGAAAAATGTTAATTTTAAAATTAATAACATATAAATCTGGGCTGTTAAAAAGTACTTACTTTTTTTAGATGACTCGGAATCATTGATTTCTATGAATTTTTTTAAATTGTGATTGCAATAAATATCCAGATTCAGGAGAATTATTACATGAATAATTAGTTACGTAATTAATTTTAAAATCAATTAGGCTCAAGACGTATTAGATATTTTGCAGTTTATACATAAGGCTTCTATTTCACAGTGCTCTTGATACATATTATTTTTACACTTCACAGATACAGTTTTTAATTTCCTGTCTTTTTTCCTTGACCACATGTAACATCCTTCGGTACATAATTGCCTTTGTTTGTGGTTCCTCAAGAGAATCTTCGTTTTGTTCCTTCTGTTTCTGTCATGATTTCAAATGAGGATCTCAAAGTGCAAAGGCCAGGTTCCATGCAGTGATGGGTGAAGCCACATGTTTAGATAGGGTCCGTGACACTTAGCCGACAACCACTTAGCCGACAGGACACTTAACCGACACCAGTTAGCCGACAAGACATTTTGCCGACACGGACACTTAGCCGACAAGGACACTTAGCCGACAGGACATTTAGCCGACACGGACATTTAGCCGACAGGTTATTTAGCCGACACGGACAGTTAGCCGACATGACATTTAGCCGACACGGACAGTTAGCCGACAGGACAGTTAGCCGACACGGACAGTTAGCCGACAGGACATTTAGCCGACACGGACAGTTAGCCGACAGGACATTTAGCCGACACGGACAGTTAGCCGACAGGACATTTAGCCGACACGGAAAGTTAGCCGACAGGACATTTAGTCGACACGGAAAGTTAGCCGACAGGACATTTAGGTACGAGACACTGAACTGTGAAGCCATTTAGTCAACAGGACACTAAGCCGATAATGACGTTTAGCGGGCACGTAGTCAAATTGAAAAAGTGTTGAAATTTCTCGTCAGGGAATATGATTTAATTTTCGAAAGGAAAAAAAATTTCACTTACGTCACGACGGTCACTTAGTTGCATTTTAATATAGTATCTGCAGAAATTGTTCGTAAAGCCTCTTCATTTAATCAACTGGGTTTCTTTGAACACTTTCACAACATTAATTTTTCACATCATTAATCATTTCTTGTTTACTTAATGATATTAATTTTCCATTCTCTCTCCTCCAAAATGCTTTCAAATTTCTAATATCTTTACGTTTCATTACTATTTTACTCATCACATAATATTACATTCTTCCCCTTACAAAGTCGTTTAGCTCCTCCCACTAATGAAATTTTCTCTCCTTGTCCTATGAAGCGACGCAGTCGCAGATGCAGGTACCCATGCATCACCTTTCCCTGTGTATAGCTGTGAAATTACTGAGCATAACTTTTTCTATGCTAACATAGAAAGCGGAGAAAAGCATGCAGCAGTTTAGCGTTATAAACATTAACGTAAGTAAGTATTTTAAGCGAGAGGCGTGGTCAATAAAATGTTACAGAATCGCGCTTTTAATTTCATACAAATTTGAAAGCATTAAGAACAGCCAGATTGGAAAATTAATATCATTAAGTAAACAAGAAAAATTATTAATGATGTGAAAGTGTTCAAAAGGACCCAGTTGATTAAATGAAGAAGCTTTACGGATAATTTTTGAAGATCCCATATTAAAATGTAATTAAGTGACCGCCGTATTTAGGTAAAAAAAATTCTTTTTTCCTTTCGAAATTTAATTCATATTCCTTGACGAGAAATTTCAGCGCTTTTTTAATTTGGCCAATATACACCAAACAGCACGATAAATATCACACAATGCTATATTAACACAATAATTATAACCACATATGAGATCTTTAAGAATCGAAAAATGAATTTTACTGATAGTGAAAATATTACTTCAATATTGAATTTACGGATAAGTCGAGAAATTTCGTAATTCATAGTAAGATTAAATAATTAGTTCGTACGTGTGAGCTAAAACGTTACTGTCGGCTTAGTGTCCTGTTGATTAAATGTCTTGACAGTTAAATGTTCCGTAGCTAAATGTTCTGACGGGTAACTCTCTGTCTTGGACAAATGTCCTGTCGGCTAACTGTCTGTGTCGGCTAAATGTCCTGTCGGCTAACTGTCCGTGTCGGCTAACTGTCCGTGTCGGTTAAATGACCTGTCGGCTAAGTGTCCGTGTCGGCTAAGTGTCCGTGTCGGTTAAATGTCCTGTCGGCTAAATGTCCTGTCGGCTAAATGTCCATATCGGCTAAGTGTCCCTGTCGGCTAAATGTCTTGTCGGCTAACTGGTGTCGGCTAAGTGTCCCGTCGGCTAAGTGGTTGTCGGCTAAGTGTCCGCGACCGGTTTAGATATATATGTACATGCCAGGCAAATGTTTTATAATATTATGCCATGCCATGTGTCTTTAAACTCGAGAGGGTTCTTTCTGCCATTTTGTTATTTTATATTTTACTATAAAATACTCAATTGGTTACAAGGAATGTCTTCTGAAAAGTCGCACTCTTCAGACTGATTATCACTAAATACATCTTCACTAGCTGAGTCTCCTAATTCTTATTCCATAGAATCTTTATCCGACGAAACCTCCTCTAATAATTTTCGACGTCTTTTGTTTCTTTGTTTGAGGAAATTTTGAATCAAATGAGGAAAAGACCCACCACAGGGACTTGAACACGTCATGGCTCACACTGAAAAGTAGCAACACGAAAGCGCGCGTGGGGTGTCGGCGCGCCCCAAACTGTTCTTTAAACCACAATAAAAGCTCGGAACTTGATGTTTTCACTCGAGACGTATAGAACATGACCTTGGAGGCAGTTACTGATGGACTTAACAGTTTCGGATTACAGGGGAAGATTTCCGGCGATTTTTTTTTAGCGTGGGGTGCCGTAACACCCCACCCGCGTCTTCCCGGGTTAACTGTGCTTTATCTGAAAAAGTTAGTTTATTGTCAAGAAATAAAAATCTGCTACTAGAGACTAGCATAAATCAAAACTATCTACAGGAAAATAATAACACAGTCATCATTTACAACCCTTTCCTTAACATCAATGCCACAGACGTAATGAAGGCGCTCCAGGACTCCAGAAACAGCCAAAAAGTACAACATCCCCAAGACTTTTTACAAGGCAATCAGAAACATCGAATAGGTGGCTGTTGGATGTTACTTCGAGGAACAGAGAATTATCCACTTTTCTCTCGAGAATTCTTCTGGGATTTTATGCCTGCGCAGTTAGATCTTTTCACAAGATTTCCGGCTGCTTCAATTCATTGTCTTGGCCACACGAGCAGTAATCAAAAAACTTCGATGATTGAGAAAGAAAGCTTCGAAGCAGAAGTGGCTTTATCATACTGAAGAGGGAAAAATATATACGAAGTTTACTCTACAGGGGCTGTTCATCCAGTCTTAATACCAAGTTGCGCGAAACAGATATCCAACCGGTGTCGAAGGTTTTAAAGAGTTAAAACTCAAGGTCAGGTTTTCGAGAGTTAAAACTTCTGTGACACCATTTTTTTCCCACCATATCGACGTAAATCAAATCAGTGATCCCCGTAAGTAATTAATGTATTATTTATTTTGAGTAAAAAAAATCTACGAAAATCGGAGTTTAAATTATCACGAAACGTTTTGTGAAAGAATTAATCTTGTTACCACATCTGATACTCTTTGCATTGATGAAGAACGAAATGGCGTCTGTGCATAGACTACTCGACGATATATAGGAGCAAAGCGGTGAGGATGGTAGCGTTGAAGTAAGAGGGGTTAAGCAATGGACTAACAGTCTGGAAGCTTAAATCTGGAAAATATTTATGTTATGTTTCTGCGACCCAACGTAACGAGCCTTAACCAAACAATGAACCAAGAAATTATGTAGAATATGAATATACTGGGAGAAGGTTGCTTAAGCCTTTGCACTGGAGGCATTTTTCGCTTGGGCGAACCAGCAACTTGAGACGATTCTCTTAATGCCTGATGAGTCTTTTAAAGCTAATTTTAAATCATTTCACGAACTTAAAAAAATCTAATGGTTCATGTTTGTGTGAAGATACTAGCGATCCAGTGTCCTTTTTCACCGGATATAAACGGTATTCTTTGCCGTGTTACTCCGGATTCTATGCACGTTATCCATTCTGAAGTCTCTCTCTTCCGCAGAATCACTGTTACACCACGGAATCACATTCACTCTCCTATTAATCTGATTTTCGCCTTTGCACACCTCTTACTTCACCGCTATCTTCATTACTCCTTTTCTTTTCTTTATCTTCACGTAGTTTACATATAGACGACGTAGTTTCATTCTTCATCAATGAAAAATCGAACTCATCTTCCATTAAATGGACGCCTTCATCGTATTCCATGCTTACTCGGCTCCGTAACCTTGAAAATAATATTCCCCTTCCCACGACTGTCGAGTTCTATAACGTCCAATACGCATATATATATCAAAAACTGAAAGTTGCCAGATTTTAAATTAGGCGGGGGAGTTTTTTAACAAACGGTTGGACAAACGCCCCTTTGGACAGGTTGTTAAAAAACCTGTCCAAAGGGGCGTTTTTTAACATTTTGTGTTTTAACTTTATTCATTTATTATGTTTTTCGCACTTAAACCATAAAACTCAATTCAACAGCAATATCGCAAAATAATTTTTAAATGAGTATATCTTTAGAATTTCCGAAACACAGTTTCGCGTGCTGGCGATATTTTTTTTTTTTTCTGTAGAACGTTGCCATTGCTCGCTTTGAAATCCTTGAGTTTGCTAATCAAAAATTCGTTAAAGTTTCACAAAATATGAAATCGATAATAAAACAAATTCCAAATTTCGACTTACAGATGCCCATATTCGCAGAAGGATTACGTTATTCAAAATTGGATGGTTCTACGTCCTACCGTTGATTTATCACAATGCAAGAAACATACATACATTTATGCAGATTCTTCATTATTTAATTTCTTTAAATATAATACAGGGCGATAATATTTCGTGGCAACAATTTGAAAAGTGAAACATCGCAAAATGCCAAAACGAAATTAATAGTCTTCTCGGCAAATTGCCCCTTTGGACCCTTTGCTGTGGCGGATCGTGCATGCTATAAACGTACAAATCAAGTAAATTAAAAAAAAAAAAAACACTGAAAGCTTTCAGATTTTACGCTACGCACAAACGGGATTTTTTTAACGTTTTGTGGGTTACCATTATTCATTAAATATCATGTTCTTCGCACTTAAACCATAAATTCAATTCAACAGAAATATCGCCAAATAATTTTAAAATGAGTATATCTTTAGAATTTCCGATACACAGTTCCGCGCGCTTTAGGTAAAAAGTTCTTTTTTTCGTACAGTGTTGCCATTGCTCGTTTTGAAATCAATAATTTTGAAATTAATAATAATACATCGTCATAATACAAATAATTGTATATAAATGACTCGAAGATAACAATTAGATTAAGAATATGAAGAAAAGTTTACAAAAAAGGTTTTTAGATTCACGCTTACTTATTAGCCGAAAGGGTTTGCCCAGAAAGACTATTAATTTCTTTTTGCATTGGTTCACTATAAATGTCGGCTCACTTTTCAAATTGTTGCCACCAAATATTAGAGCCTTAAGTTATATTTAAAGAAATTAAATTACGAAGAATCTGCGTAAATGTATGCATGTTTCTCGCACTGTGATAAAACAACGGTACCTAGCGCCATGAATTTTTGAATAACCTAGGCTTCCATCCGAATGTGGGCATCTGGAAGCCCAAATTTGGAATTTATTTTATTATCAATTTCATATTTTGTAAAACTTTAACGAATTTTCGATTAACAAACTGAACGATTTCAGAGCGAACAGTTACTTTTATTTATTAAATATCATGTTCTTTGCACTTAAACCATACAATTATATTTAACAGCAATATCGCAGAATAATTTAAAAATGAGCATATCTCTAGAACTTCTGATACACTGTCTCACGCGCTGGAGATTTTTTTTCACAGTGTTGCCATTCCTGGCTCTGAAATCTTTGAGTTTGTTAATTAAAAATTCGTAAGTGTTACAAAATATGAAATCGATAATAAAACAAACTTCAAATTTCAAATTTGGGCTTCCAGATCCCCATATTCGGGTCGTTATTCAAAATGTGATGGCTCTAGGTACCGTTGTTTTATCACAATGCGAGAAACATACATACATTTATGCAGATTCTTCCTTATTTAATTTCTTTAAATATAACACAGCACTCTAATATTTGGTGGTAACAATTTGGAAAGTGAACCGACATTTATAGTGAACCAACGCAAAATGTCAAAAAAAAAAAAAAAAAATTAATAGTCCTTCTAGGCAAACTACCGCTTTGGGATAATAAGTAAGCATGAATCTAAAAACCATTTTTGAAAACTTTTCTTCATATTCTTAACCTAATTGTTATCTTCGAGTCATTTATATACAATTATTTGTGTTATGAAGGTAATGAATGCTGTGTATTTTAGAGAAAAATATAAGGGGAGTCGATGTAGAAAAGGTTTCCTTTAAAAGGCGTTTCTATGTAGGAAAAGGCTGGGAATTAATGAGTTGATTTTAGTGAGTTGAATTTTAATTTATAGGCAGTGGTTGCATCCTGGCGAGGAAAATGAGAGATTCAGGAAAGATATAAAACTTAAAATAATTTGTTATGCAAAATAACAGAAACCCTACATCTTCCTTCGGTTAGAATTTAAGTATCGCATAACAAGGCTTCAAAAACCTGGATGAAATATTTAAATTCTAAACTTAAGTGTAAGATTGTTTGATCCACAAACTGTAACAGGATTCACTGGGAAGAAAAGTATTTATACGTTTTTCAAATCATCGTTATTTTTTACGAGTGCCGCACACTGATGAAAAATGAAATTCCAGCACAGAGGAGGAGTTGTGCTAGATAAATGATTTTTAGGAGGCGTGTTTGCACATCTGGAAGGTGATGTATATTTAAATTTCCTGCTAGAATATATAAAGCGCTAGTAGCGCCACTATGAAAATGTAAATCACTTTTGTTTGAAATATGCTAAACAAACTTCGAGTGCTTTTTTCATGTTCCTAACTAGGCGTTGTGAGCGAGATTCGAGTTAAGAATGCTTATAAAGAGACGAAGAAGACAGTAACAGCAGCTTATACTGAGTTCGAAAGAGGCCGTGTTATAGGACTACGAAACGATGGATTTTTTGTTCGTTGTATAGCAGAGGCCAGACAGAGATGCATCCATTGTGAATGTGAGCTGGCAGAAATGGCTATGGAAAGATACTTTCTCCAGAAGGTTGGACTCCGG
Source organism: Stegodyphus mimosarum (assembly GCA_000611955.2). Taxonomy (NCBI): domain Eukaryota; kingdom Metazoa; phylum Arthropoda; class Arachnida; order Araneae; family Eresidae; genus Stegodyphus; species Stegodyphus mimosarum. The sequence goes on along the minus strand of KK116251.1, from coordinate 334,622 downwards.
CCGCTCACGTCACAGAACTCAAAAGGAAGATAGCTGCATAAATGTGATACATCGCATTGCAAATGTGGAACACATTCCAGCTTTGCTGACACCATTGTGACAAGCGAACTTCAAAAACTGATTGTTTAAGTGAGAGTTCCAAACCAGATGCACCATAGCGGCCATACCGCTAACTCCAGATCAACACCAACTGCGACTCCGCTGGTGTCAAGTTAAAGTTCATTGGAGGATGGAAGGCAGATGTGTTGTGTTCTTAGATGAGAGCCGTTCCTGTCTTAGTGGCAGTCATGGCCATATATTGGTTAGAATGAAGCCAGGTTATAAAGTATTTCTCCCGCCTTCTTAGCATGCCTTTGGTCAAGCACCCTCGGCACGTATTCGAGAGGTCCGTGGTTCGAGTCCCGGCGAGGGCATTGCTCATTTTTCATCTTTCTTGCTTCTAAAGTACCTAATGTCTCTACAAGTGGCGTCCTAACTAAAAACTCACCACCACCAGGAGTTCGCGATTGGGTTCCCTAATCCCAAGTTGTCCTTTAAAAGGGGGAGCGTATTCGAGAGGTCCGTGGTTTGAGTCCCGGTGAGGGCATTGCTCATTTTTCATCTCTCCTGCTTCTAATGTCTCTACAAGCTGTCTACTGCTTGGACATATTGGATTTACGCCATTGGTCACTAATGGTACACTTACGCACAATAGTCTGAAGATGAGTTTTCTACACAGCAGGAGAACTCTCGCCGTTATCCCACATATCTTGACAGTAAAGTCAAACTGGTGATTGCACCATTTGCGCTGGCATTCTTGAATAATATTTTAAGACGCATTTTCCAAAAAGGTAACGCTTGTTCCCATATAGTTGCTGTCACCCAGTGTGCTCTACAGAATGTCGAAACGTTGCCTTGACCAGCGTGATCAACCAGTCTTTCCCCATCGAGCACGTATAGGCTATGATTGGATGAAAAATTCAGCGTCATCCACAATTAACAAGAATCATTGCTGATTTAATTGACAAAACGCAACAGTATGGAACTCCATTTCACAAAATCCCATACGGCACCTGTGCCACACAATGCTTGGAAGTTTGCGTGCTTGCATTCAAAATCGTGGCGACTATAGAGGACTATAAATATAGCATACTTCACACTTGAAATGACTGTTCCCGCGCATTTTTTAACATGTGACCTTGAAATGTTAATCAAATGAATATGTTATCTAGACAAATGCTTTGCCTGTATTTCATGCCTAAACTGATTTCTTTTTTGTATTAAGATTCCATTTTCAGTCAGTGTTTTCATCATAAAATTCTATTATGAAAAATTAATTATTTATTTAAATAAAAATCATTAAAACAATGAAAATTACCATAAAAAACCTTCAGTTTCCAATTATTGTATTTTCTTTTAATTTTAATATCACAAAATTATAACCAAATTATAACCTTAAAATATTCTTATGGAGTTTACAGGTATAAAAGTGTTGACAAAAACATAACATCAACTAATATTATCACTATTTTAAATAATATATTCATAAACAAAAGTATTAATTAAAAATTCTGTAATAATTCATGCTTATGAAACTTATTTAACAGTATCCATATTACCATACATTTAAATAAAAATTTTTGACATATTAAAATTTGGGGGATATGTAATATTTCGTTATAGCTACAACTTTTGTGAAATATGCATTTTTTATAGGAATGCTAATAATAAGAAAAAAATTGAGCTCTGATATAAAACAATTTTGGGTAGAGAAAATATTTCTGAGAATAAATTAAAAACAAACTTTCAGTTGTAATAATCAATATTCACCTTACATATAATTTATGTACGTGTGAATAACCAATTAAAAGAATTAAACTAACTTTAAAGCTTAGCCCCCGGCACTTTGTATAAAATGTCAGATAAAATAATAAAAATTAATTGAAATCGATTAAACTGTTTCTAGTTTAACTCACATTATTTTCTTTTTCACCAGTAAATACTTTTCATCCATTATGGTAACATATTTTTATATTTTTAAAAAAATTTAATGCTCTAGTAATACACACAGCACCTTTACAATGTTAAGTAATTATAATAGTTTTCTTTCCTCTTTGGTTATATATAATATCCACAATATGCATTACAATTTATCTTAACATATGTATACTATAACATACAAATATAAATATCGCAGAAGATTATTAGTGAGCTTCCAAAAAAAAATAACTAGATCAATAGTTGTAAGAAACAAGATATAGTTCAGATGGTGAATGGATATTCTGTTCATAAATTCTTGAAATTTCAGCGAACGCTAATCAATGAATTATGGATGTACATTTAAACGATATATTTGCATAATGGGAAATAAATTCTACAAACGTCCATATTAAAAGCATCTATCAGAATACATACAAACAGAAACATTACCGTGAGACTTCGTAATTTAATGCTCTAAAAATAATATCGCGCCCCTCATCATTTGCATCATTGCGTGAGGCTGATTCAAGGATGAAGCTTAAAGGAATTATTTCAGGTGTCATTTCCTTACCTTCGAATGCAAGGGGAGGGAGACGAAGGGCGGTTAAAAATAAATTCGGCGGCATCAATCTCGGACGGTGTTTACTCTTAACTAAGTGAATATTCGCCGGTTTGACGACGGCTAGATGACTTCTGCGGATTCTATTACACGTAGCGCCATCTATAAAACAGTCGATAAACTAAAATGCGGTAAAAGCTGAAAGTAACTACAATCGATTATGCTTCCTCCGATTTTTGTGAATCAAAGGAGATTTTACGACTTTTCGAATCACCCTTCCCCCTTAAGCATTGAGCTAAACAGCATATAGCCTAAGGGCACTTGAAAAAAGGGTATATTAATTACACCATGAACGCTAACTTCTCTATTCAGATTAAAAGGACCGGCAGTTAATATGCTCAAGACTTGACCTGGAATTCTCTCAGTTACAAATTTAATTAGTATTTAGAAGAATTTTGCCATAAATTTTAACTATTTAAGAATTTGAAAATTTCAGTGATTTATGTCATTCACATTATTTCTACTCAATGTACTATACTGCATACTATGTTAGGCTCATATTATTTAATAGTGAATTTTAACTAGTAAGATATTATGCACGCTCATTCTCCTCATGCAACTTAATTGTTTCACGAAACCTTGACTCCCCTTTCCAAGGCCGTAGTATCTTCGCCTTCGATTGGGTGCGTTCGCACCTAGGTTTATTTACATACGCAATTGGCCTAAAGCATATGCAAAACGAACTGGTTAAAATCCAGATGTGATTGTGTCCCAGTATACCAGAGACTATTAGGTTTAGGATTAAAAGGCATCAAAACTAACAATTAAACAAAAATATTATTAAGGTTTGTGCAGTGCACATATTAATAACTAACTAATAGTTTTACACATATACAAGGTTCATACACATTTCTGCGCAAGGAAATTAAGTACTTTTAAGGACTTTTAAGGACATTAATGAAAAAAATTAAGGACCTATGAGCAAATGGGAACTGAATAAATTCAATTAAAAGTATTATCTATGCCCGAACTTCATTTTTGTAATACCATCCTAAAATGAAAATAGATCCGTAAGTAGGATGAAAAGCGTGAAGAATTAAGAAAATTATTAATACGTTTGAGAATAAAATCAACTTTATAAAATGTATCAAGTAGCATGAAATATTTTACATTCATAATAGTTGGACATATTTGAAAGAAGATAAGTGACATTTTATTTATTTACACTTTATTTTTTTTTTTTTTTTTTTTTTTTTTTTTGTATGTTTCATTTTTTCACATACTTGCTCAGTCTAAAAGTTTAGTAAATAGCAAGTAGATTTTATGTCAAGAGGCATAGATTAAAATAGAAGTAAGATCTAATCAGCATGATTCATTAAAAAAAAAAAAAAGATCGCCGTGTCACCGCTGCTGCTTGCCTAGAGAAAGACCTGCTGATTAGAACAAACCTAAAGGCCTGATGTAGGCACGGTTGGCAAGATTTGAAAGTTAGTTGGGCTCTGTCTGTCGCAGTTTGTGTCGTAGCTTCGTGTAGGTCCAATAAACCACTAAAGCACCACAGGTGGTAAGTTGTTTTGTATTGTTTTAAGTCTTCTTAGATGCACAGAATAAGTTTTACATGAATTTTTACATTTTTGTGTTTTATTTTGTGACCACGGTAAGGATTAATGAAAGGCAATAACTCGCTTTAATATGCAGAGCTAATTTTAAAGGGTACAATTAGTTATAAATAATTAAATTAGGTAGTTAGATAACCTTAGTCATTATGGATTTACATGGCCAATATAAAATTTTATTTATTTTTTAACAATGCTTGCTAAAAAAAGCCCTATTAAAATCGCAATCTAATAAAATTTCACATTTAAAATACATATAATTTATGACATTGATTCTTAAACGATATTAGAATAATTACACATTAAAAGCTACAAAACATTTATGTTTTGTAGCTTTTATTAACATTTATGTTTTGTAACAATAAAACTCAACAAAATATTTATGCCTGTTTTTAATTTGAAACCTTCCCAGACATTTTGGCTAATTTAAATCGATTTCCTTCTCTTTAAGCATCTTTTCTAACAATCAGAAAATTGTCTCAATACGCAAACCAGTGTTGTCACTAGTTTCTGTGCGCTTTATCTCCTAATTTGTCAACCTCTCTACAATATAGCTATGAGGGTTTACTTGATCTGGTAAAAGTTAAATAGTCCAAAATCAAATAAGTCTCTTATTTAACATGAACTTAGAACATAAAGCATGTTCTGATGCTAACAAAATCAGTTACAGCTCGTGGTGATGTAATTAAACAAGAACAGTCAAATTCAAACTAAAAATGTGGACTAGTAGTTAAAGACTATGTAATTTAATTTTAATTTAAGCTGGCTCTCTAACTCTATCATATGAGGAAATAGGAATGGGAAACTATACTAAAGGCTGAAATCATAAACAACTGGATAATTTATATAATAATAATTGTACATATTTTTGAAGAATAATTTCTTTATGTATTCAGTTTATTTCTTCAACACATTTCCTTTTAATTTTAGAATTTTTGGATTTAATTGAGGATTTCTGTTATTCTAAAAATACTAAATGCATTTAGAATGTATAGAAAAAGCTGCTAATTTTATTTCTTTAGCAATATCAAAATTCAGAAGAAATATGAAATATATATATAGTAAGGGCTGGTTATTCAAGCTGATGTGGCAGAATTTTTAGAATTTAGTGACAAACAGAGCAACAAAATCTAGAAATGTCATAACGTTTAGAATTTAGAGCAAGCACTGGAAGCAGAATTTAGAAAGGCACTAGGCAGCAGAATTTAGGTTAAACAGAGATTGCATCAGGTGGGAAAATGCCTAGCTCCAGCTCTGTGTGATGCATTAAGGCATATTATATGAATCTTTTAAATTGACAGTTTTCAATTTCTTTATTAATAAAAAAATGCATTTCTATAACGCCTGTCCATGTGATAAGATTAGAAGCATTTTTGATATTTTCCATGCTTGTGTCTAGTGAAAAGTAGAGAAAATAAAGGGAAGGTTGTTCTTCTAGATGTTCTCCAAAAAGTAAGAAATTCACCACAAACTTTCTGTAAAATAATCCATTATGTGTTAATACCATGGAGACATTTTTCATTTTGCTACATATTACTGGAATCTTCTAGAATCGTGGGTCTATATATCTTGCCTTCAAATCCTTCTAAACTTTCTAAAATGCACTGTCTAAAATCCTAAAGAAAAATTATCCCTACCAATACTGTAATAGCCAACAGCCAGAATTTTTTGAAAAAAAAAAAAAAAATAGGAAAAGTGTAAAATGAATTTTACAGAGGAAACTCATGCATATGTTGAGAATTCTGAATATTCTGAGACAATTACATGGAAAAAATTCTTACTATGAAAAAATTAAAAAGAAGACATTTTTAATTAATTACATAGCTAATTTTGCTTTTAGTAAGAACTGTTTTGTAAATTGTGTTTTATAGCATTATACCTTGCTTATTTCTCAGATTCAAAATATTGTATAATAAGTTGTTAAAATGAAACTTTATAATATGACAGCAAAAAATAAAAATATTTTATTTTAATGCTATTTTTTAAATATAATTTCAATATATTACCATTATTTTAATGAAATGTTTCAATGTTACAATGTATTAAAAAAAATTCCCAGATCTCGAAATTAAAAATTTTCTATAAAAACTTATCTTAAAACCGCCAAAATGTTGATAAGTCGCCAAATTTAGAACCATTAAATAAAAAAATTCACAGCACCAAAAGTTGTTTAAGAACAAGCAATTCTTCATTAGAAAAAATGAATTTTGAAATGCTTATCTTTCACTCCTTGCTTAGAAACTCGAGTATCCCACTATTTATATTAGAAATAGGAACAAATTATAACACATGAATCCATTCACC
>KK116251.1:276157-327193 GCA_000611955.2 Stegodyphus mimosarum | reverse complement strand
TCTGCCGCCTGTTTCTTCTGGCCTGTAAGGCAATATACCGGTCATCTGCGGGTGTGGTTCCTCGTAGACGACCACTACTAAACCTCCGGATAGCTGTTCCTGTAGTTTGAAATTGTCTCCAAAGTCGTGAAACGATGCTGTGAGCAATTCCGAACTCTGCAGCCACACTTGTCACACTGCGGCCTTCCTCCAACTTCCCAATGATTCGACCTCGGGTAAAAGCATCTAGATGTCGTCTAACAGATTGATTATTCGCCATTTCTCGCTCAGGCAGCAGCTCGGTGTGATTTTAACTGCTATACGGCGTGCAATCTCTTTGCCAGAAATATCTTACACCGACAACATGCTTTATACTACTCAGACACTCCCCCATTGCGTCTACCTGCATATCTGCGCATGTGCTACCGTACATCACCTTACTTAATCTCCTGATTGGTCTTTCTGTCCGTTCTGCCTCTTCATTCAGCTGATATGCTAATTTTTCGACTTCGCCCTTATGTTTGCACACCAGTGTATATTAGAAATAGGAACAAATTATAACACATGAATCCATTCACCCATTCAAAAGGCAACCATACATGTCAGTGATTCGCCAAAAATATTTCTCCAAAATGCTAATTCACACTCAAAATGCCAGTCGTAAAAAGAGACAGAAATTTCAGATGATTAAAATTAAGGACCTTCTGCCGATTTTGGCCGAAATTAAGGACTTTTAAGGACCAAAAATCGATTCCAAAAAACCTAAGGACTTTTAAGGACTCTTTAAGGACCGTAGGAACCCTGTATATACTAACTAATAAATATGTACAGTTAGGTCAGGGGCATTATTATTATTATGTATTGCTTTTTTTCGAATTTATGATTGCTTTCATGATTATATTGTTACCACTTCTATCACGTGACTACGGACTTCTAAAATTATCAGCTCTATACAGGACTAGACTATACTCGGAGATGTATAGTCTAATCCTGTATAGAGCTGATTTATGCCACAAGTTGATACACTGAGGATTAGGGGGGAAATATCATTTTATCTAATTATTAATGCATAATTTTATATATTTGATGTTTTCTCAGCATTTCTGGCCTGAAGTCTCCCAATGACTCAATGACTTTCCTCACCTCACGTGACAAGGTAATCACGCTCTCTTAATATATGCAGTCCTGACCGACGATCTCACTGATGCAGTCACTTGCTTTCATCGCTCTACAGCAATCATTTCCGACAGCCAGAAAAAAACTTGCAAATTAGCGCTGGAGAAAATGTTGTAACACCAGAGTGCCTGGGTAAAAAATCCTACCCCATGTAGAACAGCTAAGTAGCTGCGAATGTCAAGTGTATAACTTGAGAACCAGATCATAAAGATATATATCGGGTTGATCAGAAAGTCATGTCGTAATTTTACTATGTTTTTCAAAGGTGATTTATTCCTATAAAAATAAGAATTCAATCAATAATGTATTGACCATTTTCTTCGATGACCTTTTTCCATTGTTCAACAAGGTTCATAATTTCACGCTGGTAGAATGACCTGTCTGTCTGACCTGAAAAGCTGTACCATGTGCCGATTTATAGCCTCATCGGAATCGAATGTTTTATGGTTCAAGGAATTCTGCAAAGAGCGAAACAAATGGCAGTCTGAAGGTTCAAAGTCATGCGAATACGATGGGTGGGGCAACACATCCAGCCAAGATCCAACAGCTTTTGGCGGGTAACCAAACTCATGTGTAGTCTTGTGTTGTCTTGGTGAATTCGATCTTTACGATTCACAAGTTCTGACCGCTTTTGATTGATTGCATTGTTCAGTTTGTCCAATTGTTGACAGTACACGGCTGAATTAATCGTTTCATTCCTTGGTAAGAGCTCGAAATGCACACCTTCGAAATCCCACCAGACTAACAGCATGACCTTTTCCTGGTGAATATTTGCTTTGGACGTGGATTGAGGCGGTTCATCGCATTGTTTCCATGACCACGTTAACTACTGTTTCCATAACCACGTTAATGTTGTGTGACATTATTGTACACAATCCATTTATCTTCACCATTGACCATACGCTTCAGAAAAGTGTCGTTTTGTTTCGGGCTTAAGAAAGGAATGGCAGATGTTCAAACGCTTCATCAAATGAATTTCCTTCAGCTCATCATAAGGAACCCAAACTTAAGCTTGCTTACGAATTCGAGTTTCTCTAAATGGTCGTGAACGGTTGATTGAGAAATGTGTAGTGCCTCTGAAATCTCTCGTGTCATGAACCGTGGGTTAGACTTTATTTCGTCATTGGCAGCCTCCAACCGCCTGACCGAGTGGCATCATTCACATCAAAATCACCAGAACGGAATTTCGTAAACCAGCGCTGGTACTAACGTATCGTTAGAGCATCGTCTCCATAAACTTTACTCAACGTGTCACAAGTTTGCGTCGCATTCTTGCATTGTGGAAATAAAAAAGCAAAATGTAAGGAAAACCAACAGTTTTTCCTCCATTTTCAACTCCGTATAAAATCTATCCAACCCATTCGAATCAAACAATTTTCTGTTTATTTCCGTTCCGTTCCGTTTACCTCTGTTATACTGGGCTTTAATATGGCGGGTTTTTTGCCAGTTGTCTTTACATAAGGCATCTTGGAAATAAAAGATCTAGGAATATGTCATAGAGACAAGATGTAATCAGAAAAAAAAGAAGAAGGTGGCTCATTGCCACTGAAGAATTGTGAAATACAATTCAGTAGTAAAAATAATTAAAAATAAAGTGAGGATTTACGTACAATCAACATTATAAAAACACATTCCATTTAGCTAAAAAAAACCAACTAAATCCATTTGGATGGCCTCGTCACGTGTTGCCGGTGGATCCTTGTTATTGAACAAGAATCATGAAAAATCACAATTTTAAAAATAGATAGATATAATAAATAAGAAAATAAAATTTTCTACTGTAGTTGAGAGTCCTAGAATGCTTATACAGCAAGAAATTTCAGTATAAAAGTGTATGATCCCTGAGAAAATCAAAGTCCAAATTAGCAATACGTCACGTGGTGCTAATACAGTCACTTCATTGGCTTTGACAATTTATTGAATGGGTTAGAAGTGTGATCTTATATAGTATTTCAGTGAGGTGGGTGTGCATGGTGCTTCTGTTCCGAAAAACGCACTAACGACATCTGTTAGCAAAATACGGGATGACTTTCCGATCAACCCAATATATATGTTATTTATTATTATTATTATTATTATTATTATAAGAATTAGCTAAGTAAATGTATTAATTAATTGGACTAATTGTGTCTAATATATTATAGCGTGCCGAAAATCAGAAAGATGGAGACCCAAAATGCCATCTGAGAAAGCTGGAAAAGGAGAAATAGCTGGTGATGCAACCTGCAAAGACACGTACTACTAAGCATATAAACAGATACAAGCGTCAGTCTCATTCACGGTGCTTAAAGGTAGGTGAGATTTTAAGGGTTAAGTTACTAATTAAATTACATTCTGTTTACTATAATAAAAGCTATATTCTATTTAAACTGAGGAATACAAATCACTGTTAATAATCAGATATAAGATAATGACTGAGTATGGCCATAGGCCGTTTAATTATTGACAACATCATGTATATCATAATCATAAACCCGTATAACTGGGTTGTTAATATTAGATAGATTATCATAAAATTTCCGGGCTAGCCTGCATTAGAAGAAATTAAGCTAATCAGATATAAGATAATTACTGAGTATGGCCATAGGCCGTTTAATTATTGACAACATCATGTATATCATAATCATAAACCCGTATAACTGGGTTGTTAATATTAGATAGATTATCATAAAATTTCCGGGCTAGCCTGCATTAGAAGAAATTAAGCTTTTCAATTCGTAATTCTTCATGTATTTTTTGATTCCGGACATACCATGGCGAGTTGGTGATTTGCCTTAACACACTATTTTGTGAAAATTTTAATCCTGCAAGTTAGTCAACGACGTTATCAGCGAAACTTGGAACATTATACAGTTTCTACGGATTCTCTCTAAATTAAATGCTATTCTTAGAACCGTAAGTTAGACAAAAGTGTACTGGGAGGGACATCAGATTTTCACCATTTGCTGGATCAAAACAAACTACTCGAGAAGACTTTCGAACGGTCAGTACTTGAAGTCACTCTATTCCACATCAGACACTATACACTTGTAAATATTGACACCTCCAAGATTCGAATCCGGGCCCAACAGCCCAGCAGCCAGCATCACTAACCATTACACTGATCAGAACAAAAAGATAGACAATCAGAGCATACATACAGACAGACAGACATATGCACTCGTAATAAATTCGGAATGAGTAACACAAACTGAGAGGTAATTTTAAATTAAGCATTTTAATTCACAAAAAACAGCCTGAAATTTATAGAAAACGTTAAAAAATATATAAAACAAAACACAGCTTCCACAACTTACCATAAATTCTGAACAAATTTTTAACCAATTAAAATATCAAATATTTACAAAGTAACACGCCCCTAAAAGCTTTTGGCTCCGCCTTCAAAATCTCCCTAAGCAAAACCGATTACCCGTTTTCAGTACATGGGCGTAGTCAGAAAGGTGCATCTGCAACGCCCTAAACCGAAGATTTTTCCCTTCCTGTTCAGATATTAACTCCCAGTAACTAAAAAATTTGCATTCTTTCTTATTATTCTGTTAAAATTATTTTAGCGCAAAAATTCAAACCCTGGACTGACAGCATTTTCCTGCCTGACAGTTTGCCATACAAATAAATCAAGCATAGGGCCTGTCGCTTGACATCGAGACAACCTTTTACCGCTGCTCATCTTAAAAGACACGAAGTGAGCAGCGGATAGGTGGTTGATATTTCTCGAGTTTAAGCCAATACTGTCTGTCTATACCTAATACCATCTACAGAGAGTGTAAACGCGATACTGTTCTGTAGACAGCATTGGATTTTTGCAGTGGTATTGCCAGGAGAGAAGCACTGGGAAGCATTTGGCCCTAAGTGCAGCATCCGGGGGGTACAAAATTGATGCAATGAAATTTTACAATCAAATGTTTTCCGTTCTTGGCAAACAGGAAGGGGTGCGAAATCTTGAGATGTACACTGAAGGGAGGAAAGGGAGGGGGAACAGCTCTGTTATGTTGATAATAGTTTGAATTTTCGGTTATGAAAGAGATCAAGTTAATTATTCTTCTTATTTGTGAAAATCTGAATATCATTTAATTCTTTGAATTTGTAATTTAATATTTGATTATTTATGATTAATTCATGATTCGGGTATGTAAATTCTTTAATTTTGGGGTAAAACAGATGCTTCAATGAATTTTTATTATTTTTTTGTTTTATTTGAATTTGATCAAGATTTCTGTGTTTTGTGAAAGGATCAAGGAAAGAGAACGAAATTTGCTTAGTAATTCTTTCGTTCAGGGGGCGTTACTTCCGGAGAAGTTTCTAGAAGGAAATTGCTTTCGCTCGGTTGCCTTTTAGAACAGGAAGTATGTGACGAAAGGTCGAAGGTATACATTTCACCTACAGTGGAGGTCGTTTAATTGGCGATCTATGTGTCCAGTCGTTTGGCCGCTTTAGAGAAGTGGCGCATGTGCAGTATACAGTTTCTGGTCTTTTAGGGTGAAAAATGGATATTTGGTCCCGAAGGGGGGGGGGAGCGAAAAACGCAGCCTTCATGGTAGCCTTGTTTTTGAAAGAATTGAAGGAGGATTTTCGATATAGATAATATAGATTGCTCGGGTCGTGGTAAGTGACGGTTGCCTAGAAGGTGAGCTGCGAAGGCTAAGAGGTGGAGAGCTACAACTATGCTCCCTACTTGGTTTTCCACTTGAAATAAGGAAAGAAACTCTGATGCTATCATAGGAAATGGTGAGAGAATATCCTACACTGTAGACGTTACTTCAGGATGTGTTGCCCTGTCGTGAAGGATTCTTCTCCTTCGTCTTCTTCATTTTTTTAATGGTCAATCAGTGAGCCTTTAGGTTCTGTTCCTGTTACGTACATGGGGAGTTCGAGTTGTCGTCGGCTAATTCCAGTTGAACGAGGTCTGGATTTTTCTATTGCGTTTAGAATAGAAATGAGTCACCATAAGCTCCAACGAACCCAGGACAATCTTTACCAGCTTGCTAGCCATGACGAGGTGGCCGCCAGTTGCATCCTAATAGTGTAGCCGACTTATGGTTTTTCTTCTCTGCGAACTTCTGTGATTTTTTCTCTTAATGACACAGGGATTTTGGTAGCTCTCCGGATTGAGTTGTAGACCTGGCCTAACTACACACCTCCAGTGTGCCACCAAGGAATGGAAAAGTCGTCGAACAGTTACGTCTTCCTTTAATATTTTGGAAAGCTCTATGCCGGGCAGACTTTAATTATTACACTATGGAATTTTCGCATATTTCCTTATTCTTGTAAGTTACGTAACTTTTGGCTGAAAGCTCCTCATGATTAATATGTTAAATTTTTATGAAATAATTAATCGTCCAGGTGTTAAATTAATGTTTAAAGCAAAAGAAGAATCGTACCTGTTTCCTTTTTAAATAGTAGTCTTAATAACTTGCATTAAAACAGTATCTAAGTATGTTATATTTGTAATTTGGTACCAAAAATATAATTAACTTAAATATGATGATATAATAGATAATCTTCTTGAGAAAGAATAATGTGAAAATTCCTTTTGACATGAGAAGACTTACTAAACATGGTATTAATTTGAATTTATTTTATGTATGTTTTAATTAAGCACATTTCATTTCCTTTTTGTCCGATCTTTTCACACTCGATCCCGAAAAGACATTACTCACAACGCGATGTCTATAAATATGTACGATCACAAAGAAATGCTTTAGTTAATTAAGTTTTAACTTAGTAATTTTTAATATTCACGGCTTAACCAAATAATATTGTGAAACCAGAAACTCACAATATTACAGTTCTATATCTCCCGTTCTACTAGGCCGATTGACGAAATTCAACTTGCGTTTCTCATTTCTCGAAAGCGCGAATTAGGATATATATTAGATTTATATATAGAATTGTTTTAATATAGGTATCTTGACACAAAATCGACTGAAATGACATGCCATTTTTTTCCATATTTTTTATAATTCAAATTATGCCTAAATGTTAAATTTTCTAATATTTAGTGCGAATTTACAAATTTAACTTCCCGCATTTTTTTCAAGTTTGCGCCAAGAATAATTCACTTGGCGAAGTTCTCAATTTATAGCAACCTATTTTTCGTTCTTTTTTTAATTGCATACAAGCGAAACAAATAATTTTAACAAAGTGCGTAAACCACATTTCGCGTTATTATCCCTTGTAACGACTATGCCGAATTTCCAATATCTTAGGAATCTTACGTATTCGTATATCTTAGGAAATTTCGAATAAAAATCACTAATTTTTTGCATGTGTGCCTAGAAATACATCTACTTTAAAAGGATGTTAAAACTTTTATAGGTTACAATACAGACTGTATTTCCAAATATCTATAAAAATTATTTAAAAATACAAATTTTCAGAATAAATCAGAGAAAATGTGTAAATTATATAAGGCCTAAATTTCGAATTCTGGAAGAAGGAATAAAGTAAGTTTAATAAAAAAGAGATATTAATAAATATATATCAAATTCAATAACCACGGACGAGCTAAAATTTTGAGAGCTAATTTTTTAAGAACTACTCGTGCGATTTTTACAAACTTGGCAGTTTGGCATAATTTGAGTCATAGAACCGAAATATGGAAAAAAATGGGCATGTGCTTTCAGAAAAAGCCCGATTTTGTGTCAAAATACCTATGTTAGAACACTCCTACGTTTAAATCTAATACATATCCTAAGTCGCGCTTTCGAGACATGAAAAACGCAAGCTAAATTTCGTCAATCGGGCTAGTAGAACGGGAGATTTGAAACTGTCCCCCTTCTTCCCCCCCACAGTGAACATGAACTGTCTTACAGCTGCCCATGCGAAATCACGTTCATAAATTCCAATTTAAACGAAACGAAAAATATATTGTAAAGAATGGGCCACATAAATAAGTCAAACAACTCTTCAAGTAAACTAATATATGTTTTTATTAGGATCGCTTTCAAATTTTGAAAGCGTATTCTTTTACATCAAAGGTTTTGTACATTTTTTGCCGGGGAAACAAATTGCATTACAACTAACAACATATTCATAAATTTTTACATTTGTATTCTTTTGCTAGCGATATTAAGCTGATTTACAGCACTATAACTAAGATAGTAGCTGCTATGGAGCTATATTTACATTTTAGGGAACTGCATTTAGAAATTGAATCTGTAAACCAATACGCATTTTTTGCAAGGAATATGTTTTTCTCAATTTTAGGTTCCTTTTTCGCTCTTTCTAGTTCAATGTTCTACATTATCTCAAAGAACTAACAAAGCCAGTCAAAAATATCATTTCTTCAACAAAATTGCAATGCAAAACCCAGCACACATGCCAGTCATATATAGAGAAAGCAGCAGCCATGGATATTCGTCTATTGCATTACGGGGGACATTATTTTCTCTAACGAGAGAGTTAACATGATAAGCACAATAATCATTTGAAAGAGTTTCATTATCGTCTGTTGTTGGTGGTTCAAAATCAAGGTGTTGTGCAGATTCCTCGGCAGAAATATCCGTCTCATTTTGGTCTTCATTTTCTGGTAATTCTGGTTCAGCGAATTCATTCGCTAAGGCATTCATAAGGAGTACATCAAGAGGGTCGTCTTCAGGGACTAGAACAGGTGACTTGAGTATTTCCGAATTCGTTTCAATGAGAGTGACGTCTTCGTCTTCCCTTTTCCATAATCCTTTTTCTTTGTAGATATTCAAAAGGTCTTCTTGTTTTGAATTCTTCAGTTCCTGGTGTGTTTCGATATGGCCGTCTGCATCACTTGAATTAATCTCATGCGCCTGACCATTCATGACATTCCCTCCAGAATACGGTTTTATATTTAAATTTCCGTAAGTGATGTTTTCTTTCATTGTTACAGTATCGCTTGCAATCCAGCTATTTCGACTATCTGCTACAAACTGACTAGTGTCAGAGGAATCCATTCCAAAGTGTTCTGTCGATGGGTCGGCTAAATTAGTATCATGCCCTTTATGCATACCATCTCTCTTGATGCTCTTCTCACTTTGCGTAGGCGGATTCTTACATTCGGTATCAGAGTCGATCGTAGAGGAGGCTCCATTTTCTATGTACTGACTATTAGACGCTTCAAAGTCTTCTGCATCTGTATAAGCGATTTCTGATTCAGTATAGCCAGATCCACCACATGAATTATTCTCCAATTCTTTACCATTGGTAGAATTTTCGTCAAAATCCGGTGTTTGTTTAGAAATTTCATTTCTGATGAGTTCTTTAATCGTTGTTTCTACGCTACCTTCAGGAAACTGCAATCTGTCCTTTGCAAGATATTGACTGTTTGCACAGCAGTCAGTTTCTTCACATTCTGTCCACAGATCTATTAAATTGATGTCATCTTGCTGGTCCATGTTCATACAAATAACGCTGTTCATGCTTGTCTCGTCATATGCAAATGGATTCAAACTTTGTTTTTCAGATTCTTTTTCATCCAAAGCTTGATGTTCACTATATCGCAAGTCAAGTGTTTCTATACTTTTTATTAGAGTGCTTTTTCCACCTTCATATGCGTCAATAGGAATAAGTTCTCCATTTTCACAGACACTAGTTTCGTTCGTACGGAATATTTTGTCTGAAATGTCATCATATGTATTAGCAGCAGAATATTCGTGAGAGACAATTCTTCCTTGACCATGCAAAATTCTGTGGTAGGTTTCAGATTGTTTCCATTAACTTTATTACCTCTATTTCCAGAACAAGTTATAAAAATAATTATAATATAAAACAGAATAAGCATGCAACTTGCCTGCACTTCAAGATTCTTAAAAACAAAGGGAGCCAAAGCCTTGGTTGGTACAAAGACCACAATGGCTGTTGGTATCAAGAAGAAAAAGGTATAAATTATTTTAGTCAGCAGTCCACTCATTATGCACTGCAAACGCCGTTTCACAGCTCACCCACACCACTAAAAGCAGTTTTTACGTATAAAATAGCTTTTCTATAAAGCTTTAAAATCGCAAAATAAATCACTTTCCGATAGCAGTTCACTCCAGAAAGGAAATAAAACTTTACTTGAAGTGAATTGTTGAAAGGAATTTTCCAATAGTATTCTTCTCTTTCTTACGAAGAATAAATTTCATAACAATGTGCAAAAGTGTTGAAACGTTCGTCAACAACAACTCTTTGTCTGTTGCAACCTCTTGCGGCGTAATAAATAACAGTAAGAATTTTAATGTCTTCTTTTTAGTAATGTATTACTGCATTAAAATTCTCAGTATGCCGGGCTGAAAAATAATACCTGTAACCGCGAAATTAAATTATAATATATTGTAAATGAAGAGAAGGCTATCATATTGAATAAGTATTAATAAAATTAATATAATCCTCGCATAGTCAAGATTGCGGGAAGCCTTTTTGCCGCCCAGCGAGATCTCTACGGGTCCTACATTCTTCTGCCTGGTATCTTTCCAAAACCTAAATATTTTGCATTGACCACTTCTTTCGCTAAATTCTAAAAGTTTAGCATGCCTGAATTTTGTTTTTCAATGCATTTCTAGATTCTCAACATGTTGCGCCCGGTGAGACTGGACGGGTTGCACTAGCTCTGACCGCGGCCCTGCTTTCATTACACTTTTCTAGATTCTGGAACGTTCTTCCTCGTACGCTAATTTGCATATGCTTGTGGTTTATACACGTAGCATGAATAAATATGAAGATAGAAGGATAACTAAATTAACTTAACTGTTCGTAAACCTCCTTAACATATATCAGGGAATACAATGTATACTGGTTGCATAACTACATTTTTAATTTTTCCAGCACTCGTGTTGTAACCTTTAGCAACATTCTAGCGAAAAACAGATCGAAATTTGATTTGTGGACTTTTTAAAAGAATCGAAGCACATCAGCTTACTAACCCCTTTCTCAAACGTTGGAATGTTCGGTCCGCAATACCAGAGCTTTTGTTCCGAAATTAATTCCGTCAACAGTCGTTATGAAAATTTTATCTTCCAATCCAGAAAATTCTACCGCAGGGTGTTTTCGAATAATTTATACATGATCAGCCTCATGAACGAGAATTCGATACTTATTTGGCATTATGTATATTTATAAGCAACACAACAATGACTAAAAAAATTATAGCTTAAAATAATTTTTCTGTGCTTACTAATTTTGATTATCCCTGGTTTTGAAAGAGTAAAAAGAGTAATCAAAATCATTGAACATTTTTACAAGCTGATGACTCAAGAGTCTGATGAGGTACACTGACGAAACGAAACTTTATGACCACCCCTACTGTCATGCACATACTCGGTAAGAGGAAGCTACCAACCAAGCCCTGATGGAAGAACAGTTAAGCCAACGGCCTGCTCGTGTGAAAAAAAACTGTCTATCTGAAAGCGGAGAGAAAGCAAAATCTGGCTACGAGAAGAAGAAACGTGCTTGATGCGAGAAAGACGGAGGCTCGAGTGAAACATTTTTGAATTTTTTTTTTTTTTGTATTCCAAGTTTGAAGTTTGATCTGTTATTATTAGGAACTGAAAGTTGAAATGCAATAGTTGTGCGTTTTTATGTAATTGTGAAAAAAAAAACTTTTTGAAAAGATAATATATATTCTTCAATAAAATATAGTTCATGTTATTTTTAAACCTGCATAAGTGTGCCAATTCATTTTCTGCGGAAAGAGACGACCAATAACATTCATAAGTGGATGAAAACAAACCGGAAAAGATGAATTGGTCAAGGATCATGACACCTACATTTTTCAATAAACTCAGGTAGATGACGTGGAGAGCGCGTGGTTAGGTGGGAATGGTATTTAAATGCTGCTGGAGAGGGTAATGAGTCATTCTTGCACTGACTTTTGTGTGTGGCGGGAAAGGCTGCTAATCTAAGTGAATTTGTTAGAGGCAGATTCTAATGTGCGAAAGACCTGGAATGAGTATCTCCGTAACTGCACGTCTGGTACATTGTCCACGATCTGCTGTTGTTGGTATATACCCAAAATGGATAAAGGAAAGTGAAACCACCAGCAGAAGCCAAGGTGTTGGACGCCCACACGTTATCAAACATAAAGGACGTCGGAGACTGTCCCTCTCGGTTTAAGAAAATCGGAGCCAGACGGAGGCTCAGCTGACAGCAAAATACAATGCCGGTCCAAGTGCAAATGATTTCAGAAGAGAGACTTCAGTGGACACTGTTGGATATGGGACTGCGCTTCTGCTGGTCAAGCGTCATTAACAACTACGCGGACCGTCGGTCCGAGAACATCGAGACTGGACCATGAATAAGAGGAAGACATTTGCATGCTCGAATGAATGACGATTTCGCACTCACCCCGTCGAAGGTCACTTTAGAGTAGGCCGTAATCCAGCTGAAATGTTGCTCTCCTCTTGTATACCAGGTCATACAAAGGCTATCAGTGGCGGTATTGTGCTCTGTGGGATGTCCTCATCGGTGGCACTGCCACACTTACTGAGTGGTAGAACAGGCCATGATGTCTGCGGACTATCTGAACACTATTGCCTATCAATTGCACCTTTGAATGGTGTCTATCTTCCGAAGCATGACAACGTCCTACGTCACAAAGCTCGAAGTGTGTTGAACTGGTTCGAGGAGCATAAGGATAAATTCCAGTTAATGTCATGGTCACCTAATGCGCCGCATGTTAACCCCATAGAGCACATTTGGGATGTCATGGAGCGGCAGCTTAGAGTGTAAGAGGTTTAAATAGTGTTTTTAATCTTTTGTACAATTTAAATAGACGAACATTAATATGTATCTGAATGGCAACGTCTTAAACGCACGAAGCATATAATTATATTTATTTTAAAATAGTTTAGAATGTGTATTTCCTTCTTGCTTGTATGCCGCCATTTTAAGTGCTAAATAAAATATTTGCTGTGTTCCATCAATGGAGTTTGCTTTATATGCGAAGGAAGTATTACAGTCTTAATTATTTTTGGAGGCACCGAGCGACATCGAATAATCGTGCGTATTTTTATTTTATTAGTTCATCACTGAACGCTTCATTAGTAATGCAGATTATTACTTCTCGTTAATATTGAATTGTGTTATTTTATAAGTTCATCACCGAACGAAATAGTAACATAATATTAGTGATACGAGGTCATTACTTTTTGTGAATATTGAATTGCCTTCTTTTACTTCCGTATTGGACAGTATATTTAAAATTTATTTTAGGTGTTCAACAGTAGACATATATAGCGTATCCATTGTTCTATGTTGCTATTTTTATTTTAATCGGAATTACTGTGGCAGAGAGTATGAATTTCATATAATTTAAACATCTCATTTTCGAGGGATTTAAGAAAGTGCATTTAATTCCGTTATTCCTGAAAGCATGAATTAATTAGAAAAATTAAATTAAGCTACTTTAAGGAAGCATAACAGAGTGTTCATAAATTTTAAAAACAGAAATAATGTCCTATTTAGAAAGAGCTCGTAAGGAAGATTTGCAAAATCTCGCGGCTGAATCGGGAGTTTATGTGACTGCAGGTTAGAAATAGTCGATTTAAAAGAGAAAGTTGTTGAAAGCAGATATTATGATGAACTATTTGTCAAAGGAATCTTAGATACAATAAGAAACAGAGGGAGGAAACGAAGAAACAGAGGGAGGAAACGAAGAAACAGAGGGAGGAAAACGAAGAACGGAAAGAGAGGGAGGAATGGGAAAGAGAAGAACGTAGGAGGCAGGAGAAGTAGAAGAGCGGAGAAGGAAAGAACAGTACGAAATAGAGAGATTAAGATTTGAAGCACAGACACAGTCTCAAACTAACGGACAGGTCCGGCCAAAAACGAACCCGCGTCACCTTATGCAGAAATTCGATGACAAGAAAGGAGATATCAGCCTATATTTGCTACTATTTGAAAGGCAAGCAGATTGGGCTAAAATTAATAAAGTAGAATTTGTATTTCATTTACTAGGCCTACTTCCTTACGAAGTTACATAATTAATAGCTAGAGAACTATCCCATAAATCTAAAGACTGTGAGCATGTGAAGAATTTATTGTTAAAAGGTTTAAGCCAGGAAACGTTCAGGCAGAAATTCATGAAACATCAAAAGAGTACAGAATCCATATGGATGAATTTCCACTACGAAATAGAAAATTATCGCAAAGAATGGGTGACTGGCTTGGGAAGTGAGACTTTTGATCAGTTGGTAGACTTGATGGTAATTGATCAACTTAAACGTCGAGTCCCTCCCGAAATTCAAGATTATTTTCTTGACGAGTGGGTAGAAATTATTTCATCCAAGAAATTAGCTGAAAACCTTGATGTCTATGAAAACGTCCGCGGAAACGTTCCAAAAAGGCCTGTAGTAAAACAACAGAAAGAAAGATACAATTCACAAGCTCATAGGAAAGTGTGTTCAGATAATAAAAATAAAACTGAAAATAAATGGTCATCAGGATTTAATTCGCAAAGATGTTTCCACAGACCTAGAAGGTCAGGTCCGGATGATAAATATGAAAAACGAGAGACTCCACAATGTTATATCAATGTGGATCCTATCAACATTTAAGACTTCAATGTCCAAAATTTAAGGATAGTACTGAAACTCCTGCTAATCTTAACAGAATTAGTGCAAAACCAGAGGATATATTTATATTACCTTATACTAGAATGGGTTACGTAAATCGTTATACAATTCCTATATTAAAAGATTCAGGTGCTAGTATTGATATAATTTTTCGGAAATAAATCACGACGGAAATGCGGACGGGTGAAAATATGTGGGTGCAACAACCATTAGACTTGAATCCAACCTGTTTACCATTGGCTGAGGTCCAATTAAATTGCTATCTCGGGCGAGTAATAAATAACCAAGGCTGCCATTATTAGAAATGAACTCGACAAAGAAAGATATTTATTAGGCAATCGAACTTTTGCGCTGTTGAATGAACAAAGAAACGAACCTGATAGTCATTCTCACCAGGTTAATGCGGTCTGTACTAGAGCTCAAAGGAAAGGAGAAATAAGCTGAACGCGATAAAGAGATCTTGGAACCGATGAAGGTAGAAAATGAAGCATCCAGAGATGTTGAAGAAGATAAATTACCGGAATTAAATATGGAAGATGAAGCTCTCATGAAATTATTAAACATTGACTCAAAAGAAGTTGAACGACTTCAGCAGAGTGATAAGGAATTTAGAAGAAGTTAAAGAAGGTACATGCAAAAATGAGAACTATAGTCTGACAAGGAAAGATCTTTTAGTTAAAAAAAGAAAGATAAAATGGAAAGACAGCTTGTTGTTATACCTGAAAAACTCAAGCTGTCATTTATAAAGATGTGCCACGAAGGTACTTCCGATCATTTGGGTGTAAAATACACCAAAGACAAGCTGGCGAGACATTTTTATTGGACGAGGTGTTACAAAGAAAGGGAAGATTTTGTAAATTCCTTGGATGGTTGTCAGCGCGCTGGGAAAGGAAATGACAAAAAGAAGGCTCCAATGACGTTAGTGCCAGTTATTTCCGAAAAGTTCACTAAAATAAAACTTGATACTCTTGGTCTGCTACCTATTTAGACGATTGAAAAAAATATTATGACAGATATGTGTATGTCGCCCAATACACAGATGCTTTTCAGGTGACTTATATTTCTTTGCCTTCTCTTAAAGTTAATGAGAAAGCCAAGTTCATAAACTTTCGAATTTTACAGAAATTTTCCCTTCGGTCTCTCCGTTGGGGGTGAGATTGTAACAGCTTTCAATATTGTTTTTAATCTTTTGTACAATTTAAATAGACGAACATTAATATGTCTCTTAATTGTTGTGTAGCAAATTCACTTAATTATTTAATTATAACTTATTAAAAATTATTTTTATTAGTATTCTAAATTTATGCTACACAACGTCTATTTTATTTAATATCTGTGCTATTTGTAAAATTTTAATTGGGGTTTTTGGTAGTTAAGTTTGATATGTACTCGTTACTCGTAAACGCGCTGAAACTCCCAATGGAATCGGGTGCCTTTCTACTTAATAATCTTGATTTTATAGTACTTAAGTTTACCCATTCTTAATTTATACCACTATAAGGGGGAAAATTAGCTCTTTAATTTGAGATCTCTTTCAAGATTCCACCTTAACAGATTTTAAGATACAGTAAATTATTTAACCAAATTTTCTTTTTTGCATTGTGACGAGAATGAAAGGGGGAGGAAATGAAAAAAAAGCAGCTTTTAGCAAAATTCTAACACTCTTGCTTACGTTGTTAAGGGATTTCTGGTGGGGTGAGGTTTAGGTTTGCTGGCTCGGCCTTGCGCGCGTTCCAATTTTTTGGCGATAGTTTGGCGAGGTTTATATTTGTGTTTAGTTCAACGCCTCGGAAAAAGGAGACGTTTTACAGGGGTTTAAGGCGGAGTTTGACGAACTGGATTTTTAACCGTTTTAGCGGGTTTCGGCGTTTTATGGGATTCTTTCTTAACAAAAAGGGGTTGCAGGTGTTGCTCATCCACTTTTGGCCTCTTTTGTTTCTCTTTGCATCGCACTTTTTGTGTGTCTTTGTGCACCATTTTTACCGTGCAGTTCTAAGGGCAGTTCATGGTATTGAAGCGGGGCTTATGGCTCAATTTTTCGGAATCATGCGACATCCTTAAATTTATTCTTTACATGTCTCCTCGGAGATTATTTGTTACAATCACTATGAAATCCAACAAATTTACAAGTATCTAAGGGCACTGACGGCACTCATTTGTCTACCGTGAATATATGCTTCTAAGGAAACATTTTGGCTGATTAATTCTGTCACCCGGAGCCAGGCCGTAGAAGAAATGTCATCTATGCTTGCCTTCTTTGCCTATTCATACCCTTTCTGAAGGAAGACCTGATGGAGCTCTACTAAACTTACGAATAATTTCCATCTTGCCCTGAATTCAGTTTCCATCTTGCTGTTCACCAATGACGTTCCCGGGTCTGAGACATCAACGAGTCTCCAATGCATTCTTTCCAACATCGTGAACATTCCAGTTAACCGACGGCTTCATGATTTTCTTTCTACAAAAGGACTGGATGACCGCAAAAATTCTCAGATAAGAATAAGTTTTTTGTACTTTATTAGTATTTATTTTAAGAAAATAATGGGTTACTAAAATTTACCAGTTTATAATTAACTACAAAAATAGCAAAAAGGGGTTTTCACTTATTACGTTATTAAGTTACACATGGATTTAGCGCATCATTTTAGGATCTTAGAGAGCGTGGGTTCTCATATTGCTTAATAGGTTCATCACCGAGGTTTAACTGAGCTTTTTCTGGCTATTCAAACGGGGGCACACTAGTCTCCCTGCTAGAGCGTTTCTACCCTAATTTATAGCATCAGAAGCGGTTACACAACCTCTTCTGACTCCGCAAACGACATGGGAAGGAGACAGAACTGAAAGACTTGGGAGCTTTTGTAAATACTGACTCTAACCTGAGACCTTTTGGTTTCTTGAGTAAGGGAACATATCTCTGAAGGACTATATCCGGAACATCATGTTCTTGATTAGTGCGGGAACGCAAAGGAACCTCTTGCGGTCGACTAACTTGTTTTTCTCATGGGAACAGTGGGAGAAGTGCATTTATCTTCGAAAGACGTTGGTGCGGACGTATGCTATGTTTTTAAGTGTTCTAATGGCTTATGCAGACTAGAAATCAGGTAGGAAGTAGGTGATTTCTGTCTCATTACCAAGCATGGACCGTCACGCTTTGGTATGAACTTTGAAGTCTCTTTGTTTGTTGCATTACTAAAGGGATGCAAAGAGACCCAAACTTTCTCACTTAGTGAATAATAAACTTATTGCTTTTTACGTATGCCCATTGTAATAGTTGGGAATCGTTTAAGAGTCGTTACGAGTAAATTCTGGAACAACGTTAGCGTTTTCGACCACAGCCTTGGCATCGTATACAATGTGGTCGACAGGCCTCAGTTGTTTTTCAAACATTAGGAATGCTGGTGTATTGCGTGTTATGTCATAGACTGTCGAATATATAGAGAAATGAATTACTGGAGTTTCGAACGCCAGTTGCCGGCCGCATCCTACAACGATTGCAAGATGAGGATTTAGGTCTCATTTTCGCTCCAAGGATTTGATTCAGGAAAGTAAACAGCTATCAGGTTTTGATCGATATTTAATGTGCAGCTAATGTATTGCAAGACACCACTAATAAAATTGGTTCCGTTATTGCTGAGAGAAATCGTGATGCACATGACGCATGAATATTTCTTCCTTATGTAATATAGCGCAGTCGCGCGCTGCAGCTAGAGCGAGAGGAAATAATTCAATCCAACGTGTGCCACAGTCTCCGACAAAGAAGAGCCTTTGTTTTCAAGTATCAGTTTGTGGAAATGGTCCAAACATGTCTACAGAAATTATCTCAAATCATAGAGAAAAGACAGGAGTTCTTAGCAATCCGCTAATGTTTCAGTTGGAAGACTTGTAGCGTTTGCATTCAGGACAACGTTTCACATAATCGGATATATCCTTTTGATACCAATCCAACAGTACAGTCCGGCAATTCCTTGGAATGTTCCTTCCTCTCCATAAAGCCCGGCTATCCGGTCATAATGGTGCTTTCGGTATGACGGATTCACGCCTGGGAGTCGGAAGGAATGACTAACTTGACCTCTCTTGAATCAGAGTCAGGGGCTTTATCGGTACAGAATGTCTTCATTCACTAAGAATCCACGTTCAGTCCAAATGGCATGTAGTTCAGTTTTCTGACTGAATTCGAAACTTTTAATAATCTTTTATAAATTGTCGCCTTCAAATAGGAATTCGCAGTTGTATGTCTAGACGTCTTGTGGCCATGTCAACTACAAATATATTTGGAATCTAGAAAGGTGAAACATCGTGTTCCGAAATTGGGAGGAAGAGCATGTCGGCGATGACGATTGTCTATTCAAGCACGAGTTGTAATTTCATGTCGCAAGAGTGAATTTCAAGGCTTCATCTTGCAAGTCCTCCGATCGGAAAGTTCAGGTTCAAAAGCTATTTCAAAGGCTGATGATCAGATGCGACAGTTATTTGACATTCTTCGACGTAACCAAAGAGTTTATTCAGGCCCCGCACAACAGCAAGGGCTTCTCTTTCGGTTAACAAAAAGTTTCGCTCAACCGGAGAAAGCATTCGGCTGGCATTTTCCAAAGGCCTCTCTTTTAACCGTTCATCTTGAAAGAAAACGGCTTCAACGGTATGATTACCTAAAGCGGTTAGTACAGTATGAGTTGGCTGCAACAACACGGGAGATGTTACGAGGCATGTTTTTAGAGTCCCAAATGGTTTTTCCTGGTTGAAACCCCATTTCCATTGGACTTTCCGTTTCGTTAAATCATTAAGTAGTTGTGATATTTATGCGAAATTTTGTATATGTCTTCTAAACCAAGGATACATTTAAAGGACTGATTGTAGTTCCTCGACATTTATAACAGTCGGCATTCTCAGGAGAGAGGAACCTTTTTTTTCCAGATCAACTTAACGTTCTGGAGCAACATTTTTTCTGGATTAATTTTTATATCATCCTAAGTCCGAAATATTAGACACGCGAAAAAGCGCAATACCTCTTCTCTCTTTCTGGGAGATTATTGAAGAGCAAAAGCCTTTCGAAAATAACTTTCCCACCATTAAGGTGTTTCTGGAATCACTCTGACAAAAAGATTATGCTGTGGAAATAGGTGAGGGTTATTATGTCCTCAAAGCCCTTGCAGACTCGTGATTACACTTCGTTTAAAATCCATCGACAACAGCACAGATTTAGTGTTATGAGTTTTGTCTTAAAACTTCTACGGCAACATTTCAAAGGGGAATTAATAAAGCCCTCTATGGATGCAGAGACTCTGCCAGAGCATATCTTCGCGACATCGCCGTTTTTGAAAAGGAATGAAAATCTGATATGATTCATTTAGATATGATACTCGCCAAGTTGGAAGAGTTTCGCTTTAAAATCAGTATCAGCAAATGTGATTTTCCCAAACTACAAATCAAATGTTTGGGCCATCTAATTGGTAGTGGTAAACATCAAACGGATCGTGAGAAGATAAAAGCATTTTCCATATTATCAAAACAGAAGACAATGAAGCAGCTTACAGGTTTATTAGGCTATGTAACTATCATAGAGACCATGCTGCAAAATATTCAGAATTAGTATATTCATTTACTGAACTACAATGAAAAAGATACCTGAGGAAACAACATGGATAGAAGTGAATGCTCTGATTAGCGCTCCATCGTTATATACACCAGTTTTGGGGCAACCATTCATTATAATTTGTGATGCCTCTCAAATAGTAATTCCAGCATGTTTATTTCACCATTTCAATTAACACATTTGCCACATAGCATACGCAAGTCAGAAGCAGCTCGAGATAAGCAGTCGTACTCAAGTACTGAAAGAGAGGCATACAGGATACTGAGTATATGGAGTTTGAAGAAATTTGAAACTTGGATTTTTGGATTCAAAGTTACACAATCCATTATCTTAATTAGCGAAATGTACAACGCAATCATCTAGATTAGAGCGTTCGGCTGTTGCCTTACAAAAATACAATATCCACATGAAATACTGACCAGGAGTAAAAAGAGGTGATGCACATGTTTTATCCAGACTCATAGGAGAATAAAAAGTTTTTCTTATGCGGAGAGAAAAACGCTTCGGTTATTTAAGGATATGAGTAAGTCACAAAGATTTTAAGTACTTTAGATTGATCTCTTAACTTTCTTATTTTCTTTCTAAGTAATGCTTAGAAAGTTACAGAAATTACTTACTATTAGCAATTAAGCAGTTTAAATGTAATATTATTAACCATTTCTTGAAGCTTTCATCTGAAAATAATTACTTTTAAGATTAAACTATTTTGTTATGAAAATGTTGTGCTATTTTTATATTTTCTTTTAGTTTTAATAATCAAGTATCAGATTAGTAGCTATAATGTTGGATATGCGTATTAGGCCCCTTGTATCCAGAATGTGTTCGGACATACTGCCGTACCCGAATCTTACGGGAGAGGCGTAAGGCCAAGTCACCAAAACTTTAATTCTGAAGTAGCGCCCTCTAAGTGGAGAAAAGGCGTGAGTTGGAGACTGGATTTGGAGGGAGAGACAGATTCTTCAGTGGAGTGATTTCGTAATCATCAATTCTGTCCTAATTCACTACAATGGTCATCATAAATTAAGGAAAAATCACGAAAATCCCGATTTCTAAAAACGTTACATGTGGAATTTTATGAAACGTACCCACAATATACAACACTTAGTATGACAACAAATAACAGGCAAAGAAAATACCAGACAATTACAGTAGTATAGAAATTAGCAGATGTAGAAAATGAACAAATCGAAAGTGTCAGTTTGCTATAGGAAAAATACCTTCAATATGGAATATGATCGCTTCTTGATGCAATACCGCAGATACAGCGATGTGTGATGCTTTCAATTATGTCGTCTATCAGTTCCAAAGGAAGCCAGAGCCATTTCTCTTGCAAAACAGTTGCAAGCGCGGCAAGGCTCTGAGGGGGTGGATTGAGAGCAGCTAGACGTCTCCCTAAAGCATCCCAAATGTCCTAGATAGGATTCAAGTCCGGGGATCGAGCTGGCCACTCCATGCGCATAAGTGTTTCCTGTTGAAGATAACCATCTACGATGGAAGCCCTTTGTTGTCTTGCGTTGTCGTCCTTTAACAAGAAAGCATCATCTATTGCCCCGGTACATGGGCGCACATAAGCATCAAGGATGTCATCTCTATAAACCTGAGCATTCATGATTCCCCTTTGAAAGACATGGAGGCCTGTGCGTTCAGCCAAAGAGATTCCAACCCGAACACAGACACTGCCTCTTCCGTATGCATCTCCTTCACGGATGTTTGACGGATGATAATGGGTTCCAGGTTGTCTCCATATCGAATAACGCCTACTATCGCTTTCTAGACTAAACCTGGACTCATCCGCAAAGAAAGCACCCCTCCATTGGTCAGGCGTCCAGTGGACATGTTGTCGTGCCCTCTGCAAACGGTCCCTCCTACGGCGTATCGTGAGCGCCAAGAAAACGGATGGTCGCCTCGCATAAAGACTACCTTCGTGAAGCCTTCTACGCACAGTTGAGGTTGACACCAACCTTCCGGTGGCTGCAGCAAGGGAGGATCTAAGAAGGGTCGGAGGAGTTGTTCTATTCCTGTGTGCACATATTGTCAAATATTGGTCATCGGCACGCGTCGTAGCAGTTGGTCGTTTTTGGCTGAACCTCCTAGATGCCGAATCTGTGCTTCGAAATTGCTTCCAAAGTCCACGAACCACAGAAGAATCCACATTTAGCCATCTGACTACTTCTTTTTGACTTTGTGTGCCTCTAGTCTCCCAATGGCTCTCCATCGCAGTTCTGCAGGCAAATGATACCTGAAGATCATTGTTACGAATAGGCTATCTCAGAAATCGGATGTCATTATCAACGAGAAATATGTGGGCTTGCTCTCAAACATAGACTTTTATGCTCCTCGCAGATGACGTATTCCGATTAATTTGCATATTGCAGTTTTACTCAGCTACTCTTGCATGGCAACATATTCAAATTTTACACGTTTTGCCTATTTTTACGGCAGTTACCTCTATTTTTTTTTATTTTTCCTTAATTTATGATAACCAGTGTAATTCTGTATGTGTATAAGGTGTATATAATCTACGTTTGCGTTGTAAATAAAAGAAAAAGTAAATCTGAGTGTCTTTAACTGTGTACAAGACACGACACCATCCGCAGTCAACGGCGGCATAGAAACACTGGACTTACACAATTCGTACACTTACGCACATTTGTCTGAAGATAACTTTTTTACAACAAGAAGAGCACTCCGCCGTTATCCTTCACAATTCGACAGCAAAGTCAACCTGGTGTTTGCAATGGTTGTGCTGCCATTCTTGAGTAATACTTCAGCGTGTATTTTCGAAAAATGCTCGTTTACATATCGCTTCCATCACCCAATGTGTTCCAGAGGATGTCGAAATGTTTACTTGAACAGCGAGATGAACCAACCTTTAGTTCATCGAGCACGTGTAGTCATGATGGACAAATTCAGTGACATCCACAAACAGCACGAATCGTTGCTGAGTTGACTGACAAAGAGCAACAGGCATGGAAATTCATACCACAGAATAACATACGGCACCAGTGCCACATAATGCTTGAGCGTCTGCATGCCTACGTTCAGCATCGTGGCTACTACAGAGGCAATTAATATACTCCCACCTCACACTGCAAATGACGATATACCAGCCACCATCGCTAGCCGCCATACCAATCAGAGCAGCATAAAGAAACATAGACAAAATCGAATCGTCATAATTTCTGAGATATAATTTGAAATAAAACATTTTCAATGGCAAAACAGCCTGACAATTATAGAAGACTTTCAAAAATATATATATTAGAACACAGCTCCCAGAACTTATCATAAATTCTGAACAAATTTTTAACCTGTTAAAATATTAAATATTTAGAAAGTAACACGCGCCTAAAACGTTTCGGCTCCGCCTTCGAGATCTCCCTAAGCAAAACCGGTTACGCGTTTTGAGTACATGCGCGTAGTCAGGAAGGTGCATCAGTAACGTTCTAAACCAAAGATTTTTTTTTCCTTTCCTGCTCAAGTATTAACCAGCAGACACTACGGAAACATTTTCTCTCTTTCTTATTATTTTGACGAAATCATTTCAGCGCACAAAGTGAAATCCTGAACGGACATTATTTTCCTAACCTCCTAATTTGAAATGCAAATAACCAGCTGTCGTTCTTGTCGCTTGACATGGGGATGTCCTTTTACCTGTGGTTAAAAGACACGAAATGAGTAGCGGATAGTTGTTTGTTATTTCTCGACTTTAAGCCAATACTGGCTGTATGTAGCCGACACTGTCTATAGACAGTATAAAAGCCATACTGTTCTGTAGGCAGCACTGGATTTTTTCAGTGGGTATACAAAAGAGAAGCATAGAGAAACATTCGGCCGCTGGCGCAGCACCCAGAAGGCGACAAATTTATTGCTATGAAATTGTAGGATGAAACATTTTCCGCTATTGGCAAACAAGTGGGAGGGGAAATGTTCAGGTGTTAGAAGAACTGTATTTGGCCTGCGCATGCGAAATCACGTTCATAAATTCCAATTTAAACAAAAAGAAAATTATATTGTAAAGAATGAGCCACACAAATAAGTCAAATCACTCTTCAAGTAAACTAATATATGTTTTTATTAGGATCCCTCTAAAATTTTTAAATTATGATTTAAAGGTTTTGTACATTTTTTGATACGGAAAGAAATGGCATTACAATGGAATATATATTTTTAATTATTTACATTTGCATTCCTTTTGCTAGTTATATTAAGCTGATTTACAACACTATATATAAGATCGTAGCTGCTATGAAGCTATATTTGAATTTTAGGAAACTGCATTTAGAAACTGAAACTGTACACCAATACGCATTCTATGCAAGGAATATGTTTTTCTCAATTTTAGGTTCCTTTTTCGCTCTTTCTAGTTTAATGTTCTACATTATCTCAAAGAACTAAGAAAGCCAGTCAAAACATTCATTTCTTTAACAAAATTGCAATGCAAAATCCAACACACAGGCCAGTCATATATAGAGAAAGCAGCAGCCATGTATATTCGTCTATTGAATTACGGGGGACATTATTTTCTCTAACGAGAGTGTTAACATGATAAGCACAATAATCATTTGAAAGAGTTTCATTATCGTCTGTTGTTGGTGGTTCAAAATCAGGGTATTGTGAAGATTCGTCGGCAGAAATTTTCGTCTCATTTTGGTCTTCATTTTCTGGTAATTGTGGTTCAGCGTATTCATTCGCTAAGTCTTTCATAAGGAGTACATCAAGAGGGTTGCCTTCAGGGACTACAACAGGTGACTTGAGTATTTCCGAATTCGTTTCCATGAGAGTGAGGTCTTCGTGTTCCGTTTTCCATAATCCTTTTTCTTTGTAGATATTTATAACCACATTTAAAAGGTCATTATCATCATGTGGGTCGGCTAAACTAGTATTATCCCCTTTGCATACTTCCACTAATTCTCTTGATGCTCTTCTCACTTTGCGTAGGTGATTTCTTACTTTCGGTATCAGAGTCGATCTTAGAGGAGGTTTCATTTTCTATGTACTGACTATTAGACGCTTCAAAGTCTTCTGCATCTGTATCAGCGATTTCTGATTCAGTATAGCCAGATCCACCACATGAATTATTCTCCAATTTTTCACCATTGGTAGCATTTTGGACAAAATCCGGTGTTTGTTTAGAAATTTCATTTCTGATGAGTTCTTTAATCGTTGTTTCTACGCTACCTTCAGGAAACTCCAATCTGTCCTTTGCAAGATATTGACTGTTTGCACAGCAGTCAGTTTCTTCACATTCTGTCCACAGATCTATTAAATTGATGTCATCTTGCTGGTCCATGTTCATACAAATAACGCTGTTCATGCTTGTCTCGTCATATGCAAATGGATTCAAACTTTGTTTTTCAGATTCTTTTTCATCCAAAGCTTGATGTTCACTATACCGCAAGTCAAGTGTTTCTATACTTCTTATTAGAGTGCTTCTTCCACCTTCATATGCGTCAATAGGAATAAGTCCTCCATTTTCACAGACACTAGTTTCGTTCGTACGGAATATTTTGTCTGAAATGTCATCATATGTATTAGCAGCAGAATATTCGTGAGAGACAATTCTTCCTTGACCATGCAAATCAAATTCTGTGGAGAACTCCAAAAGCTCAATGTCTTTTTCTGGTTTAATATTTTTGATAGCCGGCGACATTGATATATCGATAGTGTTACTTTTTACATCAAAATATCCATTTCCATTAGGTTTCAGATTGTTTCCATTAACTTTATTACCTCTATTTCCAGAACAAGTTATAAAAATAATTATAATATAAAACAGAATAAGCATGCAACTTGCCTGCACTTCAAGATTCTTAAAAACAAAGGGAGCCAAAGCCTTGGTTGGTACAAAGACCACAATGGCTGTTGGTATCAAGAAGAAAAAGGTATAAATTATTTTAGTCAGCAGTCCACTCATTATGCACTGCAAACGCCGTTTCACAGCTCACCCACACCACTAAAAGCAGTTTTGACGTATAAAATAGCTTTCCTATAAAGCTTTAAAATCGCAAAATAAATCACTTTCCGATAGCAGTTCACTCCAGAAAGAAAATAAAACTTTACTTGAAGTGAATTGTTGAAAGGAATTATCCAATAGTATTCTTCTATTTCTTACGAAGAATAAATTTCATAACAATGTGCAAAAGTGTTGAAACGTTCGTCAACAACAACTCTTTGTTTGTTGCAACCTTTTGCGGCATAATAAATAACAATAAGAATTTTAATGTCTTCTTTTTAGTAATGTATTACTGCATTAAAATTTTCAGTATGCCGGGCTGAAAAATAATACCTGTTACCGCGAAATTAAATTATAATATATTGTAAATGAAGAGAAGGCTATGATATTGAATAACTATTAATAAAATTAATATAATCCTCTCATAGTCAAGACTGCGGGAAGCCTTTTTGCCGCCCAGCGCGATCTCTATGGGTCCTACTTTCTTCTGCCTAGTATCTTTTCGAAACCTAAACATTTTGCATTGACCACTTCTTTCGCTAAATTCTAAAAGTTTAGCATGCCTGAATTTTATTTGTCAATGCATTTCTAGATTCTAAACATGTTGCACCCGGTGAGACTGGACGGGTTGGACTAGCTCTGACCTCGGCCCTGCTTTCATTAAACTTTTCTAGATTCTGGAACGTTCTTCCCCGTACGCTAATTTGCATATGCTTGTGGTTTATATACGTAGCATGAATAAATATGAAGATAGGAGGATAACTAAATTAACTTAACTGTTCGTAAACCTCCTTAACATATATCAG
The DNA here is from genome assembly GCA_000611955.2 of Stegodyphus mimosarum. Classification (NCBI taxonomy): domain Eukaryota; kingdom Metazoa; phylum Arthropoda; class Arachnida; order Araneae; family Eresidae; genus Stegodyphus; species Stegodyphus mimosarum. The sequence continues at coordinate 300,169 of KK116251.1, read as the reverse complement.
GTAATACAATGTATACTGGTTGCATAACTACATAGTTAATTCTTCCAGCACTCGTGTTGTAACCTTCAGCAACATTCTTGCGAAAAACAGATCGAAATTTGATTTCTGGACATTTTAAATGAATCGAAGCACATCACCTTACTTACCCCTTTCTCAAACGTTAGAATGTTCGGTCCGCAATACAGGAGCTTTTGTTATGAAATTAATTCCGTCAACAGTCGTTATGAAAACTTTTATTTTCCAATACAGAAATTTCTACCGCAGGGTGTTTTCGAATACTTTACACATGATCAGCCTCATGAACGAGAATTCGATACTTATTTGGCATTATGTATATTTATAAGCATCACAACACTGACTAAAAAAATTATAGCTTAAATAATTTTTCTTTGCTTACTAATTTTGATTATCCCTGGTTTTGAAAGAGTAAATAGAGTAATCAAAATCATTTAACATTTTTTCAAGTTGATGACTCAAGAGACTGACGAGGTACACTGACGAACCAAACTTTATGACCATCCCTACATTTTTCAATAAACTCAGGTAGATGACGTAGAGAGAGCGTGGTTTATTAGGAATGGTATTTTAATGCTGCTGGAGAGGGTAAGGAGTCATTCTTGCACTCACTTTTGTGTGTGGCGGGAAAGGCTGCTAATCTAAGTGAATATGTTAGAAGGCAGATTATAATGTGGGAAAGACCTGGAATGAGTATCTCCGTAACTGCACGTCTTTTACATTGTTCACGATCTGCCGTTGTTGGTATATACCCAAAGTGGATAAATGAAAGTGAAACCACCAGCAGACGCCAGGCTGTTGAACACCCACGTGTTATCAAACATAAAGGACGTCGGAGACTGTCCCTCTCGGTTTAGGAAAATCGGCGCCAGGCGGAGGCTCAACTGACACCAAAATACAATGCCGGTCCAAGTGCAAATGATTTCAGAAGACAGCCTTCAGTGGACACTGTTGGATATGGGACTGCGCTTCTGTGGGTCAAGCGTCATTAACAACTACGCGGACCGTCGTTCCGAGAACGTCGAGACTGGACCATGAAGAAGAGGAAGACATTTGCCTGCTCGAATGAATGATGATTTCTCACTCACCCCGTCGAAGGTCACTTTAGAGTACGCCGTAATCCAGGTGAAATGTTGCTCTCCTCTTGTACACCAGGTCATATCAAGACTATCAGTGGCGGTATTTTACTCCGTGGGATGTCATCATGGGTGGCACTGCCACACTTATTGAGTGGTAGAACAGGCCATGATGTCTGCGGTCTATTTGAACATTATTGCCTATAAGTTGCACCCTTGAACAGTGTCTATCTTCCGAAGCATGATAACGTCCTATGTCACAAAGCTCGAAGTGTGTTGATCTGGTTCGAGGAGCATAAGGATAAATTCCAGTTAATGACATGGTCACCTAATGCGCCGCATGTTAACCCCATAGAGCACATTTGGGATGTCATGGAGCGGCAGCTTAGAGTGTAAGAGGTTTAAATAGTGTTTTTAATCTTTTGTACAATTTAAATAGACGAACATTAATATGTATCTGAATGGCAACGTCTTAAACGCACGAAGCATATAATTATATTTATTTTAAAATAGTTTAGAATGTGTATTTCCTTCTTGCTTGTATGCCGCCATTTTAAGTGCTAAATAAAATATTTGCTGTGTTCCATCAATGGAGTTTGCTTTATATGCGAAGGAAGTATTACAGTCTTAATTATTTTTGGAGGCACCGAGCGACATCGAATAATCGTGCGTATTTTTATTTTATTAGTTCATCACTGAACGCTTCATTAGTAATGCAGATTATTACTTCTCGTTAATATTGAATTGTGTTATTTTATAAGTTCATCACTGAACGAAATAGTAACATAACAGTAGTGATACGAGGTTATTACTTTTTGTGAATATTGAATTGCCTTCTTTTACTACCGTATTGGATAGTACAATATTTAAAATTTATTTTAGGTGTTCAACTGTAGACATATATAGCGTATCCATTGTTCTATGTTGTTATTTTTATTTTAATCGGAATTACTGTGGCAGAGAGTATGAATTTCATATAGTTTAAACATCTCATTTTCGAGTTTTGTGTATTTAAGAAAGTGCATTTAATTCCGTGCTTCCTGGAAGCATGAATTAATTACAGTAATTAAATTAAGGTACTTTAAGGAAGCATAAAGAACAGAGTGCTCATAAATTTTAAAAACAGAAATAACGTCCTATTTAAAAGGAGCTCGTAAGGAAGATTTTCAAAATCTCGCGGCTGAATCGGGAGTTCATGTGACTGCAGATCTAAAAATAGTCGATTTGAAACAGAAAGTTGTTGAAAGCAGAGATTATGGTGAACTATTTATGAAAGGAATCTTATATAAGATAATAGAAGAACGGAAAGAGAGGGATAAAGAGAAGAACGCAGGAGGCAGGAAGAAGTAGAAGAGCGGAGAAGGAAAGAACAGTACGAATTAGAAAGATTAAGATTTGAAGCAGAGACACAGTCTCAAACTACGGACAGGTCCGGCCACAAACGGAGCTGCGTCACCTTATGTAGAAATTCGATGACAAGAAAGGAGATATCAGTCTATATTTGCTACTGTTTGAAAGGCAAGCAGAATGGGCTCCAATTAATAAAGAAGAATTTGTATCTCATTTACTAGGCCTACTTCCTTACGAAGTAACACAGTGAATACCTACAGAGCCCTCCGATAAAGCTAAAGACTATGAGCATGTGAAGAATTTATTGTTAAAACGGGTTAAGCTAAGCCCGGAAATGTTAAGGCAGAAATTCATGAAATATCAAAAGAGTACAGAATCCACATGCATTGACCTCAACTACGAAATAGAAAAGTATTGCAAAGAATGGGTGACTGGCTTGGGAATTGAGACTTTTGATCAGTTGGTAGACTTGATGATGATTGACCAACTTAAACGTCGAGTCTCTCCCGAAATTCGAGATCCTTTTCTTGACGAGTGGGTAGAAAATATTTCATCCAAGAAATTAGTTGAAAAACTTGATGCCTATGAAAACGTCCGAGGAAACGTTCGAAAAGGGCCTGTAGTAAAACAGCAGAAAGAAAGATACAATTCACAAACTCATAGTAAAGTGAGTTCAGATAATAAAAAAAACTGAAAATAAATTGTCATCAGGATTTAATTCGCAAAGATGGTTCCACAGAGATAGAAGGCCACGTCCGGATGATAAATATGAAAAACGAAAGACTCCACAGTGTTATAAATGTGGATCCTATCCACATTTAAGACTTCAGTGTCCAAAATTTAAGAATAGTACTGAAACTCCTGCTAATCTTAAGAATTAGTGCAAGACCAGAGGATAAATTTATATTACCTTATAGTAGTATGGATTACGTAGATGGTTATAAAATACCTATATTAAGAGATTCAAGTGCTAGTATTGATATAGTCTGTCGTAAATACATCACGCCGGAAATGCGGACAGGTCAAAATGTGCGGGTGCAACAACCATTAAACTTGAATCCAACCTGTTTTCCATTGGCTGAAGTCGAACTAAATTGCGATCTCGGGCGAGTAATAACCAAGGCTGTCATTATTAGAAATGAACTCGACAAAGGAAGATATTTATTAGGCAATCGAACTTTTGCGCTGTTGAATGAACAAAGAAACGAACCTGATAGTCATTCTCACCATGTTAATGCGGTCTGTACTAGAGCTCAAAGGAAAGGAGAAATATAGCTGAACGCGATAAAGAGATCTTGGAACCGACGAAGGAAGAAAATGAAGCATTCAGAGATGTTGAAGAAGATAAATTACCGGAATTAAATATGGAAGATGAAGCTCTCATGAAATTATTAAACATTGACTCAAAAGAAGTTGAACGACTTCAGCATAGTGATAAGGAACTATGTAAAATCGTTCAAGAAGTTAAAGAAGGTACATGCAAAAGTGAGAACTATAGTCTGACAGGAAAAGATCTTTCAGTTAAAAAAGGACAGATAAAATGGGCTTTGAAAGACAGCTTGTTGTTATACCTGAAAAACTGAAGCCGTCAATTATAAAGATGTGCCACGAAGGTACATCCGGTCATTTAGGTGTAAAAAACACCAAAGACGAGTTGGATAGACATTTTTATTGGACGAGGTGTTACAAAGAAACCGAAGATTTTGTAAAAACCTTTGATGGTTGTCAGCGCGCTGGGAAAGGAAATGACAAAAAGAAGGCTCCAATGACGTTAGTGCCAGTTATTTCCGAACACTTCACTAAAACAAAATTTGATACTCTAGGTCTGCTACCTATTTCAAGGACTGAAAAAAATATTATGACAGATCTGTCTATGTCGCCCAATACACAGATGCTTTTGAGGTGACTTATATTTCTTTGCCTTCCCTTAAAGTAAATGAGAAAGGGAAGTTCATAAACTTTCGAATTTTACAGAACTTTTCCCTTTGGAAAAAGTCTCTCCGTTGGAGGTGAGGTTGTAACAGCTGTGAATATTGTTTTTAATCTTTTGTACAATTTAAATAGACGAACATTAATATGTCTCTGAATTGTTGTGTAGCAAATTCCCTTAATTATTTAAGTTATGACTTAATAAAAATTAATTTTATTAGTATTCTAAATTCATGCTACACAACGTGCATTTTATTTAATATCTGTGCTATTTGTTTCATTTTAATTGGGGTTTTTGGTAGTTAAGATTGGTATGTACTCGTTAATCGTAAACACGCTGAAACACTCAATGTAATCGGGTGCTTTTCTACTTAATAATCTTGATTTTATGTTACTTAAGTTTACCCATTCTTAAGTTATACTACTAAAGACGGAAAATTAGCTCTTGAATTTAAGATCTGTTTCAAGATTCGAGCCATAACAGATTTTAAGATACAGTAAATTATTTAACTGAATTTTCCATTTTGCATTGTGACGAAAATGAAAGGGGGAGGAGATGAAAAAAACGCAGCTTTTAGCAAAATTCTAACACTCTTGCACGCGTTCCAAATTTTTGGCGACAGTTTGGCGAGGTTTATATTTGTATTTCAACGCCTCGGAAAAAGGAAAAAAATTTACAGGGGTTTAAGGGAGTTTGACGAACTGGATTTTTAACCGTTTTAGCGGGTTTCGGCATTTTATGGGATCCTTTCTTAGCAAAAAGTGGTTGCAGGTGTTGCTCGTACTCTTTTGGCCTCTCATTTTGTGCTCTTTGCATCGCACATTTTGTGTGCCTTTCTTCACCAATTTTACCATGCAGTCCTAAGGGAAGTTCATCGTACTGAAGCGGGGCTTATGGTTCCATTTTTCGGAATTATGCGAAATCCTTAAATTTATTCTTTACTTGCCTCCTCGGAGGTTATTTTTTCACAATCACTATGAAATCCAACAAATTTAGAAGTTTCTAAGGGCACTGACGGCACCCATTCTTCTAGCGTGAATATATGATTCTAAGGAAGCATTTTGGCTGATTAATTCTGTTACCCGGAGCCAGGCCGTAGAAGAGATGTCATCTATGCTTACCTTCTTTCGCCGTTCCATACCCTTTCTAAAGGAAGTCCTGATGAAGCTCAACTAAACTTACGAATAATTTCCATCTCGCCCTGAGTTCAGTTTCCATGTTGCTGTTCACCGATGACGTTCCCGGGTCTGAGACATCAACGAGTCTCCAATGTATTCCTTCCAACATCGTGACGTTCCAGTTAACCGACGGCTTCATCATTTTTTTCTACAAAAGGACTGGATGATCACAAAAATTCTGAGATAAGAATAATTTTTTTGTACTTGATGAGTGTTTATCTTAAGAAAATAAAAAGTTACTAAAATTTACCAGTTTATAATTAACTACAAAAATAGCAAAGAGGGGGTTTCACTTATTTCAAAAAGAAATTATGGTTTAATTTTAAAATGTTTGCATTTTAAGGATGTTGGGAAATTTTAATTTTAGTGTTATTTGATGAGCATACTGTCCTTGCTGAAGATAAATAAATTGTTAACTCTAATAGAATTGCTCCCCTTTTAATATACTTAATTTTCCTAAAAGGGTAGTTTTGTTGTAACTCAGTTAATTGATTCTGAAGCTTAGATGTCTTTATTGTCTGTGCAATAATAAGATGTAAAAATTAAGATTGTTCTGAATAGCAGTATTCTTTTATTTACTGTGCAATAATACGGTGAGGAAATATCTAAAGTTGTTAAAGAAATAGTTGGTTATGAATTTCACAAACTTTACTTAAATGAAATAGTTACGCTTCTACTTAATTATTACTTACAGTAATTGCAAGACGCTTAATTTGAAATTATTGAATTGTTAAAAACAGATATTAATGTTCTCCGTTAAAATTATAATTATTTCAGTTTATTTTTTTTACACCCAGGGGGGACATTTTTTTTATATAATTGATATCAACATAATTTGATCGGTTTGAAAAATAAACACTGAAAGTTTTTCTTAAAATTTAATATTGATTATTGTGTTCTTTTGTTATGTTTTAGTTACATATTTTGAAGTATATGATTTGTCGTAAGTTCACGAGCATCAAGATTCATGGGTTGTTTTAGGTTAAAAATCACAGCGCAATGAGAATTAAGGATAGTTAGTTTCGAGGCAAATTGTTAACTTTTGTTCAGTATTGTTCCTCCCAACAGGCACCAGTACGACAGAACAGAATGGCAACGTTTTAAATGCATGAAGAATATAATTATACTTATTTTAACATAGTTTAGAATATGTTTTCTCTTCTTGATTGTATGCCGCCATTTTAAGTGCTAAATAAAATTTTTGCTGTGTTCCGTCAATGGGGTTTGCTTCATTTGCGAAGGAAGTATCACGATAGCTCAAACACCACTATGTCATAATATCTCCAATTGGCTTAACCGCTGCTTGGAAATTTGGAACAACCTGTCTCCAGTCATCCATTAGGAACTTATGGCATCGATGCCAAGGCGAGTTGCAGCTGTCTTGCAGGCCAAACGTCGCTCAACGCCTTGTTAAGTACGTGGTCATAATGTTTTGGCTCTTCCGTGCACATGAAGTAGTTCGTTAAAATTGAGAAAAAAATTTACGCTTTAAATAGATAAATGAATATCATAAGTACCACCTTTGTAGGTCTTTTGTACCTTCTGAACGTTTGTTTAATCCACCTCTGTACGTGTTTGTTACAATTACCAAGTCATAGCTATAATTGGCTTCTAGAGTTTCAAATTAGTTTACTCAGCCAAAGAATGTGGCACTCTACAAATTGCATTTTAAAGTATTAGACTGAAATATGAACTTTTAATAATACAATTACAAACACATGTGTGTTTCCTTTCTTATTCAGATGTATCGGTTTCGTAACCGCTAGAGAAATTCTCCTGATCGACATCTATAAATCAGTCGCAACACTAAGTTGCCGTAATAGCTGACAACGAAAATTGATTTTTTTCTCAGATTTTTTTGCTTCAAACGAATTTTTACGAGTTAGCGAAACACGCTTTGCCTTATGCATTGAGCTAAATAGTACATAGCCAAAAGGCAGTCCATGTTGGATCCTCAGCTACAAACTTTGAATTCGAAAAACCTCTTTAATTTAAACGGCGTTAAGATAGAAAAATTAAAGAATGTTAATATTGTTTGTTTAGTTCAAATGCTAACAACTCAGGAATAACTTTATACATATGCTAACTGAGAACATTTTACAGTTTCAGTTAGCATATGTATTGATTTGAAATCGTGTTCATCAGTAATTTAAATGCTACTCTTAGAACTATAAAGGTGACAGAAACAGTGGGCAAGACATTAGAAGTTGACCATTCGGATGGGTGAAACTAAACACTAAATAAGCCTTTCGAAGGGTCAGTACTTGAGCGGCTTCCATACCCATGTAGACACTATACACTTATAAACAGTCACGCCTTTCCCGAGATTCGAGTCCCGACTCAACGATATACCAGCCACCATCGCTACCCGCCATACCAATGAGGGCAGCATAAAGACACACAGACAAAATCGAATAGTCATAATTTCTGAGATATAATTTGAAATTAAACATTTTCAATGACAAAACAGCCTGACAGTTATAGAAGACTTTCAGAAATATATATATTAGAACACAGCTTCCGGAACTTATCATAAATTCCCAATAAATTTTTAACCAGTTAAAATGTTAAATATTTAGAAAGTAACACGCGCCTAAAAAGTTTCGGCTTCGCCTTCGAGATCTCCCTAAGCAAAACCGGTTACACGTTTTGAGTACATACGCGTAGTCAGGAAGGTGCATCAGTAACGTTCTAAACCAAAGATTTTTTTTCCTTTTCTGCTCAGGTACTAACCAGCAGTCACTATGGAAAAATTTTCTCGCTTCTTATTATTCTGTTGAAACCATTTCAGCGCAAAAAATGAAATCGTGAACCGACATTATTTTCCTGACCTCCCAACTTGAAATGCAAATAACCAGCTGTCGTTCTTGTCGCTTAACATCGGGATGGTCTTTTACCTATGGTTAAAAGACACGAAATGAGTAGCGGATAGTTGTTTGTTATTTCTCGACTTTAAGCCAATACTGGCTGTATGTAGCCGACACTGTCTATAGACAGTATAAAAGCCATACTGTTCTCTAGGCAGTATTGGATTTTTGCAGTGGGTATACAAAAGAGAAGCATAGAGAAACATTAGGCCCCTGGCGCAGCACCCAGAAGGCGACAAATTTATTGCTCTGAAATGTAGGATGAAACATTTTCCGCTACTGGCAAACAAGTGGGAGTGGGAAATCTTCAGGTGTTAGAAGAACTGTCTTTGGCCTGCGCATGCGAAATCACTTTCATAAATTCCAATTTAAACAAAAAGAAAATTATATTGTAAAGAATGAGCCACACAAATAAGTCAAATCACTCTTCAAGTAAACTAATATATGTTTTTATTAGGATCCCTCTCAAATTTCTAAATTATGATTGAAAGGTTTTGTACATTTTTTGATACGGAAAGAAATGGCATTACAATGGAATATATATTTATAATTATTTACATTTGCATTCCTTTTGCTAGCTATATTAAGCTGATTTACAACACTATATATAAGATCGTAGCTGCTATGAAGCTATATTTGAATTTTAGGAAACTGCATTTAGAAACTGAAACTGTACACCAATACGCATTCTATGCAAGGAATATGTTTTTCTCAATTTTAGGTTCCTTTTTCGCTCTTTCTAGTTTAATGTTCTACATTATCTCAAAGAACTAAGAAAGCCAGTCAAAACATTCATTTCTTTAACAAAATTGCAATGCAAAATCCAACACACATGCCAGTCATATATAGAGAAAGCAGCAGCCATGGATATTCGTCTATTGAATTACGAGAGACATTATTTTCTGTAACGAGAGAGTTAACCTGATAAGCACAATAATCATTTGAAAGAGTTTCGTTATCGTCTGTTATTGTTGGTTCAAAATCAAGGTGTTGTGCAGATTCCTCGGCAGAAATATCTGTCTTATTTTGCTCTTCATTTTCTTTTAATTCTCGTTCAGCGTATTCAGTCGCTAAGGCGTTGATAAGGAGTACATCAAGAGGATCGTCTTTGGGTTCTACAACTGGTGACTTGAGTATTTCTGAATTCGTTTCAATGACAGTGACGTCTTCGTCTTCCCTTTTCCATAATCCTTTTTCTTTGTAGATATTCAAAACCATATTCAAAAGGTCTTCTTGTTCTGAATCCTTCACTTCGTGGTGTGTTTCGGTATGGCCATCACTTGAATTAATCTCATACGCCTGAACGTTCATGACATTTTCTCCAGAATCCGGTTTTATATTTAAAATTCCGTAAGTGATGTTTTCTTTCATTGTTACAGTATCGCTTTCAATCCAACTATTTCGACTATCTGCTACAAACTGACTAGTCTCAGAGGAATCCATTCCAAAGTGGTTTGACGATGGGTCGGCAAAATTAGTATCATCCCCTTTGTGCATACCATCTCTCTTGATGCTCTTCTCACTTTGCGTAGGTGGATTCTTACATTCGGTATCAGAGTCGATCTTCGAGGAGGTTTCATTTTCTATGTACTGACTATTAGACGCTTCAAAGTATTCTGCATCTGTATCAGCGATTTCTGATTCAGTATAGCCAGATCCACCACACGAATTATTTTCCAATTCTTCACCATTGGTAGCATTTTGGTCAAATTCCGGTCTTCGTTTGGAAATTCCATTTTTGATGAGTTCTTTAATCGTTGTTTCTACGCTAACTTCAGGAAACTCCAATCTTTCCTTTGCAAGAATTTGATTGTTTGCTCCGCAGTCTGTTTCATCACATTCTGTCCACAGATCTATCAAATTAGTGTCATCTTGCTGGTCCATGTTCATATAAATAACCCTGTTCATGCTTGTCTCGTAATATGCAAATGGATTCACACTTTGTATAGCAGATTCGTTTTCATCCAAAGTTTGATCTTCATTATATGACCCGTTAGGTGTTTCTACACTTTTTATTAAAAGGCTTCTTCTACCATCATTTGGGTCAACATGAATAAGTCCTCCAGTTTCACCGATTAAAGTTTCGTTCATATGGAATATATTCTCAGAAATGCCGTCATTCGTATTAACAGTAGAATATACGTGAGGGGTAATTCTTCCTTGACCACATAAATCAAATCCTGTGGAGATCTCCAAAATATCCACATCATTTTCTCGTTTAATACTTTTGATAGTTGGCGACATTGATATATCGATAGTGTTACGTTTTACATCAAAACATCCATTTTCATAAGGTTTCAGATTGTTTCCATTAAATTTATTACCTCTATTTCCAGAACAAGTTATAAAAATAATTATCATATAAAAGAGAATAACCATGCAACTTGCCTGCAATCCAAGATAGTTAAAAACAAAGGGAGCCAAAGCCTTGGTTGGTACAAAGACCACAATCGCTGTTGGTATCAAGAAGAAAAACGTATAAATTATTTTAGTCAGCAGTCCATTCATTATGCACTGCAAACGCCGTTTCACGTCTCACCCGCACCACTTAAAAAGAGTTTTTAAGTATAAAATAGCTTTTCTATAAAGCTTTAAAATCGCAAAATAAATCACTTTCTGATAGCAGTTCACTCCAGAAAGAAAATAAAACTTTACTTGAAGTGAATTGTTGAAAGGAATTTTCCAATACTGTTCTTCTCTTTCTTACGAAGAATAAATTTCATAACAATGTGCAAAAGTGTTGAAACGTTCGTCAACAGCAACTTTTTGTTTGTTGCAACCTTTTTCAGCAAAATAAATAACAAAAGGAATTTTAATGGCTTCTTTTTAGGATTGTATTATTGCATTGAAATTTTCAGTATGCCCGTCTGAAAGTTTAGTATAAGTTTAGTATATACATAAATTTAGAGTAATACCTATGACCGCGAAATTAAACTATAAAGAAATATAAATGCAGAAAAGGCTAGGATATTAAAAGAACTATTAATAAAAGTAATCATCGCATAATCAGGACTGCCGGAAGCAGTTTTGCTACTGAGTGCAGTCTGTACGGTTCCTAAGTTCTGCTGTCGGGTATCCCCTCAAAACCTAAATTTTGCATTCACCACTTCTTTCGTTAAATTTTAAAAGTTCGTAAATTTTGTTTTTCAATGCATTTCTAAATTGTCAAAAATGTTGCGCTCGGCGTGGCTGCACGGGTTGCTCTAGCTCTGACCTCTTAAGTACATTCAGTTACACTTTTCTAGGTTTCAAACTTTCTTCCCAGTGTGCTAATTTGTGGTTTGAGCTAATATACGTTACATGAGTAAAATGAACTTAGGGCAATACCTGAATTAAGCTTAACTATTGGTAAACCACCTGAATATATTTCACATAATATAAAGTTTGTATACCTACATGGCAAATTCTTCTAGCAGTCCTGTCGCATCCTTCACCAATTAGTTTCGCAAAAAACGCACCGAGATGTGTTTTCTGGAACTTTTAAAAGAACCGAAGCACATCAGCTTACTTACCTCTACACCAAAGCTAGGAATTTCTCAAAACAGAAGCTTTTCTATCAAAATTAATTTCGTCAACAGGGCCACTGGCCGGTATGCTAACTTGTCCAGCGGATCGGCTGCTCTGATTGAAAGAAAGAAAATTACCTGGCCGCTTTCTTTACGCATATTTGTATTTCGCAATAAAGCACATTGTGCCGCAGGGTGTATTCCAATACTTTAAATATCATCAGTTTCATGAAAGAGAATTCTACATTTATTTGCCATTATGTATATTTATAAGCAACACAACACTGCTTAAGAAAAATATAGCTAATAATAATTTTTGAGAGCTTACAATTTTTGTACCCGGTTCTGAAGGAGCAATCAAAATCATTGAACATTTTTTTCCAAGCTCATGACTCGACAGACCAACGGGAAACACTGGTGAGATAAAAGGTTATGACTAGCCCCACATCTTTCAATGAATTCGTCTAGATGACGTAGAAGGCACAAGGTTAAGTGGGAATGGTATCGAAATGCTGCTGAGGAGAGTAAGAAATTTCCGTTCTTATGGATCTCCATCGCTATAAATATGCCAAACCCCAGTGACTTTTCTGGCAGTATTGTCAGCTGAGCTGGTAACATCGCGCTTCGTGCTATAGTTAAGCGATAATTGAATATTAGTATGGTTAAGGAGTCATTCTTACACTTAGGTTCTTGACTAGCGGTAAAAACTGCTGATCTAAGTGAATTTGTTAGAGGGCAGATTGTAATGTCCCAAGGATTCGAAACTATTTTCCCGAAACTGCACGTCTGGTAGCTTGTTCATGATCTGCCGTTGTTAGTATTTATGAAAAGTGGATCAGTGACGGTGAAACAGCAGTAGACGCCAAGGTGTTCGCTGCCCATGCACTTTCAGACATAAAGGACGTCGGAGACTGTCTCTCTTGGTACACGAAAATCGGCGCCAAACGGTGCCTCAGCTAACAGCCCAATAAAATGCCGGTCCAAGTGCAAAGGTTTTTGGAACACACAGGTCAGCGGACATTAATGGATATTGGACTACACACCACACTTCCCACTAATGTGCTTCTGTTCGTCAAGCATCATTAACAACTACACGTACAATCGGGCCGAGAACATTAAAACTGTACCATGAATAAGTGTAAAACGGTTGCCTGGTCGGACGTAAGACGATTTCTTATTCATTACGTCGATGGTCGTGTCAGGGTACCATTACGTCGATGGTCGTGTCAGGGTACACCCTGTTCCAGGCGAATTGTTGCTGACCTCCTGTACAGCAATTCATAGACAGGCTGTTGGTGGCGGTATTATGCTCTGCGCGGCGTCCTCATAGGCGGCACTGGGAACCTCACTCGTGCTAGAACACATCATGAAGTCTGTGGATTATCCGAACAAAGTTGCCTATCAGTTGCACCCTTGAGCGGCGTCTGTCTTCCGAAGCATGACAATGCCCTATATCACAAGTTTGGAAGTGAGTTGGACTGGTTCGAGGAGCATAGGAATGAATTTCATTTAATGTCCTGGTCACCTTACTTGCCGGATCTTAACCCCATAGAGCAAATTTGGGATGCCATGGAACGGTAACTCGGAGCTCAAACACCATTATGTCATAATATCTCCACATGTCATGACCGGTGCTTTCGAAATTTGGTACACCCTGTCTCCAGTCATCTACTACGAACTTGTGGCAGCCATACCAAAGACAGTTACAGCTGTTTTGCGCGCCAAACGTTGCTCAACGCGTTATTCAGTAGGTGGTCATAATGTATCGGCTCTTCACAGCATATCAAGTAGTTCCATGAAAATTAAAAAAAATTTAACGCTTTCAGTAGATAAATGAATATCATAAGGTACACCTTTTCTATGTCTCTGTTACAATTTTCAAGATATAGCTATAGTTCTCTTACGTATTCCAGAGTTTCAAGTTAGTTTAAGCAGCCGAAGAATGTGGTACTCTACAAATTCTTTTGTTAAATATCAGACTGAAACCTGAAATTTATAAAGTAATTATAAACACATATGAGACTTATCGGAGGAGGGCGTGTTAGTTGGAGTCATTTGTGAATGCTTTATTGTGTAACTATAGTTCATTACAAGGATTAAGTTACACACGTACGTAAGACAGAATTTTAAGATTTAACTGAGTAGGGAGTGTGATACAACTTAACAGGTTCATCATCTAGGTTTTACTGAAGTTTTTATGGCTACTCAAAAGAGGGCAGTCTACTCTCAGTGGTAGAGTGAATCCACCAGAGTTTGCGACGTTATAGTATCAGAAGCAGTTAAACAAACCCCTCTGGCTTCGCAAACAACCCGGGAAGGAGACAGAACAGGAAGAGTTGGGAGCTCATGTAATACTGTCTCCAACCTGAACTCTTTTTGTTTCCTTAGCAAGGGATCTTCGAAGCACTATCCGGAGCATCAAGTTCTTGATTAGTTCGTGAATGCAAAGGAACCTTTGGCGGTCGACCTCTCTTTCTCATCGGAACAGTGAAAGAAGGTATTTGTCTTTGACAGGCGTGGGTCTGAAGGTATGGTACTTTGCTAAGGGTTCTGATGGTTCATGAGGGCTTGAAATCACATAAGACGTAGGTGATTTCTGCCTCATTACCAAACACGGACCGTCACGCTTTGGTATGAACTTTGATGTCTTTTGTTGCATTACAAACGATATGCAAAGAGACTTTCTCACTTGGTGAGTAATATACCTGACGTTTTCTTTTCTAATATTCCTTTTTATGTTCACCGTGCTCCATTTCGGTAAATCATCGTATGTTTTTTGTAATAGTTGTGAATGGTTTTAAGACGGGGTAATTTCAGGAACAAAGATACCGTTTTTGACCACAGTCTTGAAATCGTATACGATGTCAACAACAGACCTCAGCTCCTTTCCAAAGATCAGGAATGATGGTGTATGACCTGCTATGTCAGAGACTGTCGAATTCATAGTGAAATGAATTACTGGAGTTTCGAATACCAGTTGTCAGGCGCATCTCCTACAATGATTGCAAGATGAGGATTTAGGTGTCTTTCTTCGCTCGACAGGATTTGATTCAGGGAAGTAAAGAGCTGTCAAGTTTTGATCGATAATTAATATGCAGCTAATGTATTGCAAGAAACCACTAATAAAATGGGTTCCGTTATTGCTGAGAGTATTCGTTATGCACATGACGCATGAATATTTCTTCCTTATGTAATATAGCGCAGTTGCGCACTGCAGCTACAGCGAGAGGAAATAATTCAATCCATCGTGTGCCATAGTCTTAGACAAAGAAGAGCCTTTGTTTTCCAGTGTCAGTTTGTGGGAATGGTTCAAACAAGACTATAGAAATTATCTCAAATCATAGAGAATAGACAGGAGTTCTTAGCAATCCGGCTAGGTTTTGGTTGGAAGCCTTGTAGGGTTTGCATTCAGGACAACGTTTCACATAATCGGATATATCCTTTTCCATACCAATCCAACAGTACCGTCCGGTAATGCCATGGAATGTTCCTTCCTCTCCATAAAGCCCGGTTATCCGATCTTAATGTTGCTTTCGCATGATGGATTCACGCCTGGGAGTCGAAATGACTAACTTGACTTCTCCGGAATCAGAGTCAGGAGATTTTTCGGTACAGAATGTCTTCATTCACTAAGAATCCACGTTCAATCCAACAGACATGTTGTTCAGTTTTCTGACTGAATTCGAAAGTTTAAACAATCTTTTTTAAATTGTCGCCTTTAAGTGGGAATTCGCACATGGATGTCTAGACGTTTTGTGGCCATGTCATCTACAAATATATTTAGAATTTAGAAAGGTGAAATATCGTGTTCCGAAACTGGGAGGAAGAGCATGTCGGCGATGACGTTTTCAGGGCCCGCACAACAGCAAGGGTTTCTTTTTCGGTTAACAAAAAGTTTCGCTCAGCCGGAGAAAGCATTCGGCTAGCATTTTCGATAGGCCTCTCTTTTAACCCTTCCCCTTGAAGTAAGTCGGCTTCAATGGCATGATTACTTACAGTGGTTAAGTAGAGTATAAGTTCCACTTCTGTGCTTCAACACGGGAGATGTTACGAGGCATGTTTTTAGAGTCCCAAATGCTTTTTCCTGGTTGAAACCCCGTTTCCATTCGAATTTCTTTTTCGTTAAATCACTAAGGGGCTGTAATATTTCCACGACGTTTTGTATATGTCTTTTAAACCAAGAATACATTTAAAGGACTGATTGGAGTTCCTTGACCTTTATAACAGTCGAAATTCTCTGAAGAGAGGAATTTTTTTTCGGAATCAACTTCGATTAAATTTTTGTGTCATCCAAAGTACTAAATATTTGACACGCGAAGAAGCGCAATAACTCTTCTCTCCGTCTGTTCTCTCGTCCTCTGAGAAGATTGAAGAGCAAAAGTGTTTCGAAAATAACTTCCACATCAGAAAGGTGTTTCTGGAATGACTCTGACAAAACGATTATAGCTTCGAGATGAGAAATGTGTTTCTCGAATGTGACAAAAAGATTATGTCGTCGAGATAGGTGACGGTTAGGATATCTCAAAGCGATTGCAGAGACGTGATTACCCTTCGTTTAAAACCCATCGACAAAAGTGCAGATTTACTGTTATGAGCTTTGGTCTGAAAAATTTCTACAACATTTCAAAGGAAAATTAATAAAGCCCTCTATGAATGCAGAGACTCTGCCAGAGCATACGTTCACGACATAGTTTTTGCAAAGGAATGGTAATCTGATATGATTCATTTGGGTATGATACTTGGATATGATAGAGCGACATTTACGCTCGTACCGACCCTTACGCCAACTGCCACTGACGAGCCAGTTTACAGTGGTGCTTGGCTCGATTAGGTTGAAATGATGCTGACTGGGGACGTGTAGCCTTTAGCGGCGAATCCCGCTTCTAACTGTGTCATGATGATCATCGAAGAGGTGTCTAGAGACGTCCAGACCTGGGTGCCGATCCTGCTTTCACTATTTGAAGCCAAACAGGCCTTCAAGCAGGAGTTATGGCCTTGGGTGCCATTTCCCTTGAAAGCCGGACCACTTTGGTCATCATTAGAGGCACACTTACAGCACAGCGGTACGTCGACGACATTCTGAGACCTGTTTTGCTGCCATTCCTTTCGCAGTACCTGGCTTTATTTTTCAAGAAGATAATGCCACACCACATAAGGCACTTGCTGCTGTGAACTGTCTTACAGCTTGTCAAAAACTTCCTTGACCAGCGAGTTTGCCATATCTCTCTGCCATCAAGCATGTCTGGGATATGATGGTAAGGCACTGCATTTTCCAGGGAATGTTGATGACCTAGCCCGACAACTGAAGGAAATTTGGCAAGAAATACCGCATGAGACCATCCGGATACTTTATCAGTTTATGCCACGCCGTGTGGTAGCTTGCATCCAGGCCAGAGGTGGGTCAACACCTTATTGAGCTCGTTATTTTGTAATTCTGTAACTCTGAAATAAATCATCCAATTGCTCTGAAATTTTAATCGTTTTCTATTCTGTACATAATCTTCCTATTCAGTAATTTTTGTCTCCATCGGACAACAACTCCTTGGTGCGTCGATTTTTTTGTTATAGAGTGTATATCAATTTTAATTTCTTCGAACAGTAAAGAATGAATTTCATCAATAGATATCATTTATATTTTTTTACGGAAAAATTTCCTTTTCTTGCAGTCTTACGTTGTAAGGTTCTTTTTTAAACCAATCAGTTATTAAGATTTGGATCTGTGTTTCTTTCCGTTTTCCTCACCAGAATGTAGTTTAGTTATTTGTGTATTTAAACTGAGGTTTAGGGATCTAGAAAGCAAGTGTTTCTGGCATTGCGCGCTGCGTGCTTAGTTTCTGCCAGCTCTAACTACTTGCAATTATCTCGGCTTTGCGTTCGCTCTTCGATCTGACGCGTCGGTAATTTATTGAGCCATCTTATAGCTTAGTATTAATTTTGTAGTATTCGACTACTAATCGACGTTTAATTTGAATTGATTATTCTTATTTATTTGCATCACTCCAAGCCGTGGTTATTCGTGGCACAAAGCTGTGCCCTTACATTCGAAGTTCTGTTTAAATAAAAGAAAGTTGTTTTATACGCTTCCTACGACTTTGTAGTGTATTCTCAAACACAGCGAGAACTTGCTATATGTCTATGAGGGTTGTAAGACTAAAGTAGCAATACTAGACAAGAATACAAGGTTTTAGGAATATAGTTCCTTCCTCTCACACTCTCCCTCACGCATAATTCTATCTCTTTTTTTTCAAGCCAAAAAAGGGCGTTAGTCACGAATAGGATATTAGTTTCGGGACAGAATTTTGCGTTGAATCCCTATAAACGGTATATCACTTTTCAAATTGTTGCCACCAAATATTATTCGCCTTCTGTTATATCTAAAGAAATTAAATCATGAAGAATCTGCATGAATGTTTTCATGTTTCTCGCATTCTGAAAAAAACGGTGGTACCTAGAACCATCAAATTTTGAATAATGTTTTGCTCCACCCGAATACCTCGGAGCTTGAATTTTGAATTTTTTTTATTACACCTATTTCATACTTTGTAAACTTTAACAATTTTTTTTATTAAGAACCTCAAAGATTTCAAAGCGAGCAATGTCAACACTGAAGATATATGAATATAGAATTAAGAAAAAAAAAATAAACTTTATCACCAGCACGCGAGACTGTCTATCGGAAATTCTAAAGAGATGTTGTTTTTAAATATTTTGTGACTTTTCTGCTGAATCGAATTTTATGTGTCGTACGTGCCAAGAATGTGATATTTAATAAATAAAGTAAACACACAAAACGTTAATGACAAAACGAAAAAAAAAATGTAAAGCTATTTTACTAAAAATCCTGAACATTGATATGCTGAACTGAGAAAAGAATGGGAAAAGAAAAAAGAAACGTGTATGCTAACACTTAAAGCTGCATCAGGAATTCTAAACGTATCTGCTTTTGAAATTTTTGTAATTTTGCCGTTGAATTGTATATGGCGTAAGTACGAAGAAAATGGTGCTTAATATTAAACTTAGAAAGATTAAAAAATTAAATAATGGTTTAGTAGGAATGTGTGTAACAGAAGACTGGTAGACTGCGAGTTCAGCAAGAGCACAGAAAAACCTTAACAAACCCTTTTTGGCGATTGTTAAAATCTGAGCCCTTTCAGATTTCTTTCCCCCCGCCCCAACAGCTGAAAAACTGAAGTTATCTGACATGCGCAGCCGCTTGATGCTTTATTGCCTAGTGAAGACACGATTATTTCAGCTGTTACATGAACGAAATAACAAGGAATTTCAAATTACCGCTGAGATAAGCAATTTTTTTAGGGTTAGCGTTGAAAAATTTTTCTCTGCATCCTTCATCACTTCGGGCGTTAACAGAGTTGGCCGAGAACAACACTTCGAATTATTCGAAATTGAAAGAATAAACGATATGTTCATGATCTAAACGATAAATAAGAATAAACAATCTGCAAATCGCGTAAACTGTGGACCTTTCCTACGTAATCCTTTAACGTTTAACAAACTATCCTCAAGACATTCTCTGCAAAATGTGCATTTTTCATTCACTTCTCAAACCGCTATTGATTATTATTATTTTTACACCTCAGAGGAGGTGTATTGTTTTCGATTACCGTATAAATTCCTGTCATGTCAAAATAAAATCCATAGACACGATCATGCCTCGGATACTGAAAGTACAGAAAAAATTTGGAAAGAAAAGAACAAAGAGAATTTAGAAACAACCCTTACCAAGTACTGGCAAACCCTGGGCGAGACATAAGACTTTTAATATATCTTACTTGTACCCTCATGCACAGCCGATTCTCAGAATGCTGCCACTCGGCAAAGCATGTGATCTTTAATTCTTCTTTCAGGTTTAATATATATGTTATTTATTAACAAACTGGGCAGTTCAAAAGAAACAAATGCATTTCTTAATTATTTCAATATTTTTTTTAATTTTTAATTAATTTTTTTTCTAACTTTCAACCTTTATTTTTATTTTTAATTTAATTTATTTTTTACTTTTTAATGCATCTGATTGATCTAATCATTTAATTTTCATTGTATTTAATTGATAGTTATGAACATTTGCAGCTTTAGTGTGGTTAATAAAATGTTTTTAACACCCTGCGTTAGGTAAGTGATTTGAACTTCTATTCATTATTAGGCGTATTTTTTTTCTTTATTTCTATAATATACTTCACATTAATAATTTTAAATATTTATAATTTTTAAGTATTAAATAAAAAGCCCTTCTTCAAGCTGTTAGACTGCGATTTGAAACTTTCAGATCGCAGTGTTTTAATGTTATGAATGCAGTCAATTATGAGTTAATCGGCTGCTTCCTAAAAGAAAAACTTATGTGTACGCCACGTGACTTCCTCGAACGGAATATTAAATTATATGCATTTTTTCCTGCATTTCGTTTAAACTTATTTCCTCTAATTTCATTAGGGATATATTTCTACTTCAATTAATTCAGTTCTGAACTCAAAATATTTTCATTAAAAATTGAAAGATATGGAAAAACATAAAACGCCAAATGTATTTACGACAACTAAAAAAACAATTTTTACAGTTAAAATTACAGTTTCTACGCAAAAACAAGCAAAACTAAAAGTTTTCTTTTGGTACCGTTCGGCAAAAAGACACTGATAGTGTAGAAAGACGTAATTCACAATTCTACTAAATTTTAAATGTAAACGAATACGGCTGCTTAGCCGCACTTAAACAACTTTTAAATTGTTGACAATTCTACATCTATTGCATGCAGGTTAACTAAAGGCATAAAAACCTTAACCGGAAGATAAGAACAACATAATACAATCATTTTTAAACCAAAAAATGCACAATTTACCAACATATAAGAATAAAAAATCTGATGCGTACACCACATAACTTCCTTGTACGGAATTTTAAATTATAGGCATTTTTTCTTGCATTTCATTTAAACTTATTGGATTGAATCAAATCTACTTCGTCGACAGCGCATAAAGCACAATAGAATAAACGCACTCTTTAAAATTCGCTATATTTTTTTTACCATAGCGACATTCTGGCGCTAGGTTCAATTAACATCGTTACATCTCATTCATTTTATAACTCAGAACGCACAAAAATTGTACCATCCGCAGAAATATCTAATCGTTGCCAAATGTTTTATTCAAATACAATAATAAATCTAAAACGGTGTATAAAAGAAATTAAATAAACAAGAAAAGAAAAAAAGAAAGGAAGAAAGGAACAGTTTTTCACAGACGATTCAGTATTTCTCATTCAGTTAATTCAGTTCTCCCTTCGCGACAAGGCAAAAATACATAAAAACTCAAAATATCTATATTAAAAATTCCGAAGTAAATCTTATACACCTGTTCCTCGAATAAATTCCAGAATGGATTAAGCATGATTTAATTCGCAATAATAAAAGAAGGTGATTTCTTTGGTGTTGCGAAGCTTAGTTTCTCTAGATTGGCAATAAATCCACTATTCTGCTAAGCTTCAAATGTAAACAAATATGGATGCTATGATAAAAACTTAGGCTTAGCAGCACTTTTAAATTATTGATAATTCTGCAACTATAACATGCAGGTTAACTAAAAGCATAAAAACCTTAACCGGAGATCACTGAGCCGAATAACAGTGTGGACATATATATATATATATATATATATATACATACATATAAGTATATTTATATACTTTTGGTGCGCCCGATTCTGCAATCAAAATAGGAGGTGCAGACCTGCATGTTATAGCAATCCTATACACGAAATTTCAACGTTCTGCGGCTACTCGTTTTTGAATTATGCGAGATACATACATACAAACGTACGTACAGACGCCACGGAAAAAAAAATCTATTCTGAATTTATTTTAAATCAGTTTCATGATTCTTTTGAGAAAAAGAGTCCTTTATTTTGTCCTTAGGTTACAGATGTGGCGCAAAAATATCGTTAAATTGCATTCGATAGCGGTCAAAATGGATATTTTCGTTGAAATATGGTACTCGGAATATTTCGTGATTACAATACTTCCCTTACTTCGTACAAGGAAGTGAAAATTAAGTTTTTCACTCAGGAACGATGGGAAAATTACTTCACAAACTGAAAAACTTCTACTATTTTTCACAAACTATTCTTCACAAACTGAAAAACAAAAAGTTCTAACCGAGTTTTTTAGGCGAGTTTGATCCTAGTGAAATCGTTCAAGTTTTCTTGTTGAATACTGTTCTTCAGTGGCATTTAGAACTAAAGTTTTTTTTTTAAATTTCTAATGATGTTTAGTTTTCTGGTGCTTACAGCAATTCTTTTTAATCACGAATTTTGATTTAATATGCATAACCGAATGAACTTAATCTGCAGAATCTGCAACATGGAAATAGAAGTAAACTGTAAATAGTATTTAGGGTTCTATAATGTATAAGAAGCTTATCACAGTGTCCTGCAAACCTTCCCAGATTGGAAGCGAGTTACCACTTTAGTCTGAAGCAAATGTTCAAGTCGTAAGAAGGTTAAAATAGCCTTTTTATTTCCTTGTACGAAGTAAAGAAGTATTGTAATCGTGAAAAATTTCGGTTATCATATTTCAACGAAAATATCCATTTTGACCACTATCGAATACAATTTAAAGACGTTTCTTAGTGACACTCGTACGTAAGGACAGAATAAAGGACTGTTTTTCCCGAAACGGATTGTAAAATGTATTTAAAATGGATTCAGAGGAGATTTTTTTCGTGACGTCTGTACGTGCGTTTATATATGTAGCTCACATAACTCAAAAACGAAAAGCCTCAGAACGTTGAAATTTCATATATAGGACTGCTATAACATGTGCCTGTGTACCTCCCTTTTTGGTTACAATCGACCGCCCCCCAAAAGTATAATTCATTGGCTTTTTAGTATTATTTTTATATTTTGATAGATTGTATATAATTTTTTAGGTTTACATGCATAATTCGCGTAGGGGAAGTTTTCAATAGGCAAGAGTTATCAGTACCTTTTTTGTCTGTCTGTTTGTCTTTTTGGCGAACATGACGTGTCCTCACTGGACAGTGACTTTGCCTGCAAACTATTCCTATGGAGTGTAGCAAAGACGACAAGATGAGAAAGGTTAAAATTACCCTTTATTTTTCCACGTTTTCACAGTCACTCCCGCACTTCGGGATACAAAGACCAACCACTTGTGGTCTGAACGTAAAAAATATGACTACTAACTAACTAAAATTTAAATAAGAGCTAACTTTTAATATTTTTCACACTGACTAACACTAAAACTGGCCTTTTAAATGACTACGTCTGTAGTACGCAAACTGCGAAAAACTACAATACGTCTTTAGCTTTCCAGAGGACTAAAGCCTCTGATCTTAAAGGCGGACAGTAACTGATGGCAAGCTCGCGTGAAGTCTCGTGGCTCGACGGCTCACTCTCTCCCCTTCTACTCTACTCTTGGCAAACAGCCACAAATTGTATACTTACGTGTTAGCAAGTACAATTTGCATAAATATATTCACGTATTAATTCTGACCGGAAGTGGAAAATAAGGGATGATAGTAAAGTTTAAAATAAAATAAACGTTAGTCAAACTTAAGATCCTTACAGAGTTTCTAAATTACTTTTGTTTTTCTAAAAAAATAATTTAGTTTTCTACTTATTGACCTTTTATTAATATTACTAGTCTTTTTACTTGCTTAATTTCTTAAAATTCTAACTAGTTTAATTTCATTTTGAGTAATTCATAAGATTCGAATTTAGTTTGGTTTTGAATTATTTACCCTTGCCTATATGATGACGAAACACGAATTGAGTAATTGAAGAGTTGAGTTTGGAGGCAAATTCCTCTTGATAAGTCTGTCTCATGCCTGCTCAACAATTATTCACTTATGCTATTTTGATCTTAGAATTTAAAAAAAAAATTTTTTTTGACATAATTTTTAGGAATTATATATTCTTTTTATTTTTTTTTTCATATTTTTATCATGGTTTTAAATACGTACACTTAATTAACCTATGCTGTTAGAATTTAAATTATATTGTAAATTGGTTCGCTTATTTTTGCAATTAAAATTGATTAAATTTTAAATTTATCTTTGCTTTTTAC